>JAHLKD010000070.1:0-306028 GCA_025526935.1 Cladochytrium replicatum | reverse complement strand
ATTCCTCCCAGACTTTCCGCACTAGGGTGACCTGATCCCTTCCTACATCTTTCTCCCAAGCCTTTGAAAATCGATAATATGATCCTTAAAACGAGGATCGAGTACCGTAGCAACTGCTAAACATGGGGCTCTTAGCGATTTGAGTAATATATTCTCAGCTTATCTAGTGCATTTCGAAATGCTTTGGTGAAGTTTCATTCTAATTCTGCATCCTCTAGGTCCTCCCGTTGATCGATAAGATCGTTGTAAAATGGAATAACAAGCGGAGTGTTGGATATCTAGACCCTTCGATTGCCTTGGATATAACCTCGAAAACACTCAAACCATCCCGGATCTTCTGTAGGACCTCCCATTGCTTTGGATTTATTGACCAATCTTTCAAAGAATCTTCAATCCAGCATATTTTGTCCATTGCCTCTCGTAGCTGTAAGGCTCGTTTGACCATATAGAACGTGCTATTCCAGCGAGTTGTCACATCGATAATTGGTAATAGAGGAACCAGTTTCACGAAATCGGCACGAATCAATAAATGAGCTTCGTCGTTTTGGGAAGACCGGATCCTCTGGACTAGCCGTCGAAGAAGGTTTATGACATTAACGCCGGAGTTATCGTCCATTTGCGACTGTGTCCCCTGCGGGCGCGAATGTATCGATAAAATCCTTTGCTGCAAGATTGATAATGTGTGCCATACACCGCATGTGTTGAGTTTCTGCAGACCACGCAATATCCCTATCTTCCAAGAGCGTCTCCAGCTTAGCACTCATGGTAAAGTTGTTTGAACCGTTGTCGGTTGTAATGCACAATAAGCGTTCACCCGATAGCATGCCAAATTCATCCAGACACTTGACAAGCTGACTAGCCATGGCGACGCCTTCATGCTTTCCAACCATCGGAATCATCTGCAGCAGCAAGTCCTGCGGCTCCCATTCTTTCGTGATGAAGTGGGCAGTAATTCCAAGAAAAGAAATCTGGTTCTTCGATGTCCAACAGTCAGCTGTTATTGATACTTTTGAAGGCGAACCAACAATCAGACCTTTAATGAGCTCCTTCTGCCTATCGTAAAGATCCATCTCCTTTTGCTTCACTGCTTTTGCCGTCTTTGGTGTATAGTTTGGCTGAAAAGTCTTCAGCATGCTGACAAAGAACTCGTTCTCCACAACAGTAAAAGCCTGATTGTCTGCAGCAATCCAGTCCAAAATCGACCGCCACGCTACGTCTGGATTGAACACAAAGTTTTGCTCCTTCTCCTGCGAGCCGAAATTCAATGTCTGTTGTCCCTTGGGGACGATGTCCAACAGTCCAAGCGACCTGGCAATACTTCCATGGTGGTTTTTCAGATGCCGGAGGAAGTTTTTTGTTGATCCCGTCTTATCGACCTTCTGGCTCCACTTGCATTTCGCAACCAAACATGTTCTCAGACCATTATCAACCTTATAGTAATCCTTCGCTATGCCGCCTCGACTACCTCTACAGTCCGACATGCTATCAACATCTGCGTCTGATGAAAGCATTGATGGTTGAACTGATCCAGCTGCAGGCTCCTGTCGCACTGAAGAGTCAGCAAAACTAACGTCGGCAGGAAGCTGTGGTGCATGCTGAGAAGCCGGGCCCAACTCGCTGGAGTCATTGGAAGAAGATGTGGAGCTCGGCTCTCGAGCGCTGTTGTTGCCACAGTGTCCTGATACACGTCTGCGTTTGTCCTGCATGATGTTCCCCTCGCTGGACGCCTCTGAAATTTGGGGGGCTGGCAGACTTCGCTTCCGTGTGTCAAGCGGATGACTGTCCACTAGTCTTTGGCTTGCGTCGGACGCTGCCTTACGCTTTGGTTTAACAAAGGCGGCGTCCATTTTTGCTGTGGTGTGGCTGGAACGTTACCGACTCTAATGTCCAGGTGCACAGAAAGCACAGCTCTCGAGGTCTGTCGTGGTAGAAATTGTTTGTTACAGAACTTCCGTTGTGACTTCTTGGAAAGTGTCCGGGTGGACAGAATCGTATTGCTAGTAACATTGATAGAGGTTAGTTGTACTGGGTAGAGATAACTGAAGTACGTCAATGAGTTGAGAAAGTGTCCGGGTGGACAGAATCCTATTGCTAGTAACATTGATAGAGAGGTTAGCTGTATTGGGTAGAGATAACTGAAGTACGTCAATGAGTTGAGAAAGTGTCCGGGTGGACAGAATCTTATTGCTAGTAACATTGATAGAGATGTTAGTTTGTACTTGATAGAGATCACTCAAGTACCGTCAATGAGTTAAGAAAGTGTCCGGGTGGACAGAATCTTATTGCTAGTAACATTGATAGAGAGGTTAGCTGTACTTGATAGAGATCACTGAAGTACTGTCAATGAGTTGAGAAAGTGTCCGGGTGGACATAATTTTATTGCTAGTAACATTGATAGAGATGTTAGTTGTACTTGATAGAGATCACTCAAGTACCGTCAATGAGTTAAGAAAGTGTCCGGGTGGACAGAATCTTATTGCTAGTAACATTGATAGAGAGGTTAGTTGTATTGGGTAGAGATCACTGAAGTACGTCAATGAGTTGAGAAAGTGTCCGGGTGGACAGAATCGTATTGCTAGTAACATTGATAGAGAGGTTAGTTGTATTGGGTAGAGATCACTGAAGTACCGTCAATGAGTTGAGAAAGTGTCCGGGTGGACAGAATCCTATTGCTAGTAGTATTTGTAGAGAGGTTAGCTGTACCTGATAGAGATTACTGAAGTACCGTCAATGAGTTGAGAAAGTGTCCGGGTGGACAGAAATCTGGGAGACTGAGTGTCACTGTGTCTGTCTGGGTAGAATAGGATTCTGTCCCCCCGGACACTTTCTCAACTCATTGACGGTACTTCAGTAATTTCTATCAGGTACAGCTAACCTCTCTATTAATGTTACTAGCAATAAGATTCTGTCCACCCGGACACTTTCTCAACTCATTGACGGTACTTCAGTGATCTCTATCAAGTACAGCTAACCTCTCTATCAATTTTACTAGCAATAAGATTTCTGTCCACCCGGACAGAATCCTCTCTATCAATGTTACTAGCCAGTTTCTTCCCTAGCTTATTATTATTTTCAGATCGGGTAGAAAACTATAGTGTCAGGGAAGTATTATAGCATACATTCCTGTAACATTCCGGCTAAGAACACCGGGCCAGTATCTTCCCACGACAAACAGTACAAACACCATGCCTCGAACTACAAAGAAGCGAGCGTTAAAACAATCCAGACCATCATCTGAAAGAGAATCAAGTGCAGAACCTGTGACTGCACCTGAAACATCTCTGGCATCGGGTTCTGAAGTGGAAGCAGAAGAAGTTGGCCTTGATGTCAAATCGACAGATGTCAAATCGACAGCTCCTTCAAAGAAACCGGCGCGACGTGGTACTAAAGGGGATGCTGACTATTTGCTCATCGACGGACTCTGTCCTGCTTCAGACATACGACTTTGGTATCGAAAATTCAAAGCGAGCGGCCACAGCTACGACTCGGAGGCCTTCATCAGCAACTGTCAAACAAATCGTGATGAATGCGGCCCAAGATTTGTTCTTCAAGGGTTGATCGACCGACTTAACTCTGACAGCAAGCTAGTTCGTCAAGCCCTGAACGAAATTCACGATGAATGCAGTGGACGAACGGAGTTCATAACAGCAGCAAACGCCTATCGTATGGAGTGCTTGAAAAGCTCTTCCTTTCAGAAGGAAACAACATTTCTGGACTTTTACAGGCGGCAGGGACACAAGTACGGCATTTACAGAGGAATGCCCGTCACTGCAAAGGTTGATGAGTTCCAAGCGACCATCAAACGAGCAGATGAGGACCGTGAAAGGACAAAACAGGTCCTCAAACAGTCAGAACGACTGTTGAACATGACAAAAGATCTTGAAGAGACTGCAATGAACGAGAGAAGGACCCGCATCGCAGCAGAAGTGCGAGAGAAGGCTCTCATTGATGAATTGGGCAGGGCGGGTGCATTGATTCAGCACGGCGAGCACGAAGAGCTAGCAAGATTCAGGGAGATCACCGCTGCAATGGAAAGGGAGAAGCAGGCAACTTCCCAGGAGATTTCACAATGGAAATCACGTGAGACCGCCCTGGAGGGAGAGCTTGCTGCTCTGAAACGACAGGCTGGTCATTCAGAAGCTGCAGCACCTGCGGCGCCAACATCAACAGGCGGCCTAATAAGCATATCGTCGGCTATCAAGGGGATTGGTAGAATTCCGAAGGTACATCGAACCAGTTCTCCAACGAGTTCCCTTGCATTGCTTAGCCTGCAGCAGCATCGTCGTACGGCTATCCTTTTGGTGAAAGAGGTCATCCAGGGTATCTGCTTCCAGATGCATAAGATCAATGAGGTTATTTATGACCTTAAATTGCCGTCTCTTCCACCAGCAATCAAGTACGTCAATGTAAACTACGAAGTCCTCTCCCGAAATGAGTTTTTACGGCCCATATTTGTTGAATCAGACGACCGCTCAAGCCGAATATCAACTTCAAGTAGCAGTTCTCGGAGCAGCCTTACTCTTCTTAGGGTGCACATTTTGCTCGGAAACTGGATACGGCACAATAATTCGCTAAGTACGTCTGCCACTATCTATCGCATGTTCAGGGCATTAGTGGATGCATATCCTTCTGAGTGGCTAAGGTTCTGGACGGCATACATCGGGCATCTTTCGTCCATAACGCTCCCTGAGGTGGATTGGAAACCTTGGAAGACAGGTTTAGCCAAGGATTTCATGCTTTCAAATGACGACATTGATCGGTTCATCAGGACTGGGTTGGCGAAGGACGTAACCAGTGGTGGATGGGACTCTGACGATATGAACCAGATACAGAAGCTGATTTGGGCTGTTCCACCTATCAACTTGTGATTGCTCAGTGGAGTTTTGTTTCTTTTTACAATAGTGTTTCTAAAATACACACTGTCCACACAGACACAAAGTGTTCATGTAAATATCCGTGGTCTAACTCAAAATTCAATCAATCCTCTCCTGGGCAGCAAAAACCCGGCGGGTCAGGGTCGGGTACGGGTTTCAACCACTTCGGGTCCGGGTATTCCCTTTGTCCCGTCAGTGACCCGGCGGGTCCCCAGACAAACACGACCCGACCCAAAGGGTTTGGTGCGGGTCGCCACTGAAACCCGGACCCGACCCGGACCCGCCGAACCTTAGCATCTGCTTCCAGATGCATAAGATCAATGAGGTTATTCATGACCTTAAATTGCCATCTCTTCCACCATCAGTCAAGTTTTTCAGTGTTAACTACGAAGTCCTTTCCCGAAATGAGTTCATATTCGTTGAATCTGACGAAGCTCAAGCCGAACATCAACTTTAAGTAGCAGTGCTCGGAGTGGCCCTACTCTTCTTAGGGTGCACATTTTGCTCGGAAACTGGATACGGCACAACAACTCGCTAAGTACGTCTGCCACTATCTATCGCATGTTCAGAGCATTAGTGGATGCATATCTTTCTGAGTGGCTAAGGTTTGGAGGGCATACATCCGGCATCTGTCATCCATCACACTCCCTGAGGTGGATTGGAAACCTTGGAAGACAGGTTTAGCCAGGGATTTCATGGTTTCAAATGACTACATCGATCGGTTCATCAGGACTGGGTTGGCAAAGGACGCAACAAGTGGTGGATGGGAGTCTGACGATATGAACCATATACAGAAGCGGATTTGGGCTGTTCCACTATCAACTTGTGATTGTTCAGTGGAGTTTTGTTCATCTTTACGATAGTGTTTGTAAATAACACACTGTCCACAGAGACACAAAGTGTTGTCTTTAATTTAAAACTCAGTCAACAACATTTACGTTCTTAAAGGACTGGGAGTGTCTGTTGGATTATGTACATTACAGGACTCTATTACTACCGTCACTTAACAACTATACACAAAACAAACTCATAACAGATAGACTGGAGACTTCAAGAGCTCTCTCAATGCGGGATGCAAAGTCTCAAAGCAATCCTGACTCACTTTTCTCTGTCCGCTCATTTTTTGTTAAGGTTGCGATCTCCTTTGCTTAGGCGCAGGGATGTTTGAAGCAATGCAAAAGGTATTATCTTGTTTATGAGGCTGTGAGCAAGCATCAGCGAGCTCATAACCTTATGGATCGTGAGGTTTGCATTTGTAGACAGTGACGTTGAAATCAACCTGTCCCTCAAACTTGCAGGATTGAACCAGCTATCTAGCTGGCCAATCACTGAATCAACCCATAAACTTATTTAGCGTCACATTGATATAAGTTTATGACATTATTGTTAAGTTGATAGCAATTATTTACTTGGGTGAATAATAAGTATTTATGATGGTGAGAAACACATATTTACATGTCTTCTATGATGTTACCACATGTGGAAATATTGCTTATGTTACGCTTCATATCAATTCAAGAGTATCATTATTCTCAATTAGGAACAAACAATCCATGGTCTGATTCAGGCACGATTTAGTAATCAAGAGTAATGTTTACTTATTTGGAAGAGAAGTTTAGCAATAAAACTGTATCTGTAAAAAGCTCGATGGTTGAATAGCGTGTATGAGTCTCAGGATTGACTCTACTCAACCATGTAGTGGAGTATACCCTGCATCCATGACGCTAATTCACCATCAAAAATACCTCCATTTGCTTCTACATTGCTATCTACCTTTTTGCAGGGATTAATGTTACTAGAACATCAGCAATGCCCGAACTCCTAAAAAGTTCGGGAGCTTACAAAAATCTCCAACAGATAGAAGCTCAACATATATGGCTAAAAACTACACAAAAGAGACAATGAAACAAATTCTCAACATTAAGCAAACATATGGATAAAAGTAGCAAAGTGAAGAGATTACATTGAAGACATTATTATCTCAAAACTCCTATTTTGACATATTATTAATAATACGGAGAATTACACAGGCACACAACACATAAAAGGGACATTGAGGGATCTCTTTTGATGCTCAAATTACATATTGAACACAGACCACAAAGTAGCATCCCACAGTAACAAAAACCCTCGCTAAATCAGTGTATATCCTAACATATTCTACTTGACAATTCATGCAATAATTTCAAATTCCACTGAGTATGGGCTTCTATATTAGTCATTAAGTGCAAGTAAACAAGCAACACCTCGCCTTATCCAATGATCTTCAGGGACTTTTGTAGGCAAGCGCATGGACATCACATAATTAGTGCTGTGCCTAAAAAGAACAATAAATAAAAGGGGACTATAGTAGGGAATGAAAACATACCCTGTTGTTGATAAAACACCTCTTCGTGCGCTGGTTTTGTAAACAGGGCAGTCATAAGTATTTTCTAGTTTAAATCTTGACCGTTCACCAGGTTTCAGCCATATTACAGGAACAGTATCATAAAGTACACGCGGATATGATTCTTGGATGGAGTTTTCCTCAATGTCCCATCTTGCACCCTCTAAAAATAGCCCATTTACATATTGGCCTTCATCAGGACGCACTCCAGCAGTTTTAAATGGCATGACCTGAAATTCAAATGCTAGCAGATCAATTGGGATTGCATATTTTCTTGCATAGTTTTGCAGGCAACCAGTTAAAAAGCTCTGAATTTGAGCAAAACAGGAAAGTAAGTCTAAATGAAGTTCATCAACCTAACATACCTGAGTGAAAAAGAAACCAGAGAGCCAGAACACAATTGGTTGGCCTTCATCTATCCATTTAATAAAAAAGTTAGCCCTGTTTAAGAGATCCTGGAAATAGCTTCCTAGAGGCTTCATTGATGGGTATGATTTTTTCTGCCACAAAGATGGAATTTTGCCAACCAAAATACTTGTACTTAGATCTTCTAGCTCTGCTGACATAACAACCAATCCCTTGACAGCCTTTTGGACATTTTTCAATCCTTCACGAACAATCTCAATAAGATTCCTATATCTTATGACTTCTTGAAGCAAAACTGTATTCATGCTTTCCATGTAGCTGACTGGGTACTTTAAAGAAATCTTTGCAGTATCAAAGGGAGGAGGTAACTTTGAAAGCATGTCATTTGCAACATCCATAACAATTTTGTCATTGGATTTCCCAGTACTTGATTCTGTTCTTGCTTGAGTTAGCAGAACTGAATAAAAGAGAAGATCTGTCTCTAACTGATTTCTAGTTATATCGGCATTTTCATGAAGGCAGAATATATCTGGTCTTGCATCCAATGGAAGCCCATTTATAAACTCAAGACATTGTTGATGATCAGTATGTGCAGGTACATAATAATTGCCACTAGCTGAAAATGAATAGTTTAGACTGTTAATTACACTTGGATTGTAGTACAAAGATAAAAGAGACACCAATGCACGTCTATCTTTATCATCCGTAACTCTTCCCCCATAATTACATTGGCCTATTAAAAGTTTATATACAGGCTAAATATTTGGGTAACAGTTTACCTGTCATATATGAGATGGCTTCAAATGGCACTTCCTCATAGTCATTCAAAAAGTTTCGGAGTTGCCTTGCTGAGATTCTCAAGTCAGTGTCATTGAACTCATAAGGAATATTCCATCCAATAGGTCCAAAAGATCTCCTTTCTTGCACTACACCATGAAACATGCACAATGCAAACAAGAGCTTTTCAAAATTCTTTTGAGATTTACATCCCTCATAAAAGGTCTTGTCATTAATAGGGTCACTAAGATACAACTGGGTTAGGTTTGCTTTTAACCCTTTTGGGGGCTCATTTGTTATTTTCACGCCATTTTGTAAAAGTGTTACTGGAAACTTATCAGATGGATAAGATGTTAGCCACAGGCGAAATGAAGGCTGTGTTGATTCAAGTGATATTTCTTCACAAATTTTTTCCAGTGTTGGCATCCAACTTATTGCAAGATGACAGTTTTGAAGAACAATCCAAGATCCATCCTGAAGTGCCTGATTGATCATTTTTGCTGCAATTGGTCCTTGTCCTTGTCCAAGAGATATTGAATTCAAGCGACTTGCACCCATTTTTCTATCTTCTGCAAATCTTAGTAACGCAGTCATAGGGTCAGCACCAGGAGAGAGGACAAATATAAGAGGACTAGTTGGACTTGAATCACTATAACTGCTTGCAAGGTCAAATGGGGGTGGCTCAACAAACTCTTTCCCCATTATCTCAATGATATACTTTGTCACACTTGCTGTCATTTTATCTGGTCGGAGGCATCGCATAACAAGAAGCTTCTGGAATGGGTTGAGAGAGTCTTCCCAAGGAGCTAATAGAGTACATATTTAGTTTAATGGTCCAAAAAGCAAATGACCGTACCTGGAAGTTTCATCAAGTGAGGGCTATTATTGTTAAATATCTGTTTCCAAATATCCACACCAACAATAAAACTTGATGAAAATCCATTGAACACTGGCAAACTAGAGAGTCTGCAAAATTCAGCCCAAGACTTTTCGCTTATCCAAGTTTTATCGGGATTTGGTCTAAAGTTATCATCTAATCCAATTCCTCCAGTCAGAAGAAATCTCCACTCCTCCAAATCAACCAAATTTTGACCCTTTAAAATGGCAACACATAAGAGGAGAGTAAAAACAAGTTTATCTTTTTCAAACAACGATCGACATATATTTGAGTAAAGAGATAACTTAAAGTGGGACTGGAGTTTTTCAAGGCGGATTTGTAGATCTGACGACTTCTCACTGTTTTCAATTGATCCAATAAAGAGATTAATGAACCAAGTGAGAGAATACTGATACATCGGCTCAATATTAGCGAGGTCTGCTATACAGAAAAACAGAACAGAGGAGTAAACAGCAATTGGCTTATATCCAACACGAATCTCGTCAATGTTTTGCTCAGTTTTCTCAGCAATAGCTTGTTTTTCAGAGATTGATTTTGCTAACACTTTCGAAGATGATAGTATTTGAATGGCAGTTTCATCTTCAAGAATGTTACCTTCAGAGGAAGAAAGAACTTCAAGAATCTTATCTTCGATTTCCTGCAGTTGCTTCTTATTTTCTGCTGATTGCAGCAAAAGTTGATTCTTCATTTCCTCAAGCTCTGGACGTTCTTTGGCAATCACTATACCCAGTAACTGATCTTCTAACCCTTCGGGAGTAATCATAAAGTTCAATAAAGTTACTTTAATAGAGAGTTCAGGTAAATAGTGAGGATTTCTCATCTTTGTTGTTATATAAAAACGGAACTCTGGTGAATACTCCACAGTTGAGTCCCCAATTCTAATGCAATTCACTCCACTTTGTTTGAAAGTTTGTTTAAGCAGAAGAGGTTCAAGAACAGGGTCTATTTCTTCTCCAATATTTTCAAGAAGCACTGGTGTTCCAAACTGGACTGCATTCTCTAAAGTTCGTAGATAGTCAGAGTCCGTTAGCTTGATAACTTGGAGTGATTTGGACTTTTCCATGTTTTTAATCCATCTATTAGCCTGTCCCTGTGGATCTATTAATAGTGGCCACCGCCTTGCATTTGATATTACAATTCCATTATCAATTGAAAAGGAATCATTGGGGAGGCCAGCTAAAATCCAGGCACGAATCTTAACAGGATCACCTAGAACTGTTGCTAGCCGTACATCATCAGAACAAGGAATATTCCTCTGTTTACATAAGTTTGTCCATTCTACAATACATTCATCCCTGAACGCTTTTGTAAATGCACCAAGATAAGCAACTATCCCTGAAGAAACTAATACATCGCCGGTTGCAGCAACAATTCTTTCTTCTAAATCTGCTGCACAGTTTGTCCATCGTTCCTTTTCATCACCGAGACTCCCTATCAGCTTTTCCGCTCTTATCAGTTGCTTTGAAACTGAGTCGACTTGCTTTTCTAGCATTTCTTTTTTGGCAACCATGGCTTTAAAATTTTCTTCTAATGTATTCATGCGGTCCTCTACAGCCTTAAGAGTGGCGCGCTTTTGATTTAAAGATGTCATTGTTTGAGCTAATTCTGCATCAGCCTTCGCTAAAGCTTCTCGCTTTGGTGCAACAATTTTGGCAACTCTGTCATAGCTTTCCATTGCACGCACCCAGCGACATAAACCTTCAGCAGCAGAAGAAGCATTTTTGATCTTATCTGGGTCAAACTCTGGATTATCCATATATTTTGACCTTATCATTTTCATGATGTTGACAGATATATTGTCTCTGTCATATGTTTTCAAACTATCAAGAAACTTGATATCTGAAAGAACCTGCTTGGATGGACCCCAGTAATCCTCTACTTTTTTTCCCGACCCAGCTGGATCTGGTATTTTGACTGGTTTTACATCTTTCATGATACATACAGCCTCCATTACCAGCTTCACCCCTTGAGGAGGACTCTTCATTGACTTCAATACAGTTATATCAGCTGGTTTCAAGGTATCTAATGCTGCAAGTGCAGCATTCAGGACAGGAATAGCTTCAGCAAGTTGCCCTTCACATTCATCCTTCATTGCCTTCGCCTCAGCAGCTTTTCCTGATGCAATCTCTTCGTCTGCTTGAACTACTTTCCTTGTCTCATTCACATCTTTGGATTCCTTCTCAATTTGAACCATAATTATATCTGTTTCTCCTTTTGTCTTTATGAGTTGTGGCTGTAGCTCCCCCAAATCAATCTGCATTTTTGAGACAGCACCTTGTGCATAGGCAAGCTTTTCAAGACCATTTAGATACCTAAACTTAAGCTGGTTTAAAAATGTGCGCTTTTTTCCTAAAAGGTTTTGAAAAGTTCGAATTAATTCAAGGTAAGATGTAGGTGTGACGTAATTGTGCCTCCTTAAGGCACTCTTAAATTTCTCAGATTGTTTCCTAGTTTGGTCATGAAAATGTTTACACATGTAAACAGCATCGGTCCGGACTGTGTCAGGCATCTCGATTTCACTTAAAAATTTAGTTGCCACCATTTCCAGAGCATCTGCAGGCCATTCTTGGAACCAGTCAATTGTGCAGCAATTCACCAGGGAAGGAAATTTTCGTAGACGGTTTCTGAATGCATCTCCGACTGGACTCATGCAAAGAACCACATGAAGATTCTCCCTGCACCTATCTACAAAGAAATTGAAAAGAGCAGTTGGTGATCCATCACTTGCTTTTCCAGCAACTCTTGCATCTGGTCTAACTAGCTCAAATAGCTCTTGTTTTTCATCTGCAGCCCAGATATTGGGGACATCTCCGGAGTTAAGAATGTTATTAATATCTTCCAAAAATGCTTCATCTTGAATTTGTGTGTCACTGAATAAAAAAACTGTTTGCTTGCCTTGTCCACCTGCTTTCTTCAAAATTTTTTTAATATCATCATGCCAGTTAGCAATGCTGTAATTTCTTGAAATTTCTATTTGAAGTAATTCATAATCAACAACATGTGCTGCGAGCCGAGTGAGACTCTGCCGTCCACTTCCACCAACCCCTACAAGCAGCATATTCCCTCTGGGTTGCATTAGAACACGATTTATTCTAGAGAGATGTTCAATAGCAAACCGAAACATGACTAGGTCCATTGGTTTCTTTGACATGAGGTTGAATTCACCCAAGTGTTTATCCATGAGCACGGTAAGTTCACCAAGATCAGAAATCTCATCATATATACAAGTATTTGGTGGTGACAGAAAACTACTAAACATTAGACTCCTGAGATTATCTTCAGTAACATTATGATCATGGTCATTATCATATGCAGCACATATGATGCTCATGTCAGAATTGAAGTAATTTTTGATTGAAGATTGACATTGATTGAAGAACCATTTTCTATCTGAATCATCTATCAGTCTGTCATAAAACACTCTGTGAACTTCGTGGATCCATAACCTCAACATTTTATTTGTGTCTTTAAAGCTGTCAGGTTTCGAAAGGAGAAGCCCCTGAATAACTCTTGCAAAGTCACGAAGATTAAAGAGATAGTGTGACTTTGCTGGAGTTGGAAGTAAGTTTTCTGCAGCAGTTCGGTAAATTTCTCGTGTTGCTGCAACAACTGCTTTAGACAATGAAATAACCTCTTTTTCAAACCGACTTGATATGAAGTGCCAGTCTAAGATTGTCTCAAAAATTTTACTCAAAGTTGTGTCATCAAAAGCACCAATAGTAATTGTATTAAAGTGGCGAAGAAACTAAGTGACAACCGTCAGTCATCTGTATCAAAAAGTTTGTTTGCAGTTACCCGGGGAGTAATAGGGTTTCGACCTCCTCCTGGTGGGCCCATTGCTCCAATAAACTGGACATCAACAAACTCTTGTATTTGATTTTCTGCAAGATTATACCAGCCTCCATGGTCCATCCATTGACGCAAAAGTTCAATTGGAGGTTGAGCGCCATACTGCTCTCTCGCAGGCATATTGAGATCATCTACAAAAATCAAACTCTTTTTCCCAAGAGGTGGGCCAAAAACACCTTTCCGCCGTTTATCTAATCGTGACTCAATCATATCTTGTGTCTGATTTGCACTCGTTTGGGCCGAAAAAGTTATAAACATGGGGATAAATTTATCACTTGGCAATCCATTCATCATGGTATCTGTAATATACATAGACTTCCCAGTGCCTGTTGTGCCAACAAAAAGAATGTGCTTGCCATGTCTTACAAGGAGTTTCAGAAGGAATGAGTATCTTACAGTATCAATTGTCTGAACCATAATGTCACTGTACTTTGCTTTTGCGGGAATTGTAAAAGTAGTTGGAATTGTCTCTATCCACAAAACCCACTTCCCTCCATCTTTTCTGTCAAATACATAATCATACACCAAAGAGGTTTCTGGTATTGGAGCTTCAAGTAAGAAACCTTCAGGGGGAAGAATTGCTGGATCTCCACCATTCAATAGTGAGCGGAAAAATGAATTAAATTTAACTCGCCCAGAATCATTAATAGAGGATCCTAGAGACCATATTACCGAGAAAATAAAAATACCTTGAACAATTTTTGAACTTATATCATGATCTTTACTACTATCATTCACAAAGTCATCAAACAGACTTTCGAATAGATTCAAAAATGAAGTGATAAGATTACTATTGGATGTGGGTGAAAGCTCCAAACACTCTTTTCGTACAAAATTAAGTACAGCATCAATGACCCAATGGGCCATCTGAATTATTAGTTTCTTTTGACCTTCATCCAAAGAGCTTAATTTCAGCCATGATATGAATAAGGTATCTCTCCAGCCAATCCTTCCAGGTTCCATATAGATCATTCCACATCTACTTACTGTGGCTAATTGGTAGTGTTAAATATTTACATTTTGAGTTGTGTTTTCTTGTACTATATACCTGGAGATGCAACAGCCAAGTCTCCAACTTCAAAAATCATGCTCATAGTTGAAGATAATTGAATAATCTCTCCACTGTTTAAACAAAGCTTTTTGTTATCATCCAAGACAGTGTTCATATTCTCAATCCAAATCGCATCAACTGGACCATCGAATATGATCCATTTTCGATCAGGTAAAGTAGACGAGGCAAAACTTCTAAATGCTTCCGCAAGTACCCCATCTGACCACTCATGTGTAACTGGATCAAATTGTCCATATAGTTGTCCCATGGTGATAGATTTTGGATTTAGTACAGCTGTCTGCACTCTCTCCTCTTGTGTGTTTGTTTTGTTAATTTCAGTCAGAGCATTTTGTAAAACTTGATATGATGTTGTTTTTGCAGAAAATGGGTCACCAACAAGCATAAATCCATGTCGAACAAGCATCATTTCGTACACTTGCAAAACTTTCTCCTGGAAAGCTGGTATCACCTGCACATTCATTCTTTCACACACACTATCAAGATTTTTGTTCAGAAGCTGATAATCAGGAACTGGCAAATGAACCCCTGGGAATAAATCGGCTGTAATCCCCTTGAATAATGGGATATCATGCGATAAGAATTTAGGAAGATTCACATCAACCAAAGAGCGCAATACAAGAATATTTTCATTCTCATTGGGGTACTTGAGTTTCAGAGCTCCAGCAGCTGAAAGCACTGACTTAACAGCTCGCATACCATAGTCATAATGATCCTGAGATGAGAGCTGCTCTGAACACAACCTGTATGTTGCAGTAATTTTCACTGACAAGCTTCTTGCTTCAACAAATCCAAATGAGTACAATGAAATCTCTGCAATTAATGTGTAATCTGGAACCTAACAAGATTTAAGAATATCACTTTTTCAATTTGAATATGCTCATACCATCATAGCAACTGGGCTATATAAAGGAGAAAATTCATTAATATTACTCCAGCACCTTTCAGAAATTACTTACCGGAATAATGCCTTCAAATTATCGGGAAGCTCACTTCTTCCAGCATAACCAGGATTCATAGTGATAAAAACACTACAGATTGGATTCATTTGTAATTCTGTCCCCTCGAAAACAAACGTATCTAATTTTGCAGCTTTTGCCCGCTGAATTGTCAGAATTTGCTGGGCTACCACAGATAATACTTCAAGGTCAATACGATTAAACTCATCGAAGCATGCCCATGCTCCAGCTGCCGCAAGTCCCTTAAAAAATTTTCCCATTGCAATATAGTCTAATCCATCTGAGCAATTATATACAACACAAAACATCGCAAGCGCTTTTGCTAAGTCTTTAGTAGTTTCTGTTTTACCAGTACCAGCTGGTCCTTCTGGGGCACCACCAAGATTAAGCTGCAAGGCACCAAGTAGTGTTCGGTAACATCTGTCTGTTAGTGGAGTAATTACAAGACGAGGTGTGTTCCCTAAATACTCGTATCCATATTTCTGAACTGAATTAATCATTTTAACTATTACACCAAATTCTGTCTCAAAGTAGTATCTGAGTTGACTCAACCAGGAGAAGTCATTCATGCTTTTTGTTTTATCTTCTTCGAGTTTTGAAATAACATCTCTTGCGTGAACATCAATCTGATGATTAACATTTAAAATGCAGTAAAAACATATAATAGATTACTTACAACAACTAATGCTTCTAAACTGATGCGATTGAGTTTGCTGAGATTACCACGCACAAGCTCAACAATTTTTGAAAGCCTCTCTGTACTTAGGTCTACATATTTTTTGAGACCATTATTCCCACCTTCCAGAAGAACTGCTTCGACCTCATTTGTCCAATATATCTGACTTACGGTTAAGACGACCTGGCCCGGCCATTCTAGAACCCATCGATCTCGCGGTGAAACTACATAACCATGATATGCTCTTGCCACAACATCTTTCATGCTTGCAATCATAGATTTTTCAACATCCAAAAGCCACTTCTCCACTGCACCGGCTGCCTGTGCAGTTGAAACAGTATTTACGAACTTGACATACTCTTTTTGTGCACTGTACATTCCCAGGATATCAAGATTTGCATCAAATTCAAGGCTGTTAACACCTTCAAAGCACTTCTTGAGATGTGGCTGCACTCGAAGTGGGTCTCTTGTTTCAGCCAAAATTTCAAGCATTTCATCGTTCGACAAGAAGAAAAATCTTGGGAAGTAGAGTCTCTTAATCTCCAAGTAATGATTCAATCCTTTTTGGATGAGTTCTAGTTCTCCGTTGCTCTCTTTTAGGCGTAACAATAAATCTGGCATTGCACAGACCTGTAGCACCAACTTTTTGGCTGAGCAAAAGTCCATGATATCTCTCCATGTCTTATTAACTTGAACAAATCGTTTCCCTTCAGTTGGCATTTGTCGCATGATATCTTCAGAGCTGAAAATGGGTTCTAGATATAACCATGTAGACTGGACCTTCAGCCACTCGTCCAAAATTTCCTGCATAGTTATTAACTGGCTCTCCCATGCATGTGTTTCCTCTTCAAATGCCTTGATAAATGGTGATCCTCTCATGGTTTGTGTTTTAACAATATGGTCATCGAATAACGTTTGAATTTCCTCGACAGAGGCTAGAATATGTGTCCCAGTATCTCGGTATGGAACAGTCGAGAATGCCATTTCTTGCCATTCTGTGTACATTTTTTGGAGAGCTTTTTCAAAGGAGTACTCTTTTGTCGCCAGTCCACTAATTTCTTCAAGCTTCACCATATACTCTGACAAATTTCGTTCCAGCATGGCTGTTAAGCTTGTTGACTCATCTGGCTGTAATCTGAACCCAACATGTTGAGAAATGTCTCTCCAATGTCTTTCTCTAAGGCCAGGATTGCAAAGCACCGATATTAAGGGCAGGTGGACCTTGAACTGGTCTATCTGCAGCTTCGTAATTTCAGCAATTTCTAGTGGACATGGATCTTGATTAAATGTAATGCATAGTTTGTAAATGTTCCGCCACATATTGCCAACTTCATTTTCAACCATTTCAGGATCAAGTTTGAGAAATGAACCTGACATCCACGTGTGATAGCATCGCTGGAAGTCAACTGAAGTCTGATAGAGTGAAAGAAATGGTGCAAGAGCCTGTGAAGTTTCTTCAAGAAGTGGGAAGGTTGTTGCACTCCATCCAAGTAAATCTTCTTCATAATTGAACTGCTGAATCCTTTCACGCACTGAATCAAGGCGTGCTTGCAATTTTTGTGCTGTTTTGAGATATCTACTTATGTCAGCATAATCGCCAAATGTATGATATTCTTCAAGCTGCTTTGCATATCCATCAAGCTCTAATGAGATTTTCTCGCGTCTTGACTTTATATCTTCCTGGTTTGATTCACGTGAATTCTGCAAAATTGTATCACTCTCTACAAATATTGGCTGTATATGCTGCAGCCAAGTGAATAATGTAGTGTTCAACTCATAGTCTTCTTTTTTCAATTCTGAATAGGTTATCATAAAATTTAGCCTTATAAGTCTGTAAGCATTTGAAAACCAAATCTCGCATATTTTAGTACCTCTTTTTGGATTCTTCGACTTGTTCCTCAAGGGTTTGCATGTCAGCATTTCTTGCCCGCTCGACAAACTTTTGCAGTTCAACCATTTCTTCAACGGTATTAGGAGTTGTAACAATTTTAGCAGCAATTTCTTCGAAAGACTTGATGATTCTAATTTTGATACTTGAGTGTAAAACACGCTTAATTATCAGGTGGTTACCCTTCACTATGAACTTTTCTTTGCAAGGCCATCTTATCCATAATCCTTCCAGCTAATGATATTGCTCGTCCTGACAAATCTTGGAGAAATTCATCGCAATGTAGTTCGACAAGAGGAAAGTGGACGATGAATGGATATGCACAAAGAATCATTTTTGTAGCTTGTTGTCGGTACTTCTTAACCTCCTGTTAAGGATTGACGCTCTTTAGTTCATGAGTGTCAACATTATTATGCACACTAACCTCCATCAGCTTTTCTTGTGGATGATCAATTTTGAGGAATTCAGTAACGTCTCCATCAATACTTTTTGATATTAGAGGACGATGTTTTTCATATTCCTGCAAGTAGATTGAAGGGTGTTGCAACATCTGATTAATGCTTTTCCTTAATCCTTCACGAGTCCTATGTACAAGAACTGGAAAAGTTTCTTCAAAGGCAACCCTAATTCGTTGCTCAGGTTTTACAACACCAATATTTGCTCGATTGTTTGCAGCAGAAGACGTTCCATTGGAAAACAGCTGTGTCTCAATCTTGGGAACTTTATCGGCTGCAACAAGTAGTTGGTCAAAAACAGCTTCAATTGTTGTCTGAATATCTTGCAATGAAGGTTCGAACTTCACTTTTGTTTCATCAAGCATGAGCCGCACCAGAAAGTTGACTGGCTTAGCATTCTCTAATCCCTTTAAATTGGTATAGTTCTTCCCAGGATTTGCTTCAAACAGCTTGATATAATCAGACATGGACTGTTCAACAATATAGCGAAGCTGGTTCCCCATAATAAATGAAACCATCTGGAAAAGAGAACCCATTTTTTCAGGTTGCACTGAAGTCCACTCGTTGCGTTTGCTCCCCTGATAAAAAATGTTCAACATAGCAGGATACCATCTGGAAGTATGGACATTTTCAGAAAGTATATCATGCCTTTTGGTGGTACTAACGTAGTCATTAAGCGCTCGTGTGCTTTCTCAAACTTTTGAGCCATCAATAATTTAAAGGTACGAAGCTCAAATGGTCCTGATCGCAAGAGCAATGAATCAGCATCAAACAATCGTATATCTGAAAATTTGTGCCATAGGTTGAATATTCCGACAACAGTTGGGTTGATGAGGAGCAGATTTCGCTGGAGATGATCATATGCATGTCTAAAAAATAATTGCCATGTAGGAGTTGAGGACCGTATCCTGAAGCACAAGAACATAAGAAACGAAAGAATTTCTCAGTTTATGACTACCTGACAAAACTTTCTGCTGACTCTATTGTGTGCTCTCCATCAGTGTTTTTCCCTCTGGGATCCTTCAAGACAAAGTCCACTGCTCTGGGATGTAAATACAGGAGACAAGGAAATTGTATCACGAACCAATTGCTTTCTTTACACTCATATGGTAGTCATCACGCATTTCACCAGAAAGAACTTGAACGATTCGGTGGTGCCTTGACTTCAAAACTGCTGGAAGCAACCTCAAAACATTTTCGAGCCACCTGTCCTCCATTTCTGCCACACGATTTGTATCAATTCCATTTGCAATGTAGTAGTAGTAGCGTTGCTGTGATTTGTGATTAAAACTATTGTCCCATGTTTGATTGTATGATTATTACCATGACATCTTTGTCTTGCTGAGGTTTCACCGCTTCTGCATCGGCGTTGTCCGCTTCACTTTGGTCTGAAGTTGCCGGGCGACTTGAGGAGGACGGATTTTGCCTAACGCACATTTCCTTAATAATGTAGTGTGACAGATTTCAAATTTAACAACTTACATCAACATATACACCAAGGCATTCCGAAACGACTCACGGTCGCGCTTTATTCCCCTGTCTTTCTGAACGTCTCGAGAAGGCTGTGTACTGGCTTTGCGTGACATCTGAGAGGCGACTCCACCAGCAAGCAGCTTTCCCTCCAATTTTGATCCAACCGGATGAAGTGGCGGTTTCGACGCACCTAGATGAAGCTCAGGAGGATGGCGTTTGGCGCGAAAGGATTACGCTTACCTTGGTCAACACCGAGCATCTTGGCATGTAGCTTGTTGAAGGTTGCCAGCGGAGAATCAAGAGGAATCGGGTCTTGGGGAACATACGAAATCTCTCGAGACCATGTACGTCCCCATGTTTGAGGTGCTCTCTGCAAATCGTGTAAGCATCATGCAGTATAACATGCAATCCATCGACCCACCGAGCCATTCGACATTGGATGAGCTTATGAAAGTAAATATGCACTAAAATACTCCAGATTATGTCAATTTGGGAGATCAAATTTGTATTTCATTCCAATCACAACAAATTAGAAAGACGTGAAACACCAAATTCCGACTCACACCCTCGACTATTCCTCTGTCTCTCTCTCAGAATCAAAAATCGTATCTGAATTTCTTTCGAACAGTTTATCATTTTCCCCAACGACAGCCAGCTCGGACTGCACCAATGGGACGATGTCAACGGATGTTTGACAAAGACGACAGAAACTAACCTCGTTTGGATCAGATTTCGCGGTCGCTGTGTATCCAACTTGATTCCTGGATCGCCAATTAATCACTAGGGCAATGACAACGACGATTGTTGCAACCGCCGCAACTCCGACTCCAAGACTCGAAGTGGTAGTCCAGGATGATTCAGGCTCCCACACTAACGATGAGCTTTGAACCGCAGGGCTATCTTCCAACTTGAGACAGCGAAGAGTTTCCCCAGCAGAAGACTTGCAGTGGAAATCTTGGGAATTCGCATCTGCATCCTCGGAGGTTTGGTAACAGCCGTAGACGGTGAAATATTTGCCTTCGCTCGTTGGTCCGATATTCGTCATTGTTGAACAGGGAAGAGTTTCACCGCTGGAGCTGACTCCGTAGTATTGAGGCATTTTGTTTACCTCGCAGATTGCGGACACTGGGTCGTGCCTTCTTGTTCTTCGGTCGTCATCGTCCCTCTTGTAGCACCAAGGAACCCCAGCAGTTCCATAGTTTGAGCATCCTTGGATAAGGTAGCCCGCATCGATCTCGTACGACGGCTCGCAGTCAGAAGGCAGAATAGTTTGAGCGAACGCGACCCCTTCATCATCAGCCCAGCCCACGGAGTTCTCCGCACTCTGCACGCATCGGATAAGCGTGTCGCTACCTTGAGCAATACACATGTGCGGTCCCAATGGGTCTCCTTGGCTATTCAGAGCAGCCAAGCATCCTGACACTCCCATTTCGACTTTGCTTCCAAACTGATGTCCTGCTTGGTAAAATTGCTCGCATGGGACGATAGTGCCGTTTGCTAGCGCTCCATGGAATGTTTGCGGTTGAGCAAGGTCGCATAATCCCCATAGATGATTGGAACGAACCCCTTTCTCAGTTGGCATAGGTGCACCTGCCCGTTCGTTTTTAAGTACACACCACCACGCTCCATTGGTAAATCCCGTGTTCGTACAGCCCATGTAGGTGAAACCGTTGTACGACCAAGTGTTTGCACATTCGGAAGGGGGGACGGTTGGTGGCAGGGCTGCAATTAATCTGCCGGGAACTTGAGGATCTTCAGTTGGTGTCAAGCTGAATTCGTCTACGCAGAGCCCTCTTTCGCCGTTTTCTAGCTCGCATTGCAGGTCGCCCTTCAAAACCCCGTCCTGAAGCCGAGCCGAACAACCCCAGACTGCGAAGGTCTCGTTATTGTCGTTGGGTCCGTCAAGGTAGAAATCCTTGCACCGCATATATTCTCCTCGCGAGTTGATACCCATTCGTGGTGGAATCGTGTCTGTGTCGCAGACGAACCATCGGTCTCCTTTGTTGTGAGTCGGCACTAGCGATTCCTTTCCCATGCACCATGCAACAGATTCGCTCTCCACGTTGGTGCATCCTTGCGCGAATTTCAATTTAAAGGACCATCAAACAGGTTCTTGGCAAACACCGCATACCTTTAATGTAATAACCTTTGAAAGAAAGCGCTGGGTCGCATTCCGAATACTCTGGAGTTGAGTGTAAGAATATGTTGGAGTAGTCTATTACATACAGTGTGGTGTACTTACTGTGAATGTTGAGGTTCATACTCAATATTAGTATGTGCTTGACTGTGCGTCGAGTGGAAAGGGAGTGGCTGCTTGCTTAAATTTAATTTTGGGGTTGTGTAAGGATGGGTCATCCTGTTCCAGATGCTGTGCATTCACAAAGCCACAATTCTGCATATCAACTGGAACTCTGCTGTTAAGTACTGCTGGGCGATAGTAAATACAACGTAGTAAATAGTTGGATTCCTCGAATAATGGAATCGAATTTATTGCATGCTAATATCTTTGGTGATATAAATTTTCCAAGCCACTCCACTGCACAGAAATGACTGCTCGTATGAATGCAAAGACAATTTCTCGCCTTTTCTTAAAGTTGATCGCTTCTCAGGAGTGGAGAGAGAAATTCGCCAATGCCTAGCTGACAAGGATTTCAAGGTAGAGATCGTACGGGTTAATGATAGTTTGAACCACTTGAAGGGGATCTTCGCGGGTCCGACAGGGTGAGCTGAAATAAGACCAACCTTCTGGACTGATTTTTAAATTTTTTCTCAAAGAACTCCTTATGAAGGTGGGAAATTAGGGAGAATCGTTGGCGATACGCTAAACTTCAATTTTGGCAATTTGAGTAGGCGGTAGATACACAGTCGGTAAGTCTCACCAACAACTATTCAAACCTTTCTCAGCTGAGAATAGCATAAAGATATCAGGATCCCAGATAATTATCCGTTTACGCCTCCAAAGGTGAAGTTCGAAACAATGATTTACCACCCCAATGTGTCTTCACAGACAGGTCGGAATGTAACAGGAATCTGGAACGGTATTAACCTCGAATATTAGGTGCGATCTGTCTGGACATTCTTAAGGACAACTGGACCCCAGTATTTACTTTGAAATCGATGGTAAGATTTCTCCCTCTGGTGTATTTCGTTGTTAACTTCGTTTCTATAATATTTGTACAGCTGTTATCGCTTTCATCGCTTATGTCCGACCCAAACCCTTCTGACCCTCAAGATGCTGAAGTTGCAGGCGTATTCATTCGAAACCGTGATGAATTTAATCGAACGGCCAAAAAATGGGCCGAAATATACGGAGGAGCACCGACCACAGGTGAAGACCCTGTTGATGAGATTAAATTGAAGAAATTGTTGGAGATGGGTTTCGATCGGGCACAAATTCGGCAGGCGCTGATACAACACAACAATGATGAAGATAGAGCACTTGACGCTTTACTTTCAGGTTGACAGACACTATTCTGGTTTGACCTTGACCGAGTCATTACCATCCTTCTCTGAAATACAATGAGTGACGCCATTTGGCTGTACAATACAACATGCCTGTTTTTAGCTTCTTTCCGACTGCTTTCCTGAGAGGGGGCGATGCCTACGCTGGTTTATTAATGAATTTCTTCGACATACCATAGTATGTTACCTTCCGCTTTCCTTTAAATGGAAAAGATAAGTTAGCCACTCCTCTGGAACTCGGTCATGAAGCCAAACCTCTATTGTCCTTATCGGTATCCGAATCTCCGAACGGAGAAGACGAGTTACGGTCAGCATAACTGTTCGTATCTTTGTTTCGCCGCCTTGCTCGGGTTGCTGTTCGGCCGAATCCCAAACACTTTTCAAGATGTTGCGCAAATCTCACTGCCGGATACTTTTCGTGGCAATTATTGCACTCGTACTTTTCTCCATTTGTCTGAGACGAGTTCTGTCCAAATATATCGACACCCGGTTGGTTGACTGTGGGGTCTCGTAAGCTTTTTAATCGAAGCACAGTCAATCCCAATCATACCGAATCCTCGACACCTGCATCTTAAATTTAGTGCACTCTCTCCGAATTATTAAGCGACACACTTCTTCAAACAAACTTGACAAATTGAATTTGCGAGTTTGCTCTCACGATGAGCTTCGTAAATTACTTCCAACGCACACTCATCTATTAGCACTTCCAAAAGGTACTCTTTCTCCTGTGTGAAACATGATAAGCAATTCAATATGTGATGATCATTTCAAAGCCAAACCTTGTCCTTGTCCATTCCCTTGGTCACGTGTTACTCACAACATGCTTCGAATTATCCGATCTCGCCCGGCCCCATCTCTTCTGAAGGCATCCTTTGCTCGTCCGATTGTTTTTGCTTCCAAACACACCCTCCCTGACCTTCCGTACGACTACGATGCCGTAAGCTCAACTTAAATTAAAGATTCATTCGTAGATCTAAACATTTTACCCACAACAGCTCGAACCATTCATTTCAGGTAATTTATTTGCATGAAGTTTAGTCACTGGTGATTCATTTCAATCCGCTTTATTTTGAAAAGGCGATATCATGAAGCTTCATCACAGCAAGCACCACCAAACTTACGTCACGAACTTGAACGTGGCGGAAGAAAAACTGCATGAAGCCCGTGCGAAGAGTGATGTTATCGCGGAGGTTTCTCTCCAGCAAGCTTTCAAGTTCAACGGAGGAGGTATGTTGACTAGTTCTTTGTGATTAAGTTCGTTGATAGATTTCTGTTGAAATTAGGTCACATCAATCACAGGTATACCTGAACGGGATCACTCTTTGCTTCAAGAATCTGATTATTGACGGCATTTAGCATTTTCTGGAAGAACTTGGCGCCACCAAAGAATGGCGGAGGCGGAGAGCCGACTGGTAGTATTTCCACATGATCTCAATCTCGTTACTGGTTTGAATAACACACTTACCTTAGGAGAGCTTCTCAAAGCCATTAACGAGGAGTTCGGGTCGTTCGAGAAGTTCGTCACAAACTTTAGCACTCAAGCTACATCTGTTCAAGGTGATTTCTTTGAATAATGGTAGAGATCTTTCATTTAATCTTTCAAATTCAGGGAGCGGCTGGGGTTGGCTTGTGAGCATATTAATTGTGACACTATCTCTGATATCGGACTGATCAATGAAATAGGGTCTTAACAAAGCAACCAAGCAGTTGGAGATTGTTACTACTTCCAACCAAGACCCACTCACCGGTAGGATCATACAATGTTATCCACGAATGTGGCATTTCCCTAAGTTGGTTTGCAGCGCACGTCCCTCTCTTGGGTGTCGACGTTTGGGAACATGTAGGCGCAGCCGAAACTACCTGCCGAACTGTCACTAATTGCTCCAATATTTCTTCAGGCATACTATCTGCAGTACAAGAATGTTCGCCCGGACTATCTGAAGGCCATTTGGAATGTGGTGAACTGGGGCGATGTTGCTACCCGCTATGCAGCATCCAAGAAGTGAAAGCGGTGCATGAATTTTTATCGTTGTGTTTTTCTGTGTTTTTCACTTATTGTGGATTTTAAACATCCGAATATAATTTTATTCGGCATTCGGCATTCGAGCGGTCACGTGAATCGACATCCATCATGGTTGGCGACTTTGAGGTGTGCCGAAAGCTACTGAGATACACTGAGAATGGCCTAACAATTGCGAGACAGCGCTCAGTCAACAAATCTACTTCAAAAAAGCTTCAGCCACTGAAGCCGAAGCATGTGCACGGTGTGTTGATTTGTCGATGTGTCAACGTAAGACTTAATCCCTAGGAGTCATGATGACCTCTTCATTTTCGCCCGGTGTTGTGAACGAACTCTTCCGAATCATAAACTATCGTATTCGGAAATCGCATTGGGTGGTGCGTGTGCGCAAGGACACCAGAATGCCTGGATGGATGTTGACTCATGTTATTCAGGTCACTTTCAAGGCACTTATAGTCGTTCACATGTTAATGCGTGAGGGGGATGTGTATAGAGTTTTCCAACACCTAGCTACAAGCCATGGAATTCTTAACGTAACTGGACTTCGAGATAAGAGCCTAGATCCGCTGGGTAAACCTCCCCCAGGAGAGTTATATCTGTGGCTAATGAATGGAACTGTAAGGTGCTTCGCAGTTTAGGAACATTCGCTTGTATGCTGCTTACCTCGAGGAAAAGGTGGTTTCGTATCGCGAAACACAAAAGGATTTCGTCCATTGAAGATATGTAAAAAGATATAAGGTTCATACTTTGAGATGACAAAGCAGGAGGCGACCGAATCCCTTGCTATTTACAAGCGCTTTGCTTCTCAGACTACGAAAGCTGTTGAGTTTTTTGATACCGCCAAGAGCCTTAGGGGGCAGCTTGGCATTGAGATACCAACTTTTAACCACGTAAGCTATTCTGCTCTGATGGTTTACGTCTGGCTTATACTTCGCTTTGTAGGCTCCACTTTCCCTTACCAATGCCCTTGACGAATATTTACGAAGCCCAGACTTTGAGGCTCAGCGTCAGGCTTACAAAGACAGGGAAAATGGCGAAGTAGAGAAACCAAAAGCAACTTCGTGGTCAGCTACTCCTTCATCGACAACATCATCCACCAAAAGTGCACCAAAAGCTCGAGTGACTCAACCCAACCCAGACACCTTTGACTTCTTTACAAGCATTAACCAGGAAGTGAACCAGTTGAACGTGATCTCACAAAACAACGCGAATATCATGAAGCAGTTTGATGGATTTGCGGCTTTCGGGACGTCTGGTCTTAACAGCAATCCCTTTCCTCAGACCAATCCGTTCGGCCAGGGCTCGATTAATGCAAATTTTATGGCAGCACAAAACCTACAGATGCAACAACAGCTTCAGCTTCAGCAGCAACAGCAACAAATGCGCTTGCAACAGCAAATTCAGCAGCAGCAACAGCTTCAGCAAAATCAACTGCTACTACCACGATTTGGAAATGCTGCATCAATAAACCCGTTCATGGCAACTGGAGTGACGGGACTGCAATCCCAAAATGGTCTCCAACTGCCAGCGTCGTCACCTCAACCCAATTTTAACACCATCGACTTCACGCCAGAGAATGTATTCTCGAACCTGGCAGTATTTTCCTCCGGCGCTGGTACAGCTTCTGAGATTGCGCCTTCATTTCCCAGTTCTACAATGCGTGTCAACTCACTACCGATGGCCAAGACGCCTTCCGCACCTCCAGCCTTAATCGATCCTTTCGGGACACTTTCCAAGGCATCGATTAGAGGCGGGACATTTCCTGCTAGTGGAGCGTACCCGGGATTAAATAACGTTGCCAACACAAATCCGTTTGCAGCTGTTCAAATACAACAACAGCAACAAAGATCAGTCAGTATGCCTGTGCCATCCAATAATCCGTTGTTGCAACAAAACAATTTTGGGTAATATTATAGAAGGGGATATCATCTGAGTCAATGATAGCTTATTTCTCTTATGTCAATTGTCGTTCTGCTGTTAAGAAATAGAGATTCCGATTCCACTACCAAATTTAATAGTTGCTACGCGGCACCTACCCACTCACACGCGACTGACATTCGTCCGCCTTGTCGTTCCTCTCACCACGAATCGACCAGCGCATTACATTGAATAGTGGTGGGTAGCGTTATTTCCGCATCTCTGCGTCGTAGTTCATGGTTGCTGACCGTTGAATTTGGCCACCTCGTCTTCATGCCGATCACTGTCACAACATATTAGCCGTTGTATATTAGATTGCTTCCATCATGACAACAAGCAAAAGTGCCAGCTACGACTATCTCATCAAGCTGCTCCTCATCGGCGACTCTGGTTTGTGTCTTAACTCTCGGAGTCTATTCAGCTCCCGGCAGGCAGATTTAACACTCCAAACGTAATTCTTTGTCTTCGGAAAATTTAGGTGTTGGAAAGAGCTGCCTCCTTCTGAGGTTTTCGGACGATTCGTTCACACCATCCTTCATCACCACAATCGGCATTGACTTCAAAATCAGGACTATTGAGCTGGATGGGAAGCGCATCAAACTGCAAATCTGGGACACTGCAGGACAAGAGCGTTTCAGGACCATCACAACTGGTGAGGAATACGTGAGGTTGATGGGGCATATACTGATGTTTGACTGTGTTTATCTAGCCTACTACCGCGGAGCTATGGGTATCCTTCTCGTTTACGACGTTACCGATGAGCGTTCTTTCAACAGTAGGGCATTTGCTTGTACGCATCCACAGTAGTATTTATATGTTCACGGGAACAGACATTCGCAACTGGATAAGGAACATTGAGCAGCACGCCAGCGAAGGAGTTAACAAAATTCTTGTCGGTAACAAGTGCGACATGCTTGAAAAGAAGGTGGGCACCAAGTTTACATGGAATGCTAGATGTGTGCGTTAATTATTGATTATGCTAGGTTATCAGCAAAGACCAGGGCCAGGGTTTGGCGGATGAGTATGGTATTAAGTTCCTTGAGACCAGTGCCAAATCGAACATTGGTATGTTGGAGCAGTGTGTCTCTTAAATTTCCTGACATATTTGCCTTTCCAGGTGTTGAGGAGGCTTTCTTCAGCCTTGCTAGGTTAGTTGGCAACAGGACGTTTATTTGAAATCTCAAAACCTCTTTATAGGGACATCAAGAAACGGTTGATTGACACTGCTGACCAGAAAGGAGAGAAGCCGAGCAAGCCGGATGTTGACCTGAGTGCAGCGCAGAACAAGAAGGCAGGCTGCTGTCAATAAGTCGCTCCTGGTCTGGTTCGAGTGTCCATTGCATGGAGGGGCGCATGGAATCGCACCGGAAGAACTGAGGTGGAGAAACATTATCAGTGCTTTTACCTGCCTCGTTGCTTCAACCTGTTGTGTTCTCTGATGCTTTTTGGTTCTTTAATTTGCTCAATGTCATCCTCAGTCGTTGTTTATACTGCAAACTTCGATACACTATTTTCTTTGTCACCAGTGTTCAGCTGAACCAATTTACGGTGTAAGCCCTTCACAAGCTATCCTTCAGACTTACGTCCCCCAGCCAAACTGTCCAAACCACACCAGTGACAATGGATTGTTGATAAATGGAACTTTACCAATATCACAGCACTAAGCATATGGGACTCTCCCACATGTTCTACTACAACACTGAATTTTCTCATCACAGTGTATTTTTAATGTTTTGTGAGAAACAAGATTGTCCTACGGCAATAAAATACATGCTATCTGGTTAAACCTTCCAGGCTCTGTGTTGCAGTTGAGTCTTCATTTCCCGGCTGCTTCTGTCTTGGTGAGAACCTGGTGGGAGAGTTAAGCATGTCGGTGCTCTTTGTTGGTGATTGTGGGGAAACAACCCGCGAGTTGGCAACAACCATCAACCGATCTAAAAGCACCTTGGTAGACTGCAATTCAGAGTCCAGAGTCCTGATTTGCTCGGACATATTCTCATTCGCAGTGCGGAGATTCCGGACATCCGATTCAAGTTGCTGCCTTCGAGCGACAGCCTCTTGGCTTGCCTTTCTCGCGTTCTCTAGGTCTTTTTGGAATCCCTGTTCGGCTCTTTGTAGGGCGGCGAGCTCCGCTTTTGCTACCTCTAGAGTTTTTAGCTCGCCGCTGGTCGCTGGATCACCACTGGACGCCGATAATGCCTGATTCTGTTCTCTGAGTGAAGTTGCGGCATCTGCAGCTATCCTTGCGCTTCGCTCTGCGCTGTCAAGTTGCTCCTGTAGACTCCTGATAGTTTCTTCCATGTTTGCCTCAGCAAGACGAAGTTTTTCTCTAATTTTCTTGTTTTCTTCGCGCAATTGGTTGTTTTCTGCCCAAGACTGCTCTGTGGACTTTTGAGATGCCTGAACAACGCCCTGAAGCGCATCGTGGTTTTTGCGGAGAACCAGGTTTTCCTGGCTTGCTAATGCGAATTCCTCCTGTGCTGCTGTAGCTACTCGTCGATACAACTCTTTCTGATTCTTCAATGCCTTTTCGTCCGTAATAAATGGTTTGGGTCTTGCAGAGACGCCACGTTTTTCATATTCTTGAAGTTTGAATTCCATTAATTTCAATAGCTCTTCTTTTGAGGTTGAAGCCTCATGTAATCTAACAAGCTGAGCTTCACACGACGAGAGTTTCTCGGAGAGCAGTCGGATCAAGGTTTCCTTTTCATTTTCAGTCTTCCGGCGAAGTTCTGATAGCTCTGATTCGTTAGCATTCTTAGCCATACTCTCTGTTGCTGCGAAAGAAGTAGCGGCGTCGACTACACGTTTCATCAGGTTCGCCCTCTCGACTGTCTGCCGCAATTCAACACCAACTCTGGAAACTTCGCGTTTACTCTCCTCAAGCTCTCTGCGCACCTGATTGAGCGAAGTACGATCTTTGGAAGCGTCCTCTTGCACCAAGCGAAGTTGTTCGAGATACGCCTTTGCGGAAGATTCTGCTTTGCGGGCACGGTTGAACAAATCTTCGACTACGTTTTGCTTATCCTTCATCGACTCCAACTCCTCCAGGGCGCTAAGCTCCCCGACATTTGCTGCCGCAATACCAGCTGCTTGTGCGAGCCTCTCCGCAATCTCTGTGCGTTCCCTAAAGTTCTGTGAACCCTTGAAGAGGCGTTCGTTTGTGTCCTTCAGTGATTTGTTTTCTCCCTTCAGCAGATCCATCACTTCGTTTGTACTACGCAATCTTTCATCCAACAGCTTGATCTTCCCTTCGAGTCTAATCAGTTGTCCACGGGCATGATCCAACTCGTCATTTGAATAAAGCTCCTGAATTCTCTTCGTATCTAACTGGTGCAGGAGATCCTTGACGTCGTCATTTGGCTTAGAGAAACCCCTAGCTGCGATTGCGTTGTATTCGCGCAAATTTCGGAGAAGGTCGCCTGCACGCACACCCTCTTGTCCCGCTTCAAGGAACATGCGATCTAGCTCAACTCGCAATAGCTGCAGTTCGGCTTGTGCCTTCTGCGCTTGCGATTCGGCTTCTTGGAGCTGTGTTTTCAAGCGTTTGATCTGAGCTTCGGAGACTGCTAACTTTTGCTGTAGCTGGCTGGCAATGTCATTAGTTTCCTGGCCAACGTTCTGCAGTGATACTCCATCCCTTGCAACAGCTTTGATGGCCTCCAACTGTCGGATGAGGTCCTGCGTGTCAGACTCCCCTCCTTGCAAATCAAGAACTTGACTGATCTGGGTTTTCAACTGAGCCGTGTGAGCATTGGCCACATCAGCTCGCTGCTCCGCTGAAGTAAGCTTCTGGATCAGTGAATCAAGGCGTGCATTTCCATCTGCAACTTCTTTCGCCAATTTTTCCAGAAGGCCATTGTTTGTTTCATTCTTTTTTCTGAGCGTTTCGTTTTCATCATCAGCCTCTTCTTTAGATTTCTTAAGCTTGCCAATTTGACGGACAATATCAGCGTCAGTATCGCCGCTCTTCTCTGCTCCAATACTTCCAAGTTGAATTCGAAGCTCGGCCTGCAATCCTCGCCTCTTTGTTTGCACGTCTCTCAAATTCGTTTCGGCTTCTTCCAATAATTCTCTCAATGAAGCAATCAGAGCTTCATTTGCAGCAGCCTGCTCTTTTAGACGGGTAGCCTCCTCGTCCCGATCGGCAGCAATGTCGAGTTGTTGCTGCAATTCCACATTGATCTTCTCACGTTCGGCAAGCTGTGCATTGAGAGACTCGATTTCTCGCTCTTTCTCATCTAAGAGTACTTTAAGTTGAGTGACATCCATGCTTTCTGCAGCTGCAATAGAAGCAGCTCGGAAAAATGCTCGTCGTGCCTGATCTGCTTCATTCTGCTTGTCGGCATTTTCTCGCATCATCAATGCACTCTCCTGTTTAAGAAGCTTGGCCACTTGTTTTGCGCCGTGGGCTTCGGATTCTGCGGCACCAAGACGCTCCTTCAAAGATTCCACTTCTCCTTCCGCTGCGTTTAATTTCTTGCGAAGGTCACGAACAATGGAATCACTTTCTTGCAGCACATCGGTCACGTCATTTAGGGCTACACGATGCCTTTCACCAATCTCGTTGAGTGAGCGCTCGGCTTCTTGTTGCGCTGTAACGACTTTGTCTAATTCTGACTCTTTCCTTGATAAATCACTCTCCAATCGCCTTATCGTGCTTTCTGCCTCATCAAGTCGGTTCTTCAATGACAAAACTTCTTGTCCCTGGTTTGCGGCTTCAGAAAGTGCGGCAGATGAGAACTTCTTGAGAACACGTAGCTGTGTGGCTAGATCCTTTGTTGTCGGGCTTTGCAATTCTGGGCCGACACCTGCCTCTCTCACAATATCCTCAAGTTCTTGACGAAGCTTCTCCAAATCTGCCCGGGTGGTGCTTGCTTCCTCTTCATGAGCTTCGATTTGAGTCTTGACTGCGGATAGTTGCTCCTCTGTAGCAGCCAGTTGCGACTTTTGTATGGTGATTTCACTCAAGAGACGTTCGTTTTCGGATCGTGTGGTATCTACATCTTGAGCCAATACTCTGCTTCGCTCTTCTTCGTTAGCCAGGCGTCCTTCTAGGCCATCAACTTCGTTCTGGTTTTCATTCAACTTCTCTTGCAACAAGACAGCTGCCTGTCGTTGCTCCGTTGCCTCACGACGAGCATCGCTCAGCAAATCCTCGTACTGCTGCTTTAATTTTGAGATCTCTTGAGAGAAGTCGAGCTTGCTGCTGCTCTGTAGAAGAGAATTCTCGTCTCGCAACATATTTGCCTGGATCTTAAGCTGCTCCACGTCCGCTTCACTTGCATCCAACCGATTTTGCAAATCGCGTAGCCTTTGTGCAAAGTCTTCTGCTTTGCGGTCGCTTGCTTTTGCGCGCTCGTGTGTGGAAGATAACTGCTCTTCAAGGTCACGAGAACGTTTTCTGACCTTGTCGATTTGTGATCGGAGGCTCTCTATGACAGAGTCTTTTTCATCACCGACGTTCCTGAGCAACAAGATCTCTTGCTCTTTAGCTTTTATTTGCGCGGCAAAAGGTCCAATCTGAGAAGCCGTTAGAGCCAGCTGATCGCGCAAGGACGCTATTTGGTTAGCATCGCGATCTCTCGCGTGCTGAAGACTAGTATTCAGCTCACGAACAGCGATGGCTTCTGAATGTGAAGCCTCCAAAGATCGTTCAACTGCTTGCATCTTGTCTCCCAAGATTCGAAGGTCCTCTTCCTTTTCTGCTGCTGTTCGTTCAGCTTTGTCAGATCGAGATTTTGCTTGATCCAGATTAGATTGAAGCGAGCTTCGAATGCTCTCAGCTTCAGAAAGCCTTCTTTCCACGTTTCGTAGCTCTTCTTGAAGTTTTGCGTTCGCTTTGTGCGTTCTTTCTGTTTCGGATCTGGCAAGTGTAAGTTCCCCTGTAATGCCCCAGTTTGACTTTTCCACTGCTTCAACTTTGTTTTTAAGACTTTGCTCGCTTGCTTCAAGCTCTGCAACTCGCTTCTCCCGTCTGGCAAGCTTTTCGCGTGCGGCTTCAAGCTCAGCCTTAGTTTGCCCCAGGGTACGCTCTGAATTAAGCAAGCGGTCCTCAACGGCCTTTAGTTTGGAGTTGTGTGAAGCGGCATCTGTTTCGGATCTTTCGTGCCCGGACTGAAGACCTTGGATTTGTGCACGAAGACTGATATTTTCTCCTTCGGTCACAGCCAGCAGTCGTTCCATATCCTTTGCCTTGTCACGAATATGAGCAAGGTCTCGTTCCTTGGCAGCAGCTTCATCTTGGATGGTACGTAGTTCATTTCGCAGGTGCTCCTCAGTAACTCCTGAAGAAGCTTGCAGGGAGCTTAAAGCCAACTTTGCATTCCTCAGTTCCGTTTCCTTCTCTGCCAATTGTTCCTTGGTGTCCCTTAGTTCAGCTCGCACCGCGACGTCGTTCGCATTTGCACCACTTTGAGCTGACGTAAGCTGGAGCTTGAGCGACCGAAGCTCGGCTTCGCGTTGAGCGAGAGTGTCCTCCACTTCTCGAAGGTCATTTTTCAACTGCGTATTATTTCCTTGGGCTTCGCTGAGTGAAGTATTCAGTTTCCGTTTCACCCCTTGGATTTCTCCATCTTGCTGGGTCACAAGTTCTTGGGCTGCGCGCAACTCAGTCTTCAGGGCAGATTCTCTTGCAGATGCTCCGGATTGGGATTGTTGCAAGTTTTGCATAAGACTTCTAAGCTCTGCTGTTTTCTGCTCGAGTAGCCCTTGGAGTCCCTTTAACTCAACCTGGAAGGCATTTTCAGCTTTCTTTGAGGCGTTCTGAAGAGAATCTAGCTGTCGACGAATCGCTTGTAGATCCGCTTCTTGCGTGGTATACTCTGATCGCAATTGAGATATAAGCTTCGTTGCCCCGTCGAGCTGCTCTTGCAGGTTCTTGATAAGAGAATCCTTGTCATTTACATCCTTCCGCAGCTTGCGCTCGTTTAAATCTCTTTCTGCTGAGTTTCCTCGTTCACTCTGAGAGAACAATGAGTTAGAACAGTAATAGTGTGATAATAAAGTTCTCTCATACCTCTGCAGTGTAGAGAACTGCTACGAATGCCATGTTCAGATTCTTATTTCCAGCGACGATGTCGGCAGGGCTTGTGAACTGGCGACACCCAATCCTATCTGCCGCTTGCAACATAAGTTCCGCACGTTGTGATAGGTTTGTTTCCGACAAAACTCCATCGAGGTTGAACTGAAGCTTCAGGTTGTCTGGTGACAAGTGATTGACGAGGTAACTGAGGCAGACTGAGTCGGAAAGGTCATTTCCGAAGTTGTTTGCTTTCTTTGGACACTCGCTCTCCTCCAGTCTCAAATTAAACCACATAAGCAGAACTTTCTCGTTCTTCGAAGCCGAGTTGCCTGACTTTCCGCTCGAGGAGTTGACTGATTCGTTAGATCCGAAGTTTGCATCCTCCATGCCAGATGCCAAGCGCATTGTATTTCCCACCTTGTATAATAAGCCAATCTACAGAGTACTGTGAGGAACTGGTACATGAAAGTGATGTTCGCGCATACCTTTATTACTTGCCAGATCAATCCCAAACAAAGGTGAGGTACTGCGTTCTTGATGTCTTCTGGTCCAAGATTGTGAACTTGACATCCGATCGCTCTTGCTCCATTCAATACTTTCTGTAGATTCTCGCTCATATGAATCGGTGATTTGGGCTTTTTGTTGATACGACTCTCGTCGATAGTATTTGGTACAGATTTGTTAACAAGCTTACTCAAGAGTACACCATCTCTACACGCCTGAAAGAGAGCAGTGCCAGCCTTGGAAACAGGTAGGTATGCGCTTAGTTCAACGTCATTGCTCAGTTGACTGTTGATCCATTCCACATAGGCTGCTGTCTCAGTTTCTGACCAAAAATGACCTATGGGGAAGAGGTTGAATACTTTTAACACAACAGCCAGAGGTTTTAATACTCGAAGATCCATGGACGTCCAATGCCGGCTTCTCCGAACCACGCATAGCGGACAGAGCCAACGCTCCCGCTGAAGTATTTAACGGTGAATCTGTCGGTTGTTCTCGCATCTTTCAGGCGAAAGCCTTCGACAGAGATCTGAACAAACTACGCCCTGATTAAATCACAATGTGAGACTTGATTGGATCACAAAAAAGCAAACATTTACATGGCAAATAGATTCCTTTCGCTATTTCGATCATGAACTTATCAAATAGAAGTAACAGATAGCAGATCGGTTCAAAATGAACAGGTGGCAGCACAATGCCGGTTCGACCAAAAATGGAAGAAATCAAGATAAATGCAAAATGATGAATAGCTCCGCCGTTGCGAAGGCTATCTGTCATCTAGTTTCAGGTCATCCACCGCAGACAAGTTTGCCGCAGCTCGCAATGCTGGAGTCATGATGGGTTCCAGCAGCTCCGGCTCTCGCAGGACTTCCTGTGCAAGCTGACCTGCTGTCATCTCTTCTCTCAATTTTTTCTTTTTAGGAACTTTTGTCTTCAAACTCGTCAAGTTAGGCGATGTTTTCGAAGCCGTCGTTGAATTGGAGGGTTGCAAAGACGTCGCCGCAGTTGATCCTCCAGCCCCTGTCGGAGTCGAAGAGCCACTGAGTTCAAATAGCTTTGCCGGTGTGGTGAAGTTCTTTGAATCATCCGAAGGATCGGTGACTTCCAACGTTATTGTTCCGTAACCAGTCGTGCTGGTCGTCATGCCCACCGTTAAACTTGTCGACAGAGTTCCGTTCGCAGCAGGAGGCAAGAGTGGAAGTCTTTCTCTGTAAGATTCGCCAGCTTGACCCGCTGCTTCGGGAGAAGTGCTTGTTGCAACAATGGGAGACATGGATGGAAGGCGGTCGTCGAATATTTTAGAATTGCGAGAGCGAAAAGCCCGGACAACCTTAACCTTTGTCTTGATGTCAACAAAAACATCGGTCTAACCCCAAAAAATTCAGGAAAGATAAAGTTGGAGCACAGACCAATGTTCTTACTTCATCAACAATCTCATGCCCAAGAAGCTCTTCAATAATATCCTTGCAACAAAAAAAATTGAGAAGATTGCAGAATGCTTACTATTGTTGGTTACCTCCAGAGTGACGATTCCGACAGCCTTAAATCGAGCTAGGCGTCCTGGAGTTGTCGGGACCCATGCCGGAGTGTTACCAGTGCTAATGGTAATGGGAGAAGTTGCCACACTCGCGTCTCCAGGGGAAATTCCATTCACGTCGTCAATGTTCTCCACCACAAGGGCCATGTGAGAACCCCCTTGCTCGAACACATGCAACATATCGAAGAGAGGGGTGTTCGCGAGCACCCGAGGCAATCGACGAATCTTCAAATCACGCACTGGAACAGCGTCGTCGGGGTCGTAAATCACAAGTTGTTTAACCAGAACAACTCCAATAATGTTCTTCTGTTCCTTGTCACAAATTGGAACGCGAGAATGGCCGGCATGAATAAGCTAGTGACGACAATGTTGTTTGTCAGCAAATTGCTCTGAATGAAGCAAATAATTGACATTACGCACAGTCTGCATAGTCTTGTGATCCAATCGGGTGTCCAGATTCAGCATGAAAACATCGTTCAGATCCGTCATGATCTGCCCCACAGTTTTATCTCGAAGATCCAACACTGCTTTCATGATGGACACTTCTTCAGTTGTCAATGGCCCGCTCTGATCTTCTCCGTGAAGAGCCACCAGCTCTTTAAGTTCTGGGTATACTAGATGACTCCCATTGCATTATTGCGTAACAAAAATGAGACATACCAGAACGTCGGTACAGAACACCCTGTTTATGACCCAAGATCCAATCCAGCAGTTTGGCAACCGGGTAAGCGACGATCCACTCGATCCAGATGAGAACGCGTACAGGCCAGGCAAAAAACGCTCCCATAGCGAGCCCATAACGAGCAAACAAGGCCTGCGGAATGATCCTATTCAAATCATGTCAGAAACAAACTATTTCGTCACGTTCTAAAACATACTCTCCGAAAACTACAATGAGCGCGGTGGACATCAAGACAGCTTGGTATCCATCAAGATGGACAGTGTGCACTTATAGTTAAGACAGAGTCAATGTTCCATGTCTTGCCATATCAGCATGCTGACCTACTCAAAACTGGGAGTGTTTCATTTATGACCGTGTTCGCAAGCAGCAACGTGACAAGAAGCAGATGCGTGTCTTTTCGGATAGGCTCAAGCTGCTCCGCCCATTTCTTTTCAGCCGGCGTACCAGAACGCTTCAAGACCTTAAGAGTCGTTTCATCAAGCGATAAAAGACCGATGGTTAACCCTACAAAACAATTAAATTTCAAAATTCGAGAAATGTTTGAATTCGCACCTGCGATGATCCCGCCAAGAATGACTAGAACGGGGATAGCAAACAAAACCGACCAATATTCCCAGGGGTCCAATTCCGGCTTGGGCTTCTTTTTCCCACCCAAAGCCAAAAATTCCAGTGGATTTGCGTACAGCCCTCCGACCGAGGCGACTGCCAATAGCACCGCCAGCGTCAGCACCGCAATTCTTCTCACACCCGAAATCATCAACGCACGCGCAGCACGATAAGCCACAGTCAAGTATTATTTTAGAGTGGAATTTATTTAATGCTTATGCACGTGAAGAAAACCGGAAGAAAAACTATAGAAAACGGTTAATGTTCCTGAGTTCAGAATCCCGCACCAACACTTCTTTGATGGTTGTGAGGAAGAAAGAAAAAGAAAATTTCGTACATGAAAACACACAAAGGAACCCCAAAAACTACAAAAACTGAATGTGTGACAATGCAAGGATTGCGATATTTTGGTTGGCCCACTTTTTTAAGCGGTTTGAACAGCAGCAGAGATGTTCGGCAGGTTCATCCAAGCCGGAACGAACTTCTCCACTTGGTCAACTGTCCGAGGGTTCGGCTTCGAGAAGTCGGGTCCCTGGTCCAAGTCGAGCAAGAGCACATCCGACTTCTCGTTCAGCATCGCCCTTGAAGCAACAATCTTCAAGAGCTCAGGTGACAACTGGACATTGATTGGTCAGACTAAGTCAGGGAGAGACAAGATATTCTGCCTTACCGGTGAATCGAAGTCGGCAGCGTAGTAGAGCGATAGCAGCTTCTTGATCTGCGTCGGGTTGAGGAGGAAGCAGACATCGAAGATGGTCTCGATATCTTGCGGGGATGTCTTGTTAAGCGTAAGCAACTTGGCGGCCTGCAACAACTGTTGGAGGTGCAGCGTTGCTGTAAGGAGTTGACGTCAATAAACTTTTCAAAAAAGAAGAATCGATGTGACGAACCTTCGGCAATGCCATGGCTGGTGCACCATTCCTCGAGACGGGAGACGTTGTACTGGATCTGCACACCACGCTTCCATGTGCAGAAGTTCTTGCGCATGAGCAAGTGGTTGAACGCAGAAACACCAATCACACGGAGCAACTCGGTCAGAATCTGGCGAGTCATCGAGTCCTCCATGTAGTAGCAGCGCATGGTCTTAGACAACTTGCTGAGGAAGTTGAGCAACTGCTCGATAGTGAACTGAGAGGTCGACGCCGACTTGCCCCACTTGCCCCAAAGACCGCCTGACTGCTTGCAAATGTATCCAGGAAGAGACTGGTTCTCGATGACAGCGGGCACAATCATGTTGTTCAAACGCTTCTTGAGCTCCTTGATCCATCCGTGGTAGATCTCAACGAGAAGGTAGTCGAGATCTGATCTGACCTTCTCAAGAGCACGCTCCGCCTCGGAGGCGTCGTCGGAACCGCGACGGCCGTTTGCCATCCTGCGGCGACTCTGCTCGCGGGCTTCCTTCTCCTGGGCAGTGCGCACAACACAAAGCAACTCGTAGCAGTTGGAAAGCCAGAAAGCAGAGACGTAGTCGTCCTCGAATTTCTAATCACAAAGTTAAGCTTATTTCTCGACCAGCGGGAATGTTAAATACTGACCATGGTCAATGATTGAATGGCCTTCATTGCGTTTCCGAGCAAGTTCTGCATGCGGAAAGCGAGGTCGCTCTGGATCATCTGCATCATGATGGTACCTATCAAGTGTGCTGGGAAGAAAATTTCCTTCTTTGTGGCGACAGTCTGGGTGCTGGGGAGAGGGATACGCAAGTTGGTGATGAGAGACTCGATTATCTCGTCTTCCAGTGCCTTCTCCTCAAGCAAACCAAGCTTGCGCTACAGTAATGAATATCAGTCACCAGACTTTCAAAAGGTACTATTCTTTGCGACTGACCTCGGACTCTACCGAAATGGGCTCTGAAGCACCAACTGGGGTGTTCTCGGGCGACCAAGGCTCCTCCTTGGAGCGGCCAGTCCTGCCCAGAGCAAGAGGCTCGAAAGAGTACCTCTTTGACGGGGTAGACGCAGTGTTTGTAGGTGGCGATGCGGGCTGGTTGAAACCGTAGCCATTGAGCTGCTGCTCGTGCTGGCTGGTCTTCTGCCACTTGGTTGTGACAACTTTGCTGAGCTGGTCGCGAAGCGACGACACCTCCTTCTTGAGGGAGTTGACAACGCCAACATCCTCCTGCTTGGGAGCGTTGAGCAAGTCCTCCTTCAACTTCTTGTTCTCCTCCTTCAACTTTAGGATCTCCACTTCTTGGGCTGCGATATCGTCGTCCTTCCTCTTGATGAGCGAAACCATCCTCTCGTGGTCACGGAGAAGAGTCTCCTTGGTCTCCTGGAGAGTTTGGAGCTCCTTCTTCATCTCCGCAGATGCCTCGGTGACCTGGACCGTGGTAGTCTTGTTCTTAGTAGACTCAGAGGTGAACTTCTCCTTCCATGATGCAGCCTGGCTCTCAAGCTGTGCAACACGATCCAAAAGAGCCTTGTTTTCAAGCTCCTTGGCAGCGATACCCTGAGAAAGCTCAACAACCTTGCCTTCGAGGCGGTAGTTGATCTCTTGCAACTTTCCGATCGATCGGGATTCCGCCTTCAACGACGAGTATTCCTTCACCGCAACCTTGCGACGAACAGCAGACTGGATGAGGCACACACGAGCCACCGATTGGCGGTACTGCCTGCGAGCGGAGAAGCAGCGCCACCTTGCCTGGATCTTGACGGCAGCACGGTTCTGGCGGAGAGAGATCAAGTTCTTCTGGGAAACGTCCTTGCGGTAAGCTGAAAGGAACATTTAGCTTCAATTGAAATTTTCCTAGCCGAACAGACTCACCATTCTGGACCAAGCGGGCGGCATCGCGCAAACGAGTGAACTCCTTCTCCGCAACGTGGCGACGAACTTGAGACTGAATCCTGATCGCCGCAATTGTCTCCCTCTTCTCAGTGTAACGCTTGCGAGCGATTGCCGCACGAACGAGGGTCTGGGTGTTGACTGCTGCTTCCCTGACGGCCTTGTACCTCTTCTGGTAAATGAATTTCCTCATATTCTTCTGGATAAGAACAACGCAGAAGCGCAGACGCTCTGTTCGGAGCTTCTCGAGAACGGCGAGCTGACCCGCGCGGAAGAACACCTTAGAGAGACCGAGCTGGTACTTGTCGGTGTTGCTGATGGTCTCCTTGACAACCGTCTGGGTGAGGAGCTTAGGGTCAGCGACCCACTGCTTCGACTTAACGAGAAGGTAGTATCGGTCGGCGAACTCTTGGAAACTCCAGCGAGAGGGGTAGCCAGCACAACTGATGCGAATAGTTTCCAAAACACCGCAAGCACGCAACTGAGAGAGCACCATCTGGGGCTCGAATTGGAACGCTGCCTTCGCCTGGTTAGGCTTGATGCAACGAATGTAGTGAGCTTCGGTAGAGCGGATGGTGTCCATGAGCTTGACAAGCGAGCTCTTGAAGATGGAACCAAGAGTGGGCTTCTTGAGTGCACCTCCGGCACCAGGCCCAGAGCGAGTGGGAGCACGAGACTGTCAGGAGTAAATGTCAGATCCCCATTAAGGCAGCAAAAAAAAGATGTCCATACCAGAGTCTCGACAACAGGCTCGGGCTCGATGGTGATGACTTCCTTGAGGAAAGCGAAGTCACTCTTGCCAAGAACCTCAAGCTGCTCGTCAGAGACAGTGTCCTTGTTCTTCTCAATGAAGCCATCGATGTCGTAGGTGACATCGTTGGCGTAGTGCTTGATGGTGAAGGCGTTCTGGCCGAATCGGGGCTTCTCGAAGAACTTCTGGGTGGGGACTGCGAAATTCTGGTATAGCTTGGTGATGAGCGACTTGTCAGCACCGGAAGGGAGACGAGATTCTTCATCCAACAGCGACAGGATTCCAAGCTTTCCTTCGATGAGGTCAATGCACGGTTGGTTGTCCGCGAAGTCAATGAAAGACTGAAAGGAATCGTCAATTGATTGTTCAGTACAGATCTTGGCAGATTATTTACCCATTCAATCTTCTCGGCGACGTATTCGTCTTGCTGCAAGGTAATGCATTTTAGCGACTGTCGACAGAAACTCTATTTATCTTACCTCAAGCTTGAAAACGTGACGGTTGAACTCCTGTTGAAGCTTCTCGTTGGCGTAGTTCTATAAGGAGAGGAGAGAAGCGTAAGCAAGGGCTATGAAGAATCGGGACAGTGGACTCACAATACAAAACTGCTCGAACGAGTTCTTCTTGAAGTGCTCAAAACTGAAGAAACCTGTCAACTTTTGGTCTTCCGGTATGAAAATGTCAGAAATACCCGTAAATGTCCAAAACACCAATGAAGCTGTTTGCAAGGGCCTCATCACGAGCTAGGTTCAAGTTGATAAGCTTGACCAACCAGTCGAACAGCATGCTGTACAAGAACTTGGCAACGGAGTCTTTGCCGACCGTAGCCTGGTATAGGTTCACGCTGGTAACGATCTTCTCGCTACGGGTGATAATCTGCTTCTTGACAATCCATTTGCGGAACTCGGCACGGTCGACACCCAGAAGACGAGTAGCAGTCTGGAGAGCTGGGTCGTCGTCGGCGATCTGAGCCTCGTCCCGGACAGCAGTCACCTTAATGTTACCAATGTGGAGAAGACCAGCGCAAAGCTTGAAAATATCCCTTTACACACCATTGTCAGGATCGTGCTGACATCAAAACGGCCAGTTTCCAACGTACCATTGGGTTGAAACTGACGTGCCGATGGTGGAAAGTGCCTTCTGAGTGATGGCGAATTCGGCAGCGTCGTCAACACCGGGAATGGTGCCAGAACCACCTTGGTTGAGGTAGTGGAAAGAGTCCCATGAACCAAGGCCTAGTTCCTTACGCTCAGCGGCAGGAACGGCGGCACACATCTGGTAGAAAATGTGGTAGTTACGCTCTGGACAAAACATGGTAAGATTGTCGTATCATTGTTTTCTGGCGAAGTGAACATACCAGTGGCGGGCTGCATGATCAATCGAGATCGCTCCAAGAGGTAAGTTCGCATCTTGGCACCGCAAATACGAGCACCGCCATCCGCCTTTTGGAACAAAATTTCGATGTACTTTCCGAAACGAGAACTGTTGTCGTTACGGGTAGTTTTCGAGTTACCGAAAGACTGTAAGTACTGTCAGACATTGCACGTATATATCCTCATACTTCAATCATTACCTCCATAATAGGGTTGGTAGACAGCACGGCCTCTTCAATCTCACTGACAGTGCCTCCGGCGCCAGCGCCAGAACCGTTTCTGGTGTTCTTTTCCAAGTCGTCCACAGTAGCAAAGTATCGCATAATGTACTTCGCACTCTGGGTCTTGCCCGCACCACTCTCACCGGACACAATGATAGACTGGTTCTTGTTCTCAGTGAGCATCTTACGGTAAGCCTCTTCGGCGATAGCAAACAAGTGAGGCTCGAGCTCTCCACGTCGCTTTCCGGAGTACTCCCTGAAATGACACAATAAGCAAAGGCAGATCTTTGTACTCCAGGAGTGCTGCAAACCTCATGATGTCGGGGCTGTAAAGCGACGTCATCCGTTGGAACGGGTTCATGGCGATTAGCACGATACCCGAGTATGTGTAGATCTGCTCCTGCGCGTAACGCTCGCGAACGTTCTGCAGAACTGCAGGCTCGTGGAGGTATGAAAGGTTTGCCAAGTCATCGATTCCTTGCTATAAGGTATGTTAAAAAACCATTTACGCAAAAGATAAGCTCACGAGCTCACCAAAAGAGGTGGGTTATCAAGTGGTGGGAGATCGTTGAACTTGTTGGCGGCCAATTTAGTGATAGTCGATTCGAATTTAACCTCCTGTGGAAAATGATCAGCTATCGAAGTACGTCGGGTTCAAGCATGCATGCCTTGTTGCGCTTCTCCAGTTTGAAAAGCATCTGAACGTTGTCGCCAGTGATGGTTTTCGATTGCAGAACACCACGCATCCATCCTTCCTCATCATCCGCAAACCACGCTTTAGTACCCTATGGAGGCCAAAGGTGAGCAAGTCGCATACAGATCGGTGCGCAGAGTTCAACCTTCACATAGGCTTCCAGCCCTGAGGATCCTTCCGGAGCAGCCATGTCTAATGCATTAATCGAGAATGAGACGGGAGTACTTTTTGTGAGGTGAAAAGAGAAAAGCAGGTACCTCTAACAGGAAATGTTTGACCTCACGTCGTTCGTGGCTAACGATGAATTTAAGTACGGCAGTCTGACGGCCCCTTAAAATTGGGTGAACTCAAGGAGGCAGTGAAGCCACAGGGCACGTGATTGCTGAGATCAGTGGGGGAAATGCCGCAGAAGAACACATTGGGAACAGTCAGGAAGTGGACATGTTCATTTCAATCAGTAGTTGATCAGGCCATTAGACTCGATCGTCGGTTGACCGCATCTGCAGCTGTTCAAATGTGACTGGGATGTTGACGCGTTCTGGACGAAAATTTGTAGGATTGTATTCCATCACGATACAGGACAGCATGTTTATTGAGAAAGGGAGATGAGATGAGACCCTAACAGAACACATCACTTATCGCTGCTCAAGCTCAACCTGAGGAAAAGGTTCAGTACTGTTTAAACAGAAAGTTGTGTTCTGTTTATCTACCAAGACACCCCCGCAGTCCTTTGGATGAAGAAATACGACCGGTTTTCCGTGCGCTCCAATCTTGGGCACGGGATCAAGCGAGCGGATACCCTTACCGACAAGATCTTTCAGAGCCACATTGATGTTGTCGACCTGATACGTCTATTAGTTACCGAATTGAACCCAACATATCAAAATCACCTCAATGCAAATGTGGTGGATCCCACCGGAAGGATTCTTCTTCAAAAAGTTTGAAATTGGGCTCTTTTCTCCCAGAGGATGGACTAAACCGAACCAAGATCAGACATTATGATTTTGGGTGCAACTCATCGCGTACGAAGCTCAATCTTTGTGTTTCCCAGGTTTACGAAGACTGTGTAGACGCCATGTTCTGGGAGGGGCTGTCAGAGAAGAAACATGCTTAGGTTAGAATGTTGCGGACCCCCACATTCAGCAGCTTACCACAGAAGCGCTGACCTGTGCATTCATCACTTGCTGGTAAAACGACGATGCCTTGTCGAGATCCGGAACTGCGACGGCAACATGGTTAAGGGCACCGAGTTTCCAGAGTGCTGGCTATTGAAGTAGATGCCATTGTGAGCACAAGAGATTGGAAGTACCTACACGTGTGGTTCGCCGGGTACATACTGGAGTAGCAGGTTGTGAGAAACTTCTTGTGGAAGCAGCAACGGTCAGACGTGTTGGGATCGAAGCAACGGCCGAGTGTGCCCCAGCGACAGCCTTGAGCGCGGAGACAGCCGAACGGAGCATGGTTTGTATTTGTTGTGTAATTGGGATCGGGATTAAATCAACCGAAAGTCTGTTCTTATGAGGATAACTTGACTCACGTCCAAGCCACGTACACCAGATCAGTCAGGATGAACCAGGCACTTCAGGCGGGCATTGGAGGGTTTTTCATCGGCATCTTTTTCATCTTCTCGTAAGCAAAAGAACCATGAACTGCTCTGCCGCTCTGACACTCTTCATTCCAGCCGCTTCGATGCCGCATGGTGGCCTTACCTCTTCCTCGACACGGCAGCCCTTCCGTCAAAAGTGACCGCGAAGCAGCGCACTGAATCCATCGCCTTTTACAACTCGCTCGACTTTACTGGATACCCTTTCTGGCAACGGTGGGGTCCGCATGCCGCCGCCGCTGTGTTCGTCTTGGCTGCGGTCGGAAACATCGTTCAGCAGAAGGTCCTCGTCAAAAAGATCCTTCATGGCCTGAGCATCTTGGCTATTGTACTGGGAGTAGTTGCTCAGTACTTCTACGCCCTTCCTAGTCGCGAGCGACTGGCTTCGAAGCGAACGAAGATGGCTGACCAGGCGTTGGCGCTTCGCGATCTGGCGCTTGCAAACCTCGCTTTTGTGTTCTCTGTCATCCTTGCGTTGGGCTTGGTGAATGGAGCGAGCGAAGACGACGACGATGTGCCTGCACCAAAGAAGGCTGAGAAAGTTCCTGCTAAACCACTGCCGGCAAAGCCAAAAGCACAGTAATCACATGTGTTCACATCAGAAATACTAATCAGCGATAATATGCATCACATCTATCAAAAAATGTTCATATCGTAGGATTGATGACCTTCTCTTTTCCGCACAAACGTGAAAATAACTTGGCGCCTGCGTCATGTGGTGGGCGGTGGGAACATTGACTCGACCGCATCGCTATCTCCGAGGTCTCGTTCGTTGGACATCATTTTTAAATTGATTTTATATCGCTGTCTGTGTTGTTGCATCGCTTCGTGTGGTCAATTTCTTTTAACGATTCCTCCTCTTCACCATCGATGTCTGCTTTACTGCCAATCTCTTCAATTAACAGTCCCCGTTTTCGTTTCCTGGCACTTGGCGTTGTGCCGCATCCCGGCACCGGCACGATCAGATTTTGTTCCGTAATTGACCCATCCTCATCGCCCACGACCTTCCTTGATCTCACGCTGACTCCATTCTCAGCAGTGAGCATGTCGAATACACCCAAACCAACAGTCTACATGTCATTGATGAGCGTCAGGGAACGGATGAAATCAAAGCGTAACCAATGTACCATTTCAACACGACCGGAGCGATCATCTTCTTCCTCCGAATCCGATTCTTCACCACTTTCATCCTCTCCGTTATCCTCCTTCAAGGAGTCGATCACATTGACTTCTTCCGGTTTCACTTGCCCGGTTTGTATTCTTTCAAGGAGCACGTTGTTTGCTTCCGCTATTAATGGTAGAAACGCTGCAGCTCTTGAAAGAGCTTTTTACGAAGTGATGAGTCTTATTCATAAACGAACGATTCGTTCTGTAACTCACTACTTGACGGTATTCTGCTGCTTCGGTTTTGTGACATACAGTGAGGTGATGTGGCAAAGCGTGGGAACTAACGGAAACGGAAATTCCAAAAAACAATGCACGGCTGACGGTTGAATCTCGGGAACAGAAAGTAATAATGATGATACAGCTCCACTATTTCATTCAGAAATTTAATAATTCCACCTTGCACATCCTGTTTAGGAACTCCATTTAATGCCATCATGATTCTTCCTCGAGGAAACTATTCAACAGTATATTTGAGGATGAAGAGCCGAGCCTGGAACTGCGAAGCATTCGCGTCAAATGTAGCCGTCGAGGGATACGAGGAGGTAGGCGTGGAGGGAATTCCCGAGTTTGAGCGGTCATTGAACTAGGGCGGTCCAGTTTGCCGTCGGATTTGCACGGACATTTTTGGCGAAATTTGCGTACGCAGAACTTGAATGACTGAGTGCTGCGTTTCTTCTTTGATCGCAATATGTACGTTCTGTCTTGTCGTCGGTTTGCTTGGCAATGCGTGAGACACGATGTGCTCTCGCAGAGACTCGAAACGTGTATTGCCTAGAACCTTTGTGTCTCCACTATTTTGTTCATTCTGGTTCGATTCTTACAAGTAAATTCCTGAAGATCCTTCGCGCTTATAATGCCCGCACGTCGTTGGTGAATTTGCGAATCATGCTGGTAATGTTGGTAGCATGGGATTGTCCAGTCAACTGTGTTCGTCGCTGCACTCACTCGGGTGCGTGAACCAGGTTTGCGGGCTCACACGACATAGGCTGCTGATTTGGGTCGCGGTTGTCAGCTGAGCTGCTTCGAACTTGGTACTCGCCACTGATAAACCCAAGCGGTTGTTTGCTGTTGTTAGAGATGGTCGAATCCAATAGATGTTGTCAAAGGAATAGATTCATTCGTGAAAGAAAGAAATGTGTTAACATGATAACTTGAGCTTGTTGCAGTCCGTGGAGTATAGTACTCCTCAAGTTCGTCTGCAAACTGTTGGTCAGGGATACTAATTGATGCGGAATCCACTGGGCAGACTTTGGAAGGTCAAACCGAATGATGTCTGACTTGCGCTTGGGAGGTGTTGAGAAGCCTTGAGTACACTCCGACATCGACGGTTTGCAATGCTCGAAGATGGGATGTTCTGGATTTCGGTAGAGTGGCGCGAAACATCAGAAGCTTTTCGCACTTCCCTCCATCGACATACCGACGATCACTCAGCGAGGCAGAGTAGATTCATCTCAAGAAGAACATGTTATTAATCCTCTCACAGGGAGACGACGCTGTGCCTCGAAAGTGCGTCGAGATTTGCATGCAAAACAGCACGCCGCGACGATCTTGATCCAAAGAACTGCAAGAAAGAAGCCACGTCGCCTCCGGGCCGCGAATAACGCTGCAGCGGCACTGATCCAACTGAACTGGCGACGAAGATCATTTGTTGGGAAAGCACTTATTCGTAAGTTGGGCAAATATATAGCAATTCGAGATATGCTGAAAAATGGGTCACAGGCTGCAAGTATCAGCAACCGATATGCGAACTTCATGGGTGTGCTTCATTCAGAGGCACAAAAACTCGCCTATCGCATGAGAAGTAAAGCACCGAGTGGAGGTATGACTGCAACATTTTGCGATATAATCGAGTCTCCTAAACATGAAACAGATATTGTTGCGGCTGTTAACAAGATTATCGCTTGGTAGGGCCCGCCTAACGCACGGGAGTATAACGCTTTGTTCGAAGTTAGTAGAGCTAGATTCCTTTTCACTGTTTTGCTAATTCAATTCGTGTTTTCTTAGAAACATAATGCAGCTGCCACTATCCAACGAGTGTACAGTGCAGAACTGACGCTGCCGAATGCAGCCGAAGAAAGCTGAGATTAATTATGTTGCTTCTGTCCAGGCTACTACCTGGCTTGCGTCCTGACTTGGGTCCTGGGACAGTCAATGGACCGCAACAGGTAACTTCGAGAACAACGAATTGTATGTGAGCACATCTAAATGTTCACGATATATGAAAAAAGGAACAGTTAATCAAGGTCAAAGGAGTTTACTTCCTCCAAACTGCTTGGAGACAGTTCCAAGTGAAAAGGGTTCGCGCGGAGAAGTTTAAATTCCGCAAGAGTGGCAGCACGGATCCAAGCTGTTTGGAAGGACTTTGGGCTCGATCGCGTATGTAACCGCCAAGAAAAGTTACCTGATTAATCGAGCACGAGAGGGCATATTTCTCTCCGCAGTGTGCAAGACCCTTATACAAAGTCACTTCATAAATGAACAAACCTTGTGGTAAAGTTTGCCCAGCCAGCCACTATCCTCATATTCGACTGCCTGCAACTAGGCGGCGTCAACCGTGCTAAGCAGTGCACGAAAGATATCGGTGGAAAGGGTTAGAATTGCGGAGAGGCCTTGCTTTCCCCTGTGTTAATCCCGACTCAATCGAAGTCACCAAGTGCTGGAGCGGAACAAAACGACGGAGTCGAGATCTCGAACCGATTATCGGGTTGTCCCAATTTGCTGATCATTTGTACAAGCCACGAAGATCAATGTACCCACAAAAGGCAAATGAAAGTATGATATGACATGAATTATACAGTATTTGTATGGATCATCTTCATCATCGATCGCCAGCTCATGGGCTTGCCAGACCATTTCCGCAAAATGGGCAACTCCTCTGGCCTTGAGATCATCCAAGATCGCTTCCTTGTTCCTTGTGTACTTCCCAAGTTCAGTCACGCAGTGCTTCTTTAACTCAGTCCATTTATCATCCGCAAAGAAGCACATGGACAAAAGTGTCGCTACATCTTCGGCACTAAAATATGACCGCCATAAAAAGATTGATTGGGTCCAAAGTAATCTGCCGCACGAATCAGTGAGAGGATAACGCTGGTATCCGCCATGTCGATCGAGCCAGAAACAGCAAAATAGATTAAGAGCGCAATTGTTGCTTAGTTGACCGTACGTCGTTGTTTCTTTCAGAACCACCTCGAATGTGCTTGACGTTTTTGTTATCTTGAACACTCTTAGAACGGGATTGGAGATGTAAAACCTTTCATTAGCGTTCGACTTGGCTTCGCGATTTGGATTTGGGGGGTATGGAGAGCTGAAATTACGGCTTGGAGTGAGGCTGGTGTAATGTTATCATGGCTGGTTGTTCACTTGTGGGAATTTTTACTCCAATCCAAATTTATGCAATGCGACAGTTGGCTTGCTTCTCGTTCCTTTCTGGGTTTATCGTTCGTGGGTTGGTTTGCTACTTGGGGTTTTGTTCGTTCGGTCGGCCAATACAAAGTGAGCACGGAAAGCAACCTGATCTTCATCTCTCATTCCGCATTACAGAACAAAGATTCGAAACTAAGTGGGTGCACTCAAAGCCAATGGGGTAGTTCATATTGGGGTGATGATTTAGGCTTTTTAAGACTAGCTGCAGATTTCACCAGAATACAATGCGCCTTTCCGTCGCTCTGTGAGTCTCATGGTGGTCAACCCCCAGCCCTTTATAAGTGCAACAAGCATTTTGTGACGAAGGATGAGCAGGTGCATAACGGCAAGTGGGTGACCGTGAATTTTTTATTGCGTGGGAGGTTCTGCAGACAAGGCACAAAACACGATTCACCAGAATCTTGAGGATTATCGCAACTGCAGCTTTCTGGTATAGCAACTGAGATACCGGGAAGCTTCGTTTTTGAAAGTTTAAGATGCATCGTTTCCCGCTCCGAAATAAATGCCGGATAATTTCTAACATTCATAACCTTGTTTCTTTTCCGCCATCTCTGAGCTCAACGTTGAAGTTGTTGATAAAGCAACTGTATTGCACATGCTTACGTTCGCATCATTATCTCGCAAGTTCGGCTATGATAATGATCCAACTCTTCTCTTTCTCCTCCGTGCGGACGATCACTTCGAATCAAAGTTTCTTGCGCAATCATGGTCGGATACTACGCAACGAATTCGCTACTCTTTGTCAATGTGCTTGTCGGCAGACAAGAAGTGGTCGAAACTGAGAACTTATGCTGCCCTTGGGAGCTACATTCGCGCTAGGGCATCTATAATGAAAGCACTCGAGCAACGCTGAGTCACCAACGGCGCGGAAATGGTGTGGGAGGCTCATCAAATGACTGCATCAATCATGGTTACTTCTTTTCTTCGCACAACTTGATGTTGGATATTGGCAGTGATAATGATGAGTGCATGATCCTTTGGAAACGAGGCTCTCTGCTGAATTGCAGTCACTATTTTCAAAAGCGAACCGATGTGACCGTCAAAAATCTCGAGACGCTTCTATCCATGTGCATATCTGACCACCAGAAATGAAAAGAACAGAGATGTTTTAAAACAGCGCGGTTAGACTCGGTTAATCTACAGCTCAACGTAGTAAAAGCCAGATACTGGTCTAAGCGTCAGTGTTGCTCAGCGTGATAGATCGGGGTGTAGAAAGCAAAAATACTAAAAGAAGCTTTTGGGGTCAAAGTCCCTTGTGGCGATTTCGTTTTTGTCCCTCTTCGTCACTTCTGCTCGATAAAAGCCCCTTCGAAATACAAAAATCTTCCGACTGAAACTGCAGTTCAGCTTAGGTTACGCTGCCAAAATGTTGCTCACCGAAAACCATTTTCGGTATTGAAGACGCCATGCCATGTTTTCAGAAATATTGGTGAAATCTGCGTAAATGCTCCTCGATAGTTCCTGGAGATTTTAAAACCCTTCAAAGTGTTAGATGAAATGTTTTTGACTTCATAAGTTTAAAGCTTTTTGTCATCTTCTTGCGCAAAGTCGTTATGAACACCGAGCACTCGGGGGTCTACAACGCAAAACTGGTGGAGTACCGTCTTTGTATCTTTCAGAACGATCTCGAGTGCTTTTGATGTGGTTGACAACTTTGGAGACTTCAACACGGGATTATAAACGTCAAATCGCTCTCCTTTCTTTGCCGTCGTCGTCATTCTGGAATACTTGCAGTTCAACGAAATATTTGAGAAGCCCTGAGCGGTTGCACAAACCAGTGGAAGCCGACGGCAGATCGAGCATTACGAATTATGCATCCTGAAACAGACAATGTAAGTTGAGGTGGACAGCAATGCTTTGGCGGTTGTGCCAGTGTCCGAAATCAAATTATGCTCTGTCGAGAGATTGAACTATTTGAACACTATTAGACAAAGAGAAACGAAAGGGGGAAGAAAGAAAACTGGACATTGCACAACCAAACACGTTCGAACCGGGAATCAGTATCCAAACTCCACAACCTCTTCCACCGTATTAGCTTCTACTCGTTCAAATCGAACAAATCCATAGCTCACAAATAAACCCAACTCTCTCTACGACGACGATTTCTTCTTTGACAACACAATCTCTGCAAAAGCCTTCATGTCCACCTTGCCCTTTTGCTCTTCTGCCTTTTTCACAAACGGATCGCTGTGCTGTAAAGAAGATTTGTCACACATTCAATTCAAAGTCTACCACAAAAGCGAAACATAGCGAAAGCTCACCAGCAATTCCGTCGGCGTTGGCCTCACAGGTCTCGGCGGTTTGTCCTTCTCCTGCGTCGTGTCCTTGATCAAACTATCGACCCCCCGAAACTTAATCAAAAAATACTACTTGGAAATTTCTCATTTTCCTCACCATGTCGCCAATAACTGTTCCAGATCGCTCGAAAACTTTCCAGCGGGTAGTGTTGGCACAGGTTCATTCACGATAAACTCGAGCAGCTCGAACACGGAGAGCTGTTGTTGTGGGAACGGGAACTTGCCCGTTGCGAGCTCCATAATGCTCATCCCAACACTCCACACGTCGGATTGCACGGTGTACTTCCCTCCCTGTATTCTCTCTGGCTGTATGTACAAAGAAACCCCGTGCATTATGACATGTTGAATTGGATAAACGTTCTGCAACTTACAGACATGTAAGCGCTCGTGCCGACGAAGGTGTTTGCAAACGTGTTTATGAGCTGCCCACTCACACCAAAGTCTGCAATCTTGACATTCCCTTCCGAATCCATCAAGATGTTACTCGGCTTCACGTCTGAAAATTACAAACCATCAAAAATCCAGAACAACAGTCTAATTCACTTTTTTCATACCGCGGTGAATGATGCGATGTGCGTCGTAGAGATACACCAGCCCAGCGAGCACAGCGTACGTGATCTGTCCCAACACGTCCTCGGGTATTGGACCGACCTTCTTGTAAATGTAATCCAAGCTCCCGCACGGCATAAACTCCATGCAGATAGAAATGTCTCCCTCGTTCAGGAAAGCGCCGTAGAAAGAAACAATGTACGGCGAGTTGCACTTGTGCATGATCTGCAGTTCCCTCAGAATCTGCTTCCGAACACTCTGTTTCGCCTCGACATGGATAACCTACAAACCACCCCAAAGCGATAAGAAATTAAATCGCGATTCGGTTCCGTTGATTTAGTGAGGTTACCTTTCGCGCAAGAATCTGCCCGGTAAGCTTATTCCGCACCCTGTTGACGGTACCCCCGTTTCCAGCTCCGAGTTCCCCGAGCACTTCGAGATCCTCCTGTTTCAGATCCTGCTTCATCTCCTGGGGCAGCGCAAGCTCCTGCATCGGCTGTGCGAGAGCTCCAACAAGCGGGTCGCCAGCCTCGACTGCACCTGGGCTGTCCAGACCGCCCGCACTCGGCGACATATTGTTGACGCTCACGGTCATCTTGGGCGCGTTGCGGCGCTTGTGAGCAGTTCCGCCGTGGGAGGTTGCGGCGCTCATGGTGTATAGAATAAAGTTTGAAGGGTTTGGTACTCGGCCGGTTTGGGATTATGTGGAGGAGGGAGTTTCCAGGTAAGGAGAGGAAAGTTCAACTGGCAGCCGGAAATCCAAAATGCTGAATCTGGAGTGTTGATCGACAGCAACGGGCGAAGGTCCAAAGAGATCTTGGTGTGGGTACGGCCAAGTTCCCAAGACGGAAGAGCAAACGGAACCCGTCACACTTTCAACCGAAAAGCCAAAAAGGATTGACTGGCAGACAGTTTCCTGTTCGAATGTTGAAATGAAATGAATTGAATTATTGAATTATTGAATTATTGAATCGAGTTGAACCGAAATGAATTGAATTGCGGACGAGTGGCACGAGACAGAGCCACAGCAATCAATTTGAAAAATAAGGAAATAAAATAAAATACACAAAAATAGACACTGGGTAATACTAGCGGTGAAAGGAATAGTACATTATTATTATCACAATTTCGAAGAGATGCGACGGGTTTATCTATTTATACCACTTGCAATGGACCCTCATGTGCAAGACGCCTTTGGAGCCATATCAATCGCGATTGTGGAGTACTTCTTTTGTTTTTGTTTTCTATGGAGATTTACAGTGCGGCTCCACTTCTGAACGGTTGATTATCGGATCTTCTCAGGGGCTGATTTCAAGTAAGAGAATATTACTGCAAGCAACGCGGCACGCTGTTGTATATTTTAGGAAAGCAACTGTTGCATACAAAGAAACCAAAATAAAAACAACACTTTCTTCCTTTAAAATCAAAGCCTCCACCCTTTCTCTGCACATGGGTCTTCGGCGTTATCTTGCCATTAAGCAACTTTATACCACATCACGCACGCCACAGCACGCCCAAGCTCGCGCTCCACACGGCCCCATCGTTAAGAACCCAAACGAGAACCAGTCCTTCTCGAACTTAAACGTGGATCGTGCTCCGGTACAACCCATTTGTCCAATATGTGAAGTATGTCCCCTAGCGCACAACACGTCACAGCCGGGGATTCGCCACGCCCTCTTTTGACTCTGGGTACATCCGTCCAGCGTCCCTTTTGGACGTTGCCGGAATGGACAGACCGGCGTGGTCTTGCACGACCAACGTCAACGCATCTCCATCTAAAAATATACAGTTCCCACCAGATAATGATTATAGTGATCATGAGTTGTGCGTTGGGATGCCTTGTATTCAATGATGTCAGTGGGAAGGGTCGTGGGAGAGTGCGATGAGGGCGAACACTTCCTCGGAAAAAGAGCGTCTATTTCGTTGTAATTTTCGAGCATGATCTGCTTGAAATCGGCGGGGAAGTTCGGCTGTACGTGTGCACGATGACGATCAGCTTTAAAATCACCTAAAACATAATGCTGCATATGGACGTACGGTGGGTTAGGCGAGATGGTTTCATCAATGTTCATTTCAGGATAAGGCCGGGTGACCCTCTCACGGTAATGGATGGTCTATATCGAGTCATGATCAGAAAAAGCAACACCTCTATCACCCACACGTATACCTACATCTTCACAGCTCAACGGCAAATATCCCGTCATGGCCGAAGCGCTCACCGCCAGCGCCATCTTAGAATTTTTCGCGGGTACCACAGCGCTTTCGTCGCAATCTCGGGCTTCATGGCACACGGCGTGCTGCTTCGTGTTGTCTGCTTGAGGACCGACACGCGAGCCACGTTTTACATTTTTGTTGGGGCGGAGATGTACGAGTGGGATGGAGCATACTGGAATGCGCTGAATGCAGATACGGTGATTACGATCCGGTCATTGACGTAGCATCATGCTCCGAAGAGCACACTTATTGCTGTTTGCAAACACAACGCCCCCGACCTCGACAAACGTGATTTGATGGCTTCATTTGTAACCTTTAGGTTTGATTACCAATGATGGCGTACTGTACTGGCGATAAATATGAGGATATATACTTCTATAAATCAATTGCTTTCAAGAAGTGTGTTGTTTGTTCATGAACGCATTTATTCACTGTGTTCCATTTAACAGTATTCACAACCCACTTGATCGCCATGGAAAAGAAAACTGAAAGTGTAGCAGTAAAGAAGAGGAAAAAGAACCGAGCTGACCGCCAGAATAACCAAAATCACATAGTTGTTTTGTTTTGTTGTTCATCAAAGTACGGAAACAAACCGATTTCCTCTGCCTGATATTTAGGGCTAAACATCAACCAAACGCGGACCAAAAGCAAAGAAACATTACTGGCCAAGAAAAACCCAAATTTGTTTCAACACGTCCCTTGAATCGAAAATTCTTCAAAATCACCGCACAAAACCGCCCCTTCACGCTACCCGCGACCTCATCTGCGTTTCCCCGTCGCCGTCGTCTTCGGAGCCACACCTGACCTCCCACTAGCCGTCGGTTCCCTCCGTTCCGTCCCGGGAGGATGGGCATGATCCCCGGGTGCACTCGACGCTTTCGCCGCGCACCAGCACCACATGTTCGATCGCAGGTCCTTCCCGACCCCACCACCCGACGTCGGCGTCGTGCTCTCGGTCGTCCCACTCGTCTCCGAAACACTCACAACTGTCCCGTTCGTCGACCGTGTCGGCGTGACGCGCGTGCTCGTGCTCCCGCTCGCCGTCGTGGTGGTCGACGACCCACGCACCCGTGTCACGGTGGTACTCCGCTCCTTGTCTTTGCGCTTATCGTTGCGCTTGTTCCGTCGGGGCCGGTCGCCGTGGTCATCTTCGGCATGTGATTCTTCGTCATCGACGGGATCGTCCCGTCGCTTGAGCCGCGCGCGCATGTTGAATGACGGGCCGGACTTTGATCTGTCGTCGCTGAGTTCGACGGGGTCGTCGGCGGGTGTCTCGAGCTCGCTCTGCTCGGCGTCGCTGCGGGAGATGTCGCCAGTAGGCCTCTCGCCTTCCTCGTCGTCGAAAGAACCTATGAAACTGCTGTTTCCGGAAGTGAGGGAGCTGGTGTTGTTCCCGACGAACAATTCAGGCTTGGGTGAGTTTGTGGGGGGTGGGCCGGGCGGTGGTGGCGGTCTCCCGAATCGCTTGTCGTTTGCTGTAATTCAGTTAGCTGAAAATTGCTCGAGAAGATTGTGAAATGGGCCAAACTCACCACAAACACATGTCATTCCTTTGACGTCACATGTCTTGCAAAACTCTGCAATGTCCGGGTTCACGCTGTACAAGAACTTGGGCGGTGGTGGAGGAGGAAGAGTAAACGACGCGTTCTTGCCAATATCAGGTGCCACTTTCGGCGCACCACCCTGATCGTCCATCCGCATCCCAATCACGATCCCAGCTACTACGCTCGCGGCAATCATAGCCAGCGACAAGCAGATCACGACCATGAGCATCCGTCGTCCACGTGGAGACGATGGGTCAATGAAAGCAAGCGGGTGCCGTTTTCGCCGCTTCCGTTGACGCCCGCGGAACACGCCCGCGCCGCCTTTCCCAGTTTCTGCCTTTCTCTTCTTCCAAAACATCCACCATGGATGACGCGGCAAGTCTTTTGCGGTTAAATGCGCATACTCGTCAGTGTTTCTAGCTAGCGTCGCCTGCGAGTCCATGTCATCATCTCTGCTATCGCTGCTATTGCTACCACTACTCTCATCGTAGTCCACCTCGTGTCTCCTCGCGGACTTCCCTTTCATCCGCGTCCGAACGCCATGCAGGATTTCGCCAGACTGGTGTCTTACCAGCGATCCGGATCCACTCACACGTCCAAGAACCGTGTCCGCATGTACTAAGCTCCCCGGATGCCGAACCTGCGCCATCTCAGGCACACTTCGCCTCGAATTACTTCCACTCCCACCATTCCCCTCTGACCTCTTATTGTCCTCCGCAAAAAGCTGAGACAAGCTTCCAAGCCCCGACATGTATCGCGGTGGCGGGTGTACTGGCGAAACCAATGCGGCGGTCTCGGACTCTCTGCGACCCCAATGACCCCGCGCAGAGTCCTCCACAACTACCGCATCGTGAATTTCTTCTGGAACCGCGGGTCCTTTCCCTTCTCCAATAGCGGCAGAGTAGGCTGGTAAAGGTGGCATGTTGAACACATCGCGTCGAGCAAGGCGCAACGCTTCCGCAGCAACACTCGGCAAAAACTCTGCACCGTTTCCGTTGCCCCCACCGCCCTTCTCGTCCCTATTATATACCAACGCCCCGTTCCGCAATTCCGCCTTCTCGTCCCTCTGTTCCTCCAAAACCTGCTGAGCCCAATTCCGTCTAGGCTCGTTTTGGTTGTTATTCCGAGAGTTGGGTGCGGTTTGAGCTGCGGTGACAGCTGGTGGTCTCAGCGGGCCAGCAACGGCAATCCCAGTGACGAACTGGTTCTGCTGGTGGAGATTTGAAGGGTGGTATGCGGTACCGTCATCGACTGGGAACGCTTCTGGTACAGTGCTAGATGCGCTGCTGAGGAGAGAGGGTAAGGTTGCGCTGAAGCGTGATGAGGGGATGTGGATTCTGAAGTTGCCAGTGGAGTGGTTTGAGGGTGGAGGGTCGTAGGAGAGAGCTGAAGAGGTGAGTGTCACGCGCCGTGCTGCAATGGGAGTTGTGGAAGAGGACGACGAGGAGGAAGCAGATAGTTCGGAATGGGAAGAGATGGAGGTCGAAGCGCCTGAAGAGCGACGACGAGGGCTTGGAGAAGCTGAGGTGAGAGAGGCAGTCGTTGAGTTTCGAGTCAACGACGACGGCAGACTCTCATGTGAACTGGATTGGGGGATGTAGGCAGTTTTTCCTTTTTCGAGAGTAGCAGTCGAAGCCCAAGCATGGTTGGCATCGTCGCTGGCCGAGACATTCCCGTCCATTTTGATGTTCGAAAAGTTTGAATTGTTCCAAATTAATGAATTAATGATGGCAAGGGGCGTGGGAACGGGAGCGGTGGTGCGGCACACTGAACGGGTCATGACAATTCGGTGACTGACTCATTCAGTGGTAGCGTTATTTAATCAATTACCTACCATGTGATACCAGTTCGACATCATAATAGGTCGTTATTTTTTATCTGTTGACAAATTTTCAAGTTGGCACCCATCCGTGCCGTTGTGCCCCGAGCACACTCACTCTTGACCTCATCATCATGAAACTTATCGCCCTCTCAGCAATCTCATTGCCAATCTGGCTCCTCTGTCTCTATTTTCCTTCCACCCAAGGTGCTGATCCCCAAAAAATCCAAACACCTTCACAGACCGACCTAACCTCCTTTCCAACAGCAGCCGAAACAACCAACCTCCTCTCAACACCAGACGGCGTATTCCCCCGCCTGTACCCCTCGTCATACGACCCTACCACCAAATACCAACCCCCCTGCGGCGGCGCCAACACAAGATCCAACAACCCCGGCAACATTTCAACCACAAATATAACAGTGATCAGCATAAACGGACCCCATGTCGGTATCCACGTCCTCAACATCCTCGACGCCTCATTGAATCTGAAAGGCGAAGTGCTCAATCTGACCGTGATTCCGTGGTCCGAGATCATCGTGGCTGACGCAAAGTTCTACCCTTCGAGGTATGGATTGGGCGCGAAGGGATCCAATGGGACGATTCAGCATGTATTCATGCCGGAAAGGACAAATGAGACTTGGTATCAGTGTGCCGATTTCACCGTTGGCGGGCCAGTCATCGTTGGCGGGCCAGTCAGCGATGCTCATCAGAAATTGCGAGGTAGCGTGTGGGTTTTGGTGATCTGTGTTTGGGTTTCGATTGTTCTACTTGTATGAAGAAAGTAAACACCCCAAGATGAAGTTATGTACATGTCACAGTTGAATAAAGTGCTAAAGTCCACATGGAAGCCTCGACCATGCCCCCCGTATAATTATTTCACAAGATCAACGCGATGATCGTTCAGGAACTGTATAAGCAGATGTTTGCACTGTCCCGGGAAGTGCACTACAAAGTCTCCCTGTCTGTATCTAAACTGCTCGACTTCATGTTCCGCACAGTACGAATTAAACGCTCGCATCGGGACATAGACTGTCCGCGATCGCAGTCCAGCATAGTCTGTCGTATAAAGGTATGAAAGTGCGTCCTGCTCTAGGAACTTGAAACGCGGGACGTTGTGCTCGAGTTCGAGCCATTTCCGGACAAGCTGCGGCGTGTCTTTAGACCCTGTGCGGATGAGAAACGAGCCAGCGTTGAAGACGCGATCGTCGTAGTCGCGGGCGATGATCAGATCTGGTGTTTGAGATGCGGAGGCTTCCGCGATGATGGAGGGGAGGTCAAAGTCCTTGTTCATGACAAGAGCGTCGGCGTCGATGGCCCAGATCCAGTCGTAGTCTTGCATCCATCGTGCAATGGAGTGAACTTTTTCCCAGCTTGGATGGGATGCGGAGGATTGCCGTACGATGAGGCAGTCGTACCCATGGCGACGGCAGTAAGCGAGCTTGTTGCGGATGGTGAGCGACGGGTCGGGTTGCAGATGGAAAAACGTGAGGAGCGGATCGAAGGTGCGAGGAATGACCACGGTTAGAACTGCGAATTTCAAGGGAGAGGATGCGGTGGGATTGGTGGCTAGAGCATGGAAGCGGTGGAGCGGAGGTTGCCAGCGAACACTTAAGTGCGAAGCAACAAGGACAAAAGACAGGAGCAGAAGTAAGACGATTGAGATGCGGAGGAAGCGAGCGCGAATGGCGAAACGGAAGCGAGGGCTGATCAGCATCAACAAATTGTGGAGGAAGTCTGCGAGCGGCTTGGGAAGGGAGGTGGAAATTATTGAAACGTGTCTGTGAACGGCTGGAAGAAAAGCATAAAGCAATGAAAAGTCCAGAGAGTCTCTTCAGATCGTTCTCAAAAGGAGGTCCTCTGAGCTCCAAAATATCGAGGCGATTGTGGAGATTGCTGAGTAAACTATTTCTCAATCGAAGGATCTGTAAGACAGATTGTCTTGTACCTGTTCTGCAGCGGTTTTTGGTTCAGATATCGGATCTCGGCGCACTGGAAGATGAATAGGTGGTACAGCTCCAAGTTTTGGATTTTCTTGTTAAGTTGTAAAGCCTCGAGTTCATGTACGCTTAGGATATGTAAGTTTGTCAACGCAATTGCTAAGTGGAAAACGCCTGTATTTCCGACAGATCCTTAGTATTGAACTGTAAATATTTTCTCAAGGGCTTCGAGCAGCGCATACTTTTTGGTGGACGGTCGTCCAACAAGCAGGTCGGATACTTTCTTGTCCCGAGGTGTCTGGACGGTGAAACCATAAAAAAAGCCTGGGCAATGAGATTTGAGATAAAGTGCGAAATTGAAAAGAGGTGGGTGATGAGGGAGCAGGGGAATAGACGTTCATGTAAAACTCAGAATCGTCGAAAGCAAATATCCACGCAGATGCCAGAGCTTCCAAGAACTCGAGGCACTGGAGTTGAATCCTCTCGTCAACATTGGATCCCGACGCCAATGTCTCGACGCTGGAATTTGGCAAAAAGTTCAATGAAAATTTGTTCACTTGCTCAGCTGCCTTTTGTGTGGACCTATAAACTATCAGCAGCACAGTGGATCGTATTCGGGCTCCTTTTCTACTGCTCCAAGAGCGCTTATGCAGGTAAAAATTCTCCAAACTGAAACAAGTCATCCCAACCAACATTTCTTGTATGTCGCCGTCTCCTAGGTTTCGAATATCCAGGAACTAACTTCAACCAACTCTCCGCATCCGATGGCGTATTCACTCGACTGTACCCAGAAGCCTACGACAACGCCACTAAACTCCAGTCCCCCTGCGGCAGCGCTAACGCCCGGTCCACCAGCCCAGGCATTATCCTCACCAAAGACTCACCACCAGCAGGGAAAGTAGTAAGGCTAACCAAGCCGCTCGTGGGTCGCCATGAGATCGCCATCCTCGATGCTTCGCTGAAACTTGCAGTGAAACTTCCCGCACTCGTTAACTTCGTCAGTCCTTTGGCGATCAACGACTCGGAGCATATCTGGCCAGATCTCGACGTTGCATTGAACAAGCTTGGGTGGGGCACCGGCTCAAATGGCACAATCCAGCATGTCTTCACGCCCGGAAATGGCAACGATACTTGGTACCAATGTGCAGACTTTACCGTCAACTCTACATCCATCCGCTCAACAGTGAGCGCTGCAGTTCAAGATGCGCGTGGAAGCGTTTGGTTGCTATTTTTCGGCATCAGTCTTTCCTTTCTGTTAGTTTTATGAAGAAGATGAAGCGTTTGAAAAAGACTTGTGTGCAGGTTGTTTGCCTTTGTCTTTTGAAGGACGCTCCCTTGCCTGACGGCGACATTCAGCATTAGAATGAGCAGCATCTTTGTGAATCGAGCAAGGATCGTCCAGATCAATGCGTTTAGCTGCAGCGTTTGTGCTTTTGCGACGTTCAGCGGATGAATGATTAGAACTGGATGATGCAGTTGCAGAACCTCAGCCAGAGACTTATTATCATGGTTCATGAAGCTTATACGGCAGTTGTGAAAACTAAAACGTTGTTTATTGGCTCGTGTTTTTATGGCTTATATGAATGTTGCACTTTGGAGGTGATTGCTGTGATCGGAAACAATGGCATTGAGGCTCGTCAAATTTTTGTTGTGATAAAATTTCTAAATTTATAGCGCTGTGACGTTCTTCTCACTCTCATGCTCAATGACTAAACATCGAGTGCTATTATTCGTGTTATGGCTCCTTTGCCACTGCATTGAGAGCGCTGATGCAGGTAATAATTCCCAACTTCAGCCAAACTTTGCATCTGCTCACACTCACTTCAAAAAGGCTACGAATATCCAGGCACCAACTTCAACCAACTCTCCGCATCCGACGGCGTTTTCACCCGTCTTTACCCCACAGCCTACGACAACGCAACCAAGCTCCAGTCCCCCTGCGGCGGCCCCAACACTCGTTCCGCAAACCCGGGCATCATCTTCACAAACGAAACCTCAATAAAAGTAATCAAGCTGATCAAGCCCCTCGCCGGGAACCACACAATCAACATCCTCGATTCTTCATTAAAGCTCAAGGGAGTACTCGACCGTCACTTGATGTTCCATTCATTGAGCGACGCGGAGAAACTGTTTCCGTATGGAAAGGAAGTCGAGTTTGTGCCGAGCAAGTTTGGATTCGGGCCAGGAGCCAACGGCACGATTCAGCATGTGTTTTCGCTTTTAAATGTTTTCAACCTGACGAACGGCGGGATCGGCTGGACGCACATCAATGAGACTTGGTACCAGTGCGCAGACTTTACGGTCATGTTTACCGTCAGCGGTGGTGTGGTCCAGAGCGGACTTGGAATTGTGCGGCTGATGGTTTTGTGTGTAGCTGTTTCAACTGTTCTACTCTTCTAAGAAATGCTTGAACGTGCAAAAAAGAACTTGTTTTGAGCGGGAAGCTGTGGATGAACGGCCCGTTTTGATGATCAATGTATGTTTCTCATTTCTATTTTCAGTAATCTTTTTTCGAACATTGTATCTAAAGCGAGTCGCTCAGCGAGACCTCAGACATAAATCCAAACCGACATCCCTCATCATATTGATACTTGGTGGAGAACCTCGGGTTTCGTTTCTGCAATGCCTCAACTCTCTTCTTCGACGTTGGAAGTATTGGCGAAGGGACTTCTTGCTGAGGGCATGGTGTAGCAGAACATTGATGATGTGTGGTCCAGGTTTTTTGTTGAAAGTTATTTCGAACAAACTGGAGACTGGACACCCCTTACAACCACATTTTGGGCTGCACAGATGGGTCTGGTGTAACCAGGTCTGACTGCATCGATAGAAGCTGTGATGAACATGACCTGACGTACGAAAATGAGCTTGAGCTTGAAAAGCAGTGATCTGACACCAGAGGAAACAGGACCTGCACTGCCCTTCAACCTGAACAAAAAAAATCTCACATGTATTCATCAGAGTTACAAAGAACTCGTTTTAAAAAAACAAAAAAAGAAGCAATCTCCACTTCATAGCAACACAAAAACAAAAAAACAAACCAATAAAATCAGCTTCTTATATAAGAACAACACACGAATTGCCGCAACACTCAACAAAAAATACCTTGCTGAAATAGGCAAACCACGCCAAAAACACCGCAAACAAAACCATTCGCAAACCGTTTTCACGACCAACACATTAAACGTACTCCACCAAGAAAACAGATATTAAGCCCATAAAGCATTAAAAAAGCCCTCATCAATCTGTTCTGGGCACAACCCCAACGTGCGCCATTGCTCGTCCCCCAGCACCGCTCCCTCCTCCCGCCGCAACCGCTGACGCAGTGGCAGCCGCAGCAGCAGCTTCCACCGTAGCCTGCAAGTCCGCCGGCAACCCCTCCCCACTCGCCGCAGCCCTCATCACAACGGCCCACGTCGCCTCATCCAAATACACAACCGTGTTCGCCTTCTCCTCGTCCACGACAACACCACCCCCGCCCTCCTCGTTCATCGCAGTCCCAATCGAACTCGTGCTCTGCAGAGTCCCAAACCCTTCCGCCCCACTCAGAACCCCGCCGTCACTCGCAAGCTGCGCCGAGTTTCCACCAAGTCGCGGCGAATTTCCCCCGTCGGAGTCCGGCGTCGCGTTTCGAAGCACGGGGGTGAGTATCCCGCTCCCTACCTCCGACACGCTCGCCATCGACAACATCGACGCGCGCTTCACGTTCACAGACCCAGACTCCGACGTCGTCGCAAGCGACATCATGGACTCCCGCTTCTGCAATTCGTGCACCATCGTCCCCGTCTCCGAAAGACTCCGCGGCAAATTCCCGTCAGAATGGTTGTTCCGTCCCAGCCCAATCATCGTCCCATTCCCACCCCCGTTTTTTCCGCCGTACATCGCCACGCTCGTCTGCTCGTATAACCGCGCTATCGCCTCCGCAGCAATCGATATCAACTCTTCCGTGTTCAACTCATCCACACCGACCCCCACAACCCCTACCCCACCGCCATTTGCACTCCCAGCATCCGATCCCCGCCTCTTCTTCTCCCCGCCTTCCTCGGTCGTCGGCACCTTCCCAATCACCGACACCCACAACGCATTCACCGCCGAACTCCCCCCATCTTTATGACTGCTTCCCTTCAACCACCCACCACCTTCCTTCTCCTTCCCTTCCTTCCCTTTCCCCCCCTTCCCAATCTTCTTCGCCGCCTTCGCGTCCCCACGCTCAGCAGCACGTCGGTACCACTCCCCGCTCATCTTCTTCGACTCCTCGTCAGCTTCCGCACTAGGCACTCCCACCCCCGTCTCGTAAAAGTACCCCACGGCATGCATCGCCCTCGCAAGCCCAAGATCCGCAGCCTTCTTCGCCCAACGGAACGCTTCACGGTGACTGCGTTCAAGGCGGAACCCACTCGTCGCGTCGTCCGCGCCCGTGAGATACCACCCTCCAATCTCAAAGATCGCTTCGGCGCTGCCTTTCCCAGCCGCGAGCGCGTAAAAGTACACGCTGCGCGCTGGGTCCACGCGAACCCCGAAATGGCCGTACTCGTACGCCTCGCCGAGCTTGAGCTGGCTGCCTAGGTGACCCAATGTGGCGGCCTCCGTGAGACACTTGACGAGGTAGGTGTGGTCCGTCCACACGTAGTTGTGCACGCCCTTGTCGTGAAGCATCGCGAGCTCATAGAGTCCGTGTGGGTACCGCTCGTCGGCGTACTTGGCGCTCAGCTTGATCCACTTGACTCCGTCACGCGTGTTCCGGCCCATGCCCATCTCGCCTCTCAACAACGCCATTCCGAGCCTGTACATCGCACCAGGGTGATTACTAATACCCAGAAAACAAATAATTCAAGACTACTGCTTTAATATAACCCCGTCCTTAACAACAACATACCTGACAGCTGCTTTGCGGTAATGCTGCAAGGCCCTTGGCGTACTCGCCGGAGTCCCAGCCCCAATCTCAAACATCAGCGCGAGCAAAAACGTCCCCTCTGCATGCTCCTTCTTCGCCGCGCTCAGCAAAAACGAGAACGCTTTCGCAAGGTCCGGCTTATGCCCCTTCTCGAAACCCGGGATACCCCTCAAATACAGCCGCGCAAGATAGTACTGTGCTTCGGGCAGCCCCTCGCGGTCCGAGAGCCGCTTGAGACTTTTGATCGACGCCTCCGAGAATGTCTTCTGGAGATGTTTCGGCGCGTGCTGCACGTGGTCGAGAAGGAACGTAGCGGCCTCGACGATCTCGTCCGTGTCTGCGCCGCTACGGCTCTTGAGCCGGTTTTTCGCATACTCCATCCGATCGGGCAGCGTCATCGCGCTCAAGTCAACTATCGTACGCTGTGCAGCAGCACCCTTCACCCCGTTCGCGACCGTCGAGGCGCTATCGCTCATCCCGTCGTCCGAAGACCCCACGTTCGACCGGCTGCTACTCGACGTCCGCGTGTGTCCGAGCTTCCGAACCGTTCCGCCGCTCCCCGTCGTCGTCGGCAACGGCGGCGCATTGTCGTCCACGAATATCTCGGAATCGTTCTCGTCGACGGTCATGAAGGACGCCATGCTGCTTCGGTTGCCGGGGATCATATTGGACAGTTTCGCAATCATGTGCGAGTCAAACATCACGGAAGGGACGAGCGACTCGCGCGCACCGCCGCCATGGAGGTCGCCACGCGGTGGGGGGCGGCGATGCGGAGGTGCGCGCTCGTGCGGGGGGATGGATTGCGCTTGCGGGTTCAGGGTGGAGCTTCGCCAGGGTCGCGTCGAGGCTGGACTGGACTCCCGGCGGAACGATGGCCCGCCAACAGGAATCATCCCAACAGTGCTCGAGGACGATCCTGCTCGCTCGCGGGTTGTAACGGGAATAACGGTGGACGGACCAGAATCGTCTTCGGACACGGGCGATAACGTTGTTTGACCCCGTTCGTCAGTTTTGTCTTTTCGCAACACTGTATCCCATCCACCTCCAGATACGTCGGAAGCTGCGCTCGACGGTGCAGCTGCCTCTGAGATCTCATCTTGTTCTTTTCGATCCAGCGTAACTTGCTCGACGACAACAGTGGGGATGTCGAAAGTCTCGTTTTTGGACGATACCGAGCCAGAAAACGCAGAATCGACACGCGCCGGCGCATTGCTGGTCGATTGCGTCTCCATATTGCTTGTTGGCGCAATCGCAACGCTGAGCCTTGGGGAAACCGAACCAACAAACACAGACTCCCCACGTGCCGGTGCATGGTTCGTCGGCAGCACCTCAAAACTATTGGCAAACACAGGGTCGACACGCGCCGGTGCGTTGTCCGTCGCCAGGATCTCTGAACTAGCACTTCCGATCTGCGGAGTCGTAGGCCCATTCTTCAGATCCGGCTCTGCACCACCTTTCGTCTCAGCAGCAGACGAAACATACGTCCCGAACTCGCTCAACTCCGAACCGTCCTCTGAGCTCCTCCTCGACGCCGTTCGTTTCGGTGGCGTCGGAGGCGTCGGGAAGGCAGCCGACTGCACTCTCGTCACGTCAGGCGGCGTAACCGCGCCATCACTCGCAACCTCCTCGGGCGTAACCACACCATCACTCACAACCTCCTCAGGCGTCATAACCCCGCCTTCATCGACAGTTTCCGAGCTCGTATGCCCTTCGGTCACACCACCCGACCCCGTCCCCAGACTGTCGCGCTGCGTGCCTGAGCTCCGCTCCTTGTTCTTCCCCCATAACGCCCCAAAGATCCCAAAGATCCCAGGCCGCTCCGACCCGCGCCGCTTCCGCGCAGTGCCTTGCGCACTGCCTTCGCTGAGCGAATCGCGTCCTTCGCCCGCGTTGCTCGACACGCTGTGCGTGCTCGCGATGCTGGCTTTCGAGCCCTTTTTGCGGGGTATCCGAACCGAGAAGCGGCTTTCGGGGGCTGTGGGCGTACTGACGGGATTCGTGCTTCGCACGGCGGCGAGAGTTTCTGCTGAGGGTTGCTGGGGCTGTTGTTGGCTGGGGTTGATCACGAGAGTAGTGGTTCGGGGAAAACCGGCAGGAGTGGTGGGCGAAGATGAAGCTGGGGAGCGCTGTTGTGGGATTGAAGCGGGCAAAGCCCTCGTTAACCCTGCTTGCGCGTGGGACTGTTGGTACGCAAACGGTGACATCTGTTGTTGTGGTGTACTTCCCGACGGCAATGGAACAATAACGGGCGGCATTGAACGAGCATAATACTGGAATCCTAAAATACCCCCCCGTAAACACTCATGTAACTGACTCGTTTATCTGCATACCTGGTGGCCCAGCTTGAGTACCAGTTGGTGCAGATGGGAGTCTCATCATTGTAGGCACAGGCGATCCTTGCGGCGTAAAGTTTTGCTGCACTGGGACGAGTATTGCGCCGGGCGGGAGATTCTGAAGCGGGTAAAATGGATTCATCAGAGGTCGAGGTTGTGTGACACCAGCAGGATAATTTGGGTTTGGGTTGAATCGGTCAGGGGTAATTGGAGGGGTCAGCATGTAACCCTGAGGAGGCAATGGCGGCTGTCCGTAGTAGTACTGGTGCTGTTGTGTCTGGGGAAGAGGAAGGGGTGGAGTTGCGGGCAAGGTTGGAGGAGAGGCAAGCGTTGAAGACTGTTGAACAGGCACAAAGACGGGACGGGGAGTGCCATCGTTGCCGTAAAGCGAGGGGTGTTGCATGAGGACTGGGACCATCTCCGAGCGAGAGGATACTTGCTGGTTGTATACGCTGGTGCGGGATAGGGTAGTATTAGGCGAAGCGATTGGCGAACGTTGGAGCGAGTCAGAGAAGCGACGGTGGCGGGCGCTGCTGGTGGAGTCTGAGCGTTTCAGGAGAGAAGCATCGTCGGCAAGACGGGCAGGCGAGGCGGGCAGCGGCGAGATTGGGCGAGACAGCGAACCCGCCGGATCTGGCGACAGTTGGATGAGGGCGGCAGCGACGGCGTCAGCGTTGACAGCCATTGGAGATGAAAGAAATTAAAAATAGAATTTAAGGACAAGAGAGAAATGGAGACACTGTTGGTGAAATACAATGAAGAGAACGAGACGGGCAAGAAAGAGTGGATACGTTTGAATTAAATGGTAGTAATCGCCATGTTCGATATTGTGCTCTGAACCTTATGGACGCTCTTTTTTTTAGGAATATATGAGAATGTCGAATTGTTCTCGCATTAGCGACCGAGTCATTCAGGAGTCACGTACACCTCTGTCGCAGACATTTTCTGTGGCGGCTTTTATGCACAGAAATCCTTTTATTGAAAATAGTGTGCCGAAAAATTGGATGTGTTTATGAGAAAATAGCTCAGGCTGTTGATGTTTTGAGCTTGCTATTTTAAGCCACAGCACAAAAACCACTGTTGGCAACCTGTGTTTGTTATTAATGAGGAAACTAGCACTATATGTGTGACCACCTATCTGTAGTATGTGACATCAAAACACATCTTTTAATCTGAACCATTTTATCAGATCAGTGCAAAGAATTCAGAAATTCTAGCAAATAAAAGGCAGAATCGTGTTTCAAAACTAACTGGAACAAAATCGACCTCCCAAGAAACCCGACCACCTCACCCTGGGAGCTGGTGGATGCTCAACAGTTCCTGGCTGATTGTGCTCACGTTTAGGACGCTTGCAGGTTGCCCTAGCGCAAACCTCGTTTAACCTCCAGCCAAAAATGTACACATCACAGGGAGGGCATAACTCCCAAAGCAAGAAGAAAATTCAAAATTTACCGTGCTGTGGAAAGTGTGTGAATAAAAGCAGGTACAGTTACATGTATTGATCACATTGATCTGATCTTCAGCTAACATTAACCCCGATTATCAATTGTTCCACCAAACAAATGGAGTACCATAGTATGTTCTCGTGTAATTCAGTAATTGAGTTTCAGATAAATAGTCATCGGAAATCTTGGAATCATTAAAAGGACGGTAAATTGAGATCATGCTTTGAACAGTAGGTGACATTATTTTTAATATGCAGAAGTTAAATCCAACACACGTTCTTGTGTTGTGTTAAAGACACATGTGATAAATCAAACACGCAACACACGTTCTTGTGCATCCCAAATAAAGAGGATGTGGCAAGGAAAGCCACGTTTTGTTAATTTTCTCATTAAAGGTAACATAGCTTCTGTTCAGTTTTTGTGCGAAAAAGCCACCATAACCCGGCCCGTTGAACTGTGTGGTGAATCGGTGTTGTAGGAGTAGGGTATACTCAATTGTGTCGAGGTTGAGTACATATATATGGCCTTCAACCATCGAGTGTACCTCTTATACAGATACGGCTTGATTACTAAACTACTGTTCCCAATGAGTAAATGTTACTCTTGATTACGTGTATTTTTACACTTGTATTTGGATTTTGCGACAGCAGGTGGTATGTATTGGTTGGAAAATGAATACATATTATGAAGCCCAAAGAAAAAGTGCACCACGCTCTCTCTCTCTCTCTCTGTCTCTCTCTCTCTCTCTCTCTCTCTCTTATTTTCATGCCGCCTGCCGCCCCCTCCAGAATTGTACTGGCTTCTGGCCATGCTTGCTCCAGTGCCCCTTCTGGCTCTTGCCTTCGCGCCCGTCAGGAAATTATTCCTGACTCTCAGCACAACAACTTTGCTGGAGAAAATCTTCTTTGGGCTGACAAGGTGAATTATCCTCTAGAGTCACGTGGCCGCTGATCATATGACCACATGTCGTCAACTTCTCAATCTGCTCAAGTTCGAAGACGATCCCCTGCCAATGCTATTGATATTCAGATGGATGATGCTATTGAAATGCCAATTACTGTTGCTGATTCTGATCCAAAAGGGAAACGTCGAGCTTTAAAATCACCTCTGTCTCGACAACCTGCTTCTCGTGCCAGAGCTATCTCTTCTGCGCGCACTCCTTGTGATCAATTCTTGGATGCTCTGCGTGTTCTGGCTCCTGCTGAAACTTCTGGATCTCATCCATTGGTGATGTCTGCTTTCGCTTGTGCAGCGCAATTTCTCCCAGTGTTGAAAACAGAAACAGAGGCTGCCTTTTTTCCTGCATTGACAGTTGCTGTTGTTCTGTTGGTTGAAACTGTCAGCTATGCTCCCGCTGCTGTCTCCTCTGTGCCCTCTTACACTCAAGTTGCGACTGCCAGCTGACCGCCTGCTGCAGCTCACAATCCTTGGCCATGGCATTCTGCCAAATTTGCTTCTCGTGCAACAAATGCTATTGCTGGTATTTAAGCTGCTGATGTCGATGCTCAGCCTGCCCGCTATCGCTCAGTAGTTGCTGGAGTGGATCCCACTCTCGTATACTGCTCTGACATCAACCCCCCCTGCAATTGGTGATTGATTATCCAGCTGAGTCGCCAATTTTGATCAATCCTCTTCAATCTGTTCGTGATCCTGCTGCTGCTTCTACTAGTGTTACAGCAATTAGTCGTCAGCCACCAAATCAGCTTCACACTCTGATAAATCAAATTTCTGAAAACTCTCAATTTTTGCATGACATTCTACATGTTAGTTTTATTGGGTTCAATATTGCAGAATTCAGTTGTACTGCTGACTATGCTGACAAGCTCCGCAAAGACATTTTTCCAGGTGATGAGGTGCCTGTTGATCTTTTTGACCCTGGGCAGCTTCGTTCTGGGTCAGTTCAATTACTTAAGCAACGTCAAGCTGCTGTAGCAAAGGCTGTTCACAAAAGATTTGCTCTTCTTTTGCGAATTACTCATGATCCTGAAGTTTTCCATCATCTTTGTTCTAATCTTTCTGCTGCAGACATTGAAGCTACTGTTTCTTTAGCCTGTTCTTTAGCCTGTTCTTCGCGTTCTGAACCTGTGTCTCGTAATTAATGTGGACTTTTTGTGCTGGAACCTTAAACTGTAGAGGTTCGCCTTTGGATTTTTCAGACTTACTTGCTTGGCTTGTTACTCATCATTTTCATTTTTAGTTTTAACTGAAACTCGTCAGTTAACTGTGGACAGTGTTTCTTCAGAGTATTTGTTGTTTGATTCTCGTCCTCTATCAGACGCTCCTTTGGCATCTGGTGTTGCTCTTCTTATTAACCCTCAATGTTGCAGCACTCATCAATTTAGGTTGATTGCATCAGTTCCTTCTGGGTTTGGTTTGTGGTTTAGGTTTCGTTAGGTTGTATTTGGTTGGTTTCATTTCCCCCACGTTGGACATTAGAAGATTGTTTGGGTGCATTATCTGATTTTCCTCAATTTGTTTCGAATTTAGATACTCCAGTGGTTTTGATGGGTGACTTCAATTTTAGAACTCAGAGCACCGGTGATTGTGTTACCAATGCCTGTGCCAGAGCACTTATTCCTTTTTTTACAGCTAACTCACTTTCATTGGTTGTCCCAGCTTCTTCAACTTTTCGTTCTCACTTAGGGAGTTCAATTATTGACTTCTTTTTTGCATCTACTTTTGTGACAGCTTCTTCTCATTTAGTGCATCATCAACCCCAGTCTATGGCTCCCCATCCTTCAGACCATTTTGCAGTGACTTGTTCATTTTCTTTTAGCTGGCCCAGATACTCAGTAATCAAGCCATACTGCTATATAAGAGTATGCAACGCTGATTGAATGGCGTGTATGAGTCTCAGGTTCGACTCTACTCAATCACGTTCGATCGGAGTATACGGTACTCCTACTACACCGATCTACCACAATATCCCACATGGTTCATCATTTGTTTTTGTCTTTCATTCTACCTACGCTTGAATTTTTTTGATTTGTTATTCTTCCCTCTGTTGCTGTTGCAAACCAGTTCAGACTTTATACGGTTCACTCTATGTTGTCATTCCTTCTTCACCAGGGAAAGCACTTTCTTTGTTCTCTTGTTCCTTTCGACAATCCCTTCCTCTTCCCATCTGCAAATGTTGTAGTTCCCAAAAATTCTGATGTTATTTCAAATCTTCACCAATTAGCCCATCTGCCTATGGTGCAAAAGCTGCTAGCTTTGCTCCCCTTGCATCTGCCCGCTAGCAATTGCTCCTCCGTGCCTACCTGTTTTTCAGCTATCTCGAGTCCTCCTGCAATATCGACTTGGACGTTTGTTTTATCACCCCCACAAGCAGTGTTGTTGCTGCTGCACTGCCACTCTTAATTGTTATTCATTGTATGTGCAAAGCGATAAAAAAATATTGTTCAAAAAAAATCCTTGTATCGAAGAAAGTTCCTGCATGTGTAAATCTGCACAACAACACAAAGGGGAAGGGTTCGATTCTCATATTGACCCCTTTTGAATTATTCTTTTTCGAAACAAACTTCTATGAAGAAAATAAACATTCAACACTCCTGAATCAGTGTTGTCTGCTTTTGCTACCTGGTCCAAACCCTCTGATACTTGGCTCCCACACAACTACCATGTGCTGCCATTTTACATGTAATTGGTTACGCTTATAAATATTTTTGGAGTTTACACAAGCAGGTAACATATGTTGGTTGTATTTGTGTAAATAAAACTTGTGCAATTGGTAATAGTCTCCTCTACATAGTCTGGCAGTTAATGGCTAGTTTTTTGCATTCTCCTACATGCTGCAATTGCCTATGACACAGACAACGAACATGACTACGTTCCTCATATGAGCACTCCAGCATGAGCTAGCACATTTCAGTCTGATTGAGTGCTGGAAACTATGCAGCACCTTTGTTTTGCTGTGATGTTTCTGGTACAAAACACATTTAAATTCTTCAACATACATCCAAAAGATTGTCCACCCAACACATAAAATCAAACGGCCCATATACCTGAAAGAAAATTTGAAATCACCTCTCACAGTATACAGCCCATTTTATCCTTGAAGCACACCAAGAGCCCTCTGAGCGTAGTAACGAACATCTTGGTCCGCATCTTCGCTGAGCTTGACAAGCGTCGGCCTCACAGTCTCCTCAAGCGCTCCTCCCAAAGCCGGGTCCTGTCCGGCGAACTTGCGGACAATCGGGATGACGGTCTCAAGAGACTTTGCGACGTTGAAGCGGATGTTGGGGATGGGGTCGGCGGCCAGGGTCGATACCGTAGGGATAATGAACTCCTTGAGAAGATCCGCGTTGGCCACCTGTGACAAAGTCTAGTAATCCTGCGTAAGCGCTGTATGAGAGACAACATTATTTTCGAGCACATACTGTGATCGAGAAGATAGTGGTCATGCGGAACAGGTAGTTCTGGTGAGTTGACATGGTCAGGATCTTGGGAACGATCGCCTGTTTTGCCCAGTCAACACCAAAAACCTCGGTGAGTTTTCGGAGGTTGGTGGTCGCTGCCTCACGGATGGAGAATACGCAGTCACCCAGCCATGACATGCACAGGTTACCCAACTTCTCGTCAAAGAATTCGACACCCTGGTAGACGTTACGGGTCAGAACTATAATGGGACGGAATAATTAACATACAAGCTGGCTGGCGAGCAAGGGAATGTTCTCGATGATAGCAAGGCGAACGCGCCATTGCTTATCCTCGGCGAGCTCGACAATCGCGGGCAAGAGGGACTGGGAAAGAAGATCAATTCCAATAACTACAACACAAAAATGGTTAGTGCTCGAGATAAGTCCGATATTGTTTAGGTACCTTCATTAACTTTGTCAAGTTTTGAAATAATGTTCAAGCGAACTTCGGGAGCCTCGTCCTTCAAAAGCTGCAAGAACAGAGGGAGGAGGTGCTCGATCGTGCTGAAAACAATTAAGATTTAGTCTCGCTTCCACAATAATTTCTCCCAAAACTCACTTGTCCTTGCCGAGGATAGGAGCTAACCCGCTGATCTGCGTGGCAAGAGCAGCACGCACATGCTGAGAGGTGTCCGTAACAAGGTCTTTCACGCATGGCAGAATTTCCTTCAGCACTGTGTCGGGGTCAATCAAGAGGGAAAAGCCGGGGACTTGGCCAGCGGCCGCAGTCCGGACTTCAGCTTCTCCGTCCTTCAAAACGCGCACATAGGCAGAGATCAGCACTTCACGAACAATGTCGTTGCCGACAGCCTTCCCCAACTGTTTGGTTGTTTGAACATTGATTAGGTCTACATATAGTGAATCCATTGTAATAATTTCCATACCTGAACATATTTATCAGCAACCATGTAGCGAACTCGCCACGACTTGTCGTAGCACAAACTCTGAAGAATAGTCAACAAGTGTGTTTTGTTCTCGTCAGTTGTGAGCGACTCTGCAACGGCAATGAGGTCTTCTACAGTCAACAAACGAACAGAGTCCTACGATTCTAAAATTAGCTCCATTGTTGAATGTTTTGGGATTCTCATTGACAAACCTGCTCGTCTTCAGCGAGCTTGACGAACATTGGCAAAATGTCAGAGACGATGAATTCTTTTTGAACCTTTTTCGTCAGTTTCTGTAGACACCTATTTGAGTAATCAGTGGCAAAATTTCCACATCACATACCGAAAGGTGTGTTGCCGCAGCTCGGCGCACCATCGGGGTATCGTCGTTCGCAAGACCAGAGTACAATCTTAATTATGAAAACAGATCAATGACAAGATTACAGATTCCATATCAAGAGAGAAAGAGACGTACGATCTCAAAAGCTCCTGAGTTTGAGGAAGGGCGAGAGTGTAGACAGGCGCATAAAGACCACAAGCGCTGGTTCGCCCGGTAAACCAGTCGCTCGCAGACAATCGCTTCACCATCGGAATGTACGACTCTTCAACTTGATGTTGCGACAGCACGGCAACAATCTTTCCAATAGACTCAACGGCCTTTTAAAACATATGAGTCCTCCTCTGTGACATTATACCCAGCATGAACACCACCTTTTCGCGAACAACGGTCTCTTCCACGCCAGCCAAGGTTTCCAGCGGTGCAAGGAGAAGGTGGGCAAACGTAGGTCCTCCAACGTAGTCAACGAATGCACCCAACTCCTCCGCAAGAGCCAACAAAACCTCGTCCTCGTCATCGATCGATTCTAAAGTAAACGGACTCTCAATCGTTTGTTTGTCCCACATCAACGCTCCCCAAGAAAGAGAGAACTTATTCGCACTTCCACCAAAAAGCGAACTGTGGCGGCACTCTGCAGTGCTTTCAAAAGGAAAGCTGTAAATTACCGTCAAGGAAGGGAATCAACTCTTCGCGCGTACGGTCTGGTGCAAGAGCAAGTGCGATAGTAGACAAACGCCGAACGGCATTCAATCGAAGCGCAACATCATCGTGCTTAAGCTCATCAATGAGCACGGCGATGGGATACAGGGCGTCGTCTCCTTCGTCCGGGTTCATTGTTTATTATGGAAACTGAAAAATAATGGCCAGAGTCAGCATTAAATCCGCAATCAAAAGCAGATGCCAGAAAGAATGTTTTTCGACAACAGTCAGAAGATCCAGGCAGATGCCGGTCACGCCCGCGAAAGTCAGAAAATCAAACATTTCCGAGAAGGAAAACGATTGTGCCGATCGTTCAAATGCGAACAGCACCGCAGTTCCCAGATGTTAAGTACTTACCGATTCTGGTGAGTTTTGATGTGAGCGGGACTGGGAACCAGGATGTGGGGCTGTGCAACAACGGCTGTAACTTTTTTTAAGATATTAGGAGGGGCTATATTACAAAAAACTAAACGGATGGGGTCGATAATGACATCTAAGCCTTGTTCCTCCTACTCGTACTAATTTTTACATTTTGGCTCGTCCTGTCTAACGTTTTCCAGCTTTCATCAGAATAAAAGCTCAATGTACTACAATAGAACAGCAGATCAGGGACCCATTGATAAAGAAACAAGTCCAAAATACCTTCGGGTAGGGCCAGTACTTGTCGGCAACCTCGAACTCGAGCACGTCCGTAACTTCACGAGCGTGCTCCATCGCCTTAAGCAAAACGGTGCTGGCAAAGTTGGCCTCTTCGTCGCCTTCGTGCTTGTGGATCTCATGGATCGCAGCGTTCAGCTGCTCTACGGCCTTCTGAACTGCTGTTGTCACCTCCGTAAGCTTCTTCAAAGCTGTAACCTCGGGACCCTCGAGGCCAAGGCCCTTGAGAGACGTCACAGAGTCGGCCAGTTCCTTACGGTAAGTGAACGCCGCGGGGAGGACTCCTTGCACCAGCATGGTGTGGAGTGTGTTGGCTTCGATCAAGATGTCCTTGGCATACTTCTCATTCAGGATGTGGTAGCGTGCCTGGAGCTCGGCTTCCGTGAAGATACCCTGACTGACAAGAAGTTCCTTGTTCGCGGGCTCGAGAAGCTGGCGGAAGGCAACGGGGCATGATTTGATGTTGGGCAAACCACGGCTCTCGGCTTCCTTAACCCACTCGTCAGAGTAGTTGTTGCCCTCGAAACGAATTTTCTTGCTTGACTGGATGAACTTGCGCACAACAATCAGAACATCGTCGATAGTAGGCTCGGGCTTGGCGCCCTTCTGCTGGATCAAAGCGTCGGCGACCAGGTTAAGCGACGCAGCAACAGCGGTGTTCAGAAGAGTGACTGGGAATGAAGGTGACTGCTTAGATCCGACAGCTCGGAACTCGAACTTGTTGCCGGTGAAAGCGAATGGCGAAGTTCGGTTGCGGTCTGTCAAATCACGGGTGATGGGAGGGAGCGTCGACACCTTCAGATCAAGCTGAGTGCCACCAACACGCACTGCCTGCAGGTGAGGCTGCGAGAAGGAGCGGACATCACGATTACCCTCAATGGCATTGAGGACCTCGCTCAAGTGTTCACCAAGGAAAGCAGAGACAATCCCGGGAGGAGCCTCGTTGGCACCAAGACGGTGCTCGTTGGATGCACTGGCAATACCAGCACGAAGGAGACCACCGTGCTTGTAGACGGCATCCAAAACAGCGACCAAGAACAAAAGGAATCGGTAGTTGGTCTCAGGCTTCAAAGTCGGGTCCAGCAAGTTCTCTCCACTGTCAGTTGACATGGACCAGTTGCAGTGCTTTCCAGATCCGTTAATGCCCTTGAAAGGCTTCTCGTGGAACAAGACCTTCAAGCCGTTTCGGTGTGCGACCTGGTGAAGGGTCTCCATGGCAAGAAGGTTGTGGTCAACCGCAACAGTCGATTCCTCGAAAATAGGCGCCATCTCAAATTGGTTTGGAGCGACCTGTTTCAGAGTTGGTCAGGGTTGTCCATTTTTGCGACAAACGTATGAATGCGTACCTCGTTGTGGCGAGTCTTCACTGGAACACCCAACTTGAACAGCTCCAGCTCCGTCTCAGACATCGTGGCCAAAACACGGCTCGGGATTTGTCCAAAGTAGTGGTCCTCCAACTGCTGGTGCTTCGGGGGCACGACACCAATTAGAGTACGTCCAGAGATCTTCAGATCAGGGCGGAGCGAGTAGAGACCACGGTCAACAAGGAAGTACTCTTGCTCAGTACCAAGAGTCGTTGAAACACGCTTGGTCTGGGAATCTCCGATAACCTTCAAGAGACGAACAGCGGCGTTGGAGAGAGCCTCAGAAGAACGAAGCAAGATGGTCTTCTCATCGAGCGCTTCACCGTTGTAGGAAATGAAAACTGACGGAATGTACAACACAGAGGTGCCGTGAGGACCTTGGCGAATAAAGAGCGGGCTAGGATATGATGATGCATTGAGATTTGCGAGCAAAGTCAATTCATGCTCTCCTACCTGGTGGTGTCCCACACGGTGTAACCACGCGCTTCGAAGGTGTTACGAATACCACCGTTTGGGAACGATGACGCATCAGGTTCAGCCTGCATAAGTTGAGATCCGGAGAAGGCGTCAATGGGCGAGACCTTAAATCAATAATCAATACAGAGATTCTATAAACGAACTTAACAATATGCTAACCTCCTCAACACCACCAGAATAGGTGCTCTTGAGCGACAAGAACGCATCATGCTTCTCTGCGGTAGTTCCTGTCTGCGGTTGGAACCAGTGGGTGAAGTGAGTGGCACCCCTTTCGTTGAAGGCAAAATATCAAATTATTAGCACAGGGATGTTGAGCTCCAAAACTTAACAACATACTTGTCCATGGCCCAAACGCGCACAGCATGCGCAACAGCATCAGCAGTTGGTCGATCGAGAGGTTGACGACCCTAATCATACGGAAAAACAATGTAAGCATAAGGATCAATTTTTCATGGACATAATTCACGAGAAGAGAAGGCCTGGTTGGGCAGACAAATTCGGTCATGTCATCCGGACGACCATGCCAAGATCTGCGAAGCGGCCAAAAACATGTGGTCGATCTGCCTGCCCCTCTGTCCATAACATACCTTAAGCTGCTGGATGAAACGGGCGTAGACTGGTTTGGGAAGGGTGAGCTGTAGCTTCGCCAAGGTGAAGACATTCTCGCCGAATAGCTCGGACACGTATGAGAGACGAGAGCCGTTCTTGTTCCATTCCACCTTGCGGGCAGACTTGTCCGAGTTCGCGAGGACCGCCTGGATGCGTGCGTTCAAGCTCATTTCTGGGAAGGAGTGATTCAGTTCGACGTTAGTTTGGAAGGTCTGTCAATGACAACCAGGTAGCGTGGGAAGCGGACGAAATATGTGCTAAACAATATTGTTATTCATGTATGACACTGCCCACAGCCGGGTTTTACCGACCGGATAAAAATACAAATCGAGCTACCCAAATACTATCAAAATATATTCTAAAATAATTATTATGACTTGAAAAGGAATAACAAGTATAGCCCACAATAGTTTGACTTGTTTGGTTGGCATTGGCGAACATAAAACAACAACCTGAATAAACAAGAAAAATCAGTCATGGATAGATCAGCACAAGTCACCGTGCAACACATACCCGATAGAGAAAGCCGCTCCTGCAATTGTGATTGGAATGACCCCGCTTCATCTCAAAGTTCCGTGTCACGATCGACTGGAACGTAGTGGAAGGTTGGATTGAACGATTCGGCCAAAGGGCACTACAAAGATTCTGGCTGTCCGACGTGGGTGCTTCTGGTGAATGCATGAACAATCCAAACTTTATGCTTGCGGAATGTCGCCTGTCGTGCGAAAGCTTCCATGGTGCGTGATGGTGAAAATGTGTCTGTTCAATAAATTTATGGATCAAGTGCATCCTATATTATTCATATACCAAAGCGACGATTGGGGCTTGGGAGTGTGACGATGTTAAGTTTAATCATATCTTACATCATGGGTGGTGCCCTTCCAGAGGGTGCCAGGAAAGATCGACTCCAACTGCTTTGTCGGTTTCAATCCAAAGTTTCTCCTGAGGGATATTATTCATCAATCCCTTGTATCAAACTGTGATCCGCTCCATACCTTCAAACTCTTTGGATTGCCGGGGTATCCCTCCATGATTGCACCCCACATATCATCAAACTGACGACCAGTGCAACTTAAACGTTAATTCGAAGCCGATATCACTCGCACGGAGCTCACTCCTTCGCCTTCCTCGTTTTCCACTCTTTTCGCGTCTTCACGAAATACATCTCGACCTCCTTTCGTTCCTCATCCGAAATTTGCTTCCTATCCGATTGAAAGCTCTCTAGTCGTTCAGTGCATTTGGCATTCTATAAAAAAGAGGATTAGGTTTTAGTCGTAAATTATTGTAAACAATGACTCACGTCCTTTGCGAGTGTCGCCAAGTCTCTCTGGATTTGCTCGTTGGTTAAGACTATTAAGCCCTGATAACCAGTCGATGGATGATCAAGGTGTCTCGATTGGATCTTCCCCACAAAATACCATACTGTGCTTGCTTTTGGTGTTTTCAATCGGTTTAGAAAGATATCCTCACCGAGTTTGATACGATATACCTCTTCAGAAAGGCGGTCCTTTTCTGCCTTCAAGTCCACAAACGGTTGATCCAGTACTTCGAGATCGGTAGGTGATACAGTTTGAGAGCCATCTTGTTTAATCATGTAGATCCACTTAAATGGTCAGAAAAGCAGCCCGCTTATCGAACAATTGGAAAGTTTAATCTTCAACATGCTTCCTTTCCGTACTGTTTTCCATGGATCAGCTCTGGAAAGGGTTCAGAATAATGAACACCAGTGCCAAATAAGATTTTTACATATTCATAACGCTGAGTCAAAATTTTCTGGATTGCGGTCTTAGTGTAGATTTGAGCAGATGTCGGTCGCGCTACAGGGTCGATTCTGTCTGTGCAGATACTCTAGAACGGTAGCCTACCCTGAGGCGTGAATAGTCATTAGATGCTCATCCTGAGGATTTCAAACCAACCTTTATCTGGAATAGAGAGCATTCAGTTGTTAGAACCAACTCCCCATGCCTGTTTGGGCTCACATTCGCCTCCCCTCCCCGAGCTTTCTTGGGCTTCGCCATTCCGGCTGCTGTCTGGATGCCAACCATGTTGAGGCATCTTATCATGGAAAAATAAGTTGATCAAGATGAATAGATTAATTCTTAAGTTATAGTGCTCTTCACAAATTCTAAGTTCGACCATTCAGTAAAAAAATTACAAACATCATTAAAATATGGAGGATTGAGCAGAATTCTTCAAGCCACATTTGATTGTGTGGAACGGTTGGACCGTGACAGGAGTGAAAAGCCATTCAATATGCCAAAGAAGAACGAAGCAATGACATCTCCACAATCAGAAAAGGAGATCGATGAACTCCCATTAGATGCCGAGAACATCTACACAGTGGAAACGATTGTACAGCACAAAATTGAAAAGGTTCGGTTCTGCCAGCAGCGGCTGCTGTTCACGCCGATACAGCAAACGATTTGCTTTCAAGAATCTTTGACGTCAATTTCTCGTTCAAATATATGCAGGGAAAGCTCCTCTTCTTTATACACTGGTCGGGTTACTCGGATGACGATAACAGCTGGGAAGCTGAGGAGAACGTATTTGTGAGTCGAGCTTCTTCTTCACCCATTTGCAGAGACGCCAACTGAATGCTCGTTGATTACGTGCATAGTGCGATGATCTTGTAGAAGATTACTTTAAGAAGTTGGGAACAACCCGGGACGAAGTAATTGCGTTGGCCACTTCAGACAAAAGGAAGCGTGGCTCGCTGAATGGAGTACGTAGACCACGGGCAATGATGAGTGATCTGGCACTGAACCCAACACCGAGAAGCGAAAGGGCGAAATATCGTACTCACAGCAGGCAGAGGAGGAAGGATTCGACGAGAAAGAGACGAAACTCCTTCGAAAAAATCTGGATGACACACGTTCCACTGCAAAGAAGAGTGAGAACGGACAGAACAAGAGAAGTGCAAAGGATGCGGGTTTGGAATCAACCGAGGAAAAGCCTCCCAAGCAGTCACGAACAGCAGCACCATCCGCGGAGAGCGGATGGGCTAATGGCAAATCCAAAGGACAAAACGGGTCTGAGGTAAACGACGAAAAGACACCAAAGAAGGATTCAATACCAGCCAGGCGCAAAGCGGCGAAACCGCCGAGAGAGGAGCAAGATGACGATTTGCTAGGTGATATCACACCCGGTTGCAAGAGTTTGAAGGAATTTATCCTCGTACTTCTGCAGAGTTTGGAATTGAGATTTCCAAGGACGCCGTTGGACAGGACAACTGGGAGGAATGGGTTACCAAGATCGAGACCGTGGAGCAGAAGAAGGACGGTTTGATGGTGTTCCTGCACTGGAAAGATGGAACGAGGAGTGTGCACGACAGCAAGGTCACCAAGAAGGCAATTCCAAACATGGTAGGACGCGTCGATCTTTCAGTTCGTCTTAACTTATCATGAACAGATGATTGATTTCTACGAGGCACATCTGAGGTTTAAGTCTCCCTGAGTCGATTTTGCTATATTTGAAAAGGTCTCCCGATTTTTGTTTCCATTTGTATATCATGTTTGGAATATGATAGTATTCTTCAGCTCTTGCAATATCTCCCATTTGGATCGTCAACGCCGGTAGGTTGGTCCAATACGAACATAATATACAAAGGTATTGAACCGACCAGGCAAATAAACAACAACACCCAGAGTTTGATATCACCCGGCTCTTCCACATTTCGATACACGAAATAGGAATCATGACCCGGATATTGTAAATGAAATTCGGCGTCGGTTTCGTTCTGTACTGAACTGAGTTTCAACGTATTTGCGGGTGCTTGCCACCACGCAAAGAGGCTGCTGCAGCAGCGCAGCGGCAGTTAAATGCTTTCAAAACAGGCCAACTGCGTGCGTGACGCCAAATCTTAAAATAGTATGATCCGCTGTTTATCAGTGCCATGATGGCTTTGAGTCAGCGAGCTCGGATGCCGTTTTGCCGGTTCAGGTTTGGGATGTTGACAGGGATCGTGAGACAAACGTTGGAAGTTATGATTGTCCCATTTTTCATGGATGCAGATCGATTGTACACATACTTTGCCATTTTGTCATTAAAATTTATTGGTAAATTGCCGATAAATCATCATGCAAGCATGCCAGCGCCAGCTTGTTATTAGGCCCAACTACTAATGTTTCAGCAACTCGTGCAAACTGAGCAGGCTCACTGAAGTCATGCTGACTGACTTCTAAACTTGTAAAATCTATCTATTATCCAAAAGTGTTCGCTGATTGTTATGTGGAATGTTGTGGTAGATCGGCGTAGTCGGAGAAGGGTATACCTCGGTCGAACGTGATTGAGTAGAGTCGATCCTGAGACTCATACACTCCATTCAATCAGCGTTGCATACTCTTATATTAGCCGACTCCTATTTGATAAAAGTGCGCGATTTCTGCACAGAGAAAATTTTGATCACCTTTTTTGGAGTGCATCACCGGTAACTGAACCCAGTTATGCGGTTCTTGATCATCGCGCTTCTATCTGCGTTCTTCTTGGCCGCCGGATCCGAAGGAGCAAAATCTCCCAAGGAGCTGAAGGATGAGTCTGTCCCGACTGTCCCCACAATCAAATATCTACCTGGTGCATTCATGGTCGAATTCTCGGACGAAAAGCAGGTGCGTAGCCTCGATTATCTTTCTTGGTATTCTCAAAAAATGGGCGACGCTAGGATGCTGGCAGATTTTACAGCGACGTCCAGCGACTGATCTGAAAAGTTACTCCGAGATTTAGCTTGGATAATCGCATTTTCAATGGCGCATCCTTCCACATGATGCTCGTGTACGCCAACAGCTTTCGAGCCTACGTAATGTCAAGCGAGTGTGGCCGATGGCAGTTTTGGAGCGACCGGAGCCTACATTTTACTGGATCGGGAACTGATCTGCTGCTGCTAAGCTAAGCACAGGCTCAAAGTCTACCGCCCCTTCAGACTATTCACCGCACGTCATGACTCAAGTCGATCGCCTCCGCGCTGAAGGTTACGCCGGAAAAGGAATCCGAATCTCGATCATTGATACTGGAGTGGACTTCCAGCACCCTGCACTTGGAGGGTGTTTTGAACCTGGCTGCTTGATCGGTTATGGCACAGACCTTGTCGGGGATGACTACGTCCCCGAAGCTATTCCCCAGCCATTTGACATTCCGAATGATTGCGCGGGACATGGCACGCATGAGTCCGGAATCATCGCGGTGATGCCTAACGAACTCAACTTCACCGGCGCAGCCCCTGGAGTTGAACTTGGAATGTACAGGGTTTTCGGGTGTGCCGGAGGAGTTTCCGAAGACGTATTGATACAAGCATGGCTTCGAGCGTACGTAGATAAGAGTCGCATCATCACAGCATCGCTCGGACGCAGAAACGGCTGGCCCGAGAGCGCTACTTCTGCTGTTGTCTCAAGAATCGTTGAGCAAGGTGTAATTGTTACTGCTGCAGCTGGGAATAATGGAGACGTCGATCTTTTTGGTGTCAGCACTTCGTCTGATGTCTGATGGTCACAACGTCATATCGGTGGAGCGATCTCGAGCCTATATTCGTGAATTGGGCTATCCAGTTCCGGAGGAATCGCGATGCAGGATTTCCAAACCTTTTCACGTCATGGGGTCCGACCCGGGAAGTGGAAGTGAAGTCTCAGTTCACGACACCTGGTGGCTCGATCTTATCGACTTTCCCGCTTGACCAAGGAGGATACGCCATCGCCTCAGGAACGTCTATGGCAACCCCACTTGCGGCCTCTATCCTCGCACTTGTAGCCAGTGCACGTCAGAACTTCAATTCTACTTTCCTTGAACGGATCTTGTCTGCAACTGCGAAACCGAACTTATTGCACGATCCGATGTTCTTTAGTACCAACACACCCGAAACCTACCCGATTATCGCCCCTCTTGCACAGCAGGTGGAGGACTTGTGCAAGCCTACGACGCTGTCCATTTCCAAACTTGCTTAGCGTATCCAGGCTTTCATTCAACGACACCGACCACTTCATCCCCAGAAAACTTTCGCGGGGGAGTGAGCGGTAACTTGGGATGGCTTCATTGATTCTGGTGAATACGCTCCTCCGGGCATCTACCAGCAGGATTTCTTTGTCAAAAAGCATACCAATGACCTATTACCACCAGTGGCCGTTCGAAAGATCTTTGGTATACCTAACGATCCCGCGGATTACGAAGTACGGGGCACTTTGCCGTTCGAAATTGTTTATGCTGAAGAAAAGGGAACCAACTTAGTACTAAAGTTTTAAACTGACGCCAGAGGAAGTGAAAGCGCAAGTTGCTTCGATTTTTGCCAAGATCGATACGAAACCTCATACTCACGGAGTCGCTCTTTGAAAATCGCTCATGATTCTACAATTTGCATTTGCCAGGGGGTTCTTCATATTTAACATGATTCAGATACTCCCCAATACAGTCTATGGTGATGCATATGCACACTCGAAATATCGAGAACTCGCAATAGCACAGAAAGTGCGCTTCTTCAAGCAGAGTGCGGTGAAAGGGGGAGGTTGAAGTCCATCAAATTGTACACGCCGTCATTTGTGGAGAGTTTGGTTTTTATTAAAACAAAAACAGCACTACATTTCCATGCACACGCCCAGGAATCAAAAATGGGACATTATGGTCCCTTACTCAGATGTGCGTCGCCGCGAGCTGCTGGAGCGACGGCGAGACCTGCGCTTTCGCTTCTGCCCGAATCTGACATTAACTGTGGTTAGAGAGAACCCAAAATTGACGTGATTGCTGCATCACTCACGTTGAGGCTGAAGACATGGATCGTCCAATGTTGTCCGGCTTCTTGACAGCGTAAATGCGAACGATCATGTTCTCGGTTGTGTAAGCTTAAAAAACTTATTTGTTAGCACAGCATAATCAAAAACAAATACCAGTACATACCCTCTTCGATCACACTCAGTTTGATCGGTTTCTTGGACACTGCACTCCCACGTACACGATCGTACGGCTGCTGTCCTCCGAACAACTCTGCGAACCGGTAGTAGCTCATTTTGTACAGTAGACTCTCCTTCATCGTCGTTGTAGCTTCGTCATCGATCCTGTACTCGCCGCGACCGGTGAAGAACGCCCGCTCGCTGATCTCTTTGGGATAAACACCTTCACCGATACGAATCATCCACAGGAACTTGTTGATGTCGTCGCCAGAGTACCCGATCGCGGCACCAAAGATCACAAGGACGTAGTCCACGTCGTGTCGTCGCATCACTTCATAAGAAACGTCTTCGCTGCACGCCATTGCTTTTCCAACTGTTGCAATATGGGTGTTGTTCCACGTGTTGTTGTCGACAAGCACGGTGCGGTTTGCCATGCCCGTGATTTGGTACCCGTAATCCCACCAAGAAAGAATCTTGGCGTCATCAGGAGTGTTTTGGCGAAGCCAGTAGTATGCCTCACGGAAGTCATCGATGATGTGCTGAGAACCATCTTGGTTCCTTGTCGCAAGGACGATGGAGGGGCTCGAGTAGGCATTGGAAGTAACCCAAGTGCAGTGGAGTTGGTAAAGTACCAAGATAATGTAGATCGGAGTGACAACCAGAAGGCGAGTGTCCATTTGCCAGATTCCTTGCTTTGGCTTCTCGGCCGACTTCTTCTTCTCCTTCTCAGTCGTCTCTGTTGCAGCCGCAGGCACCTCGTCGGGAATCGCAAGGTAAATATCCAATACCTTTGACAAGGAAATGCCACCGCAAACACAAACGATGGGCGTAAGCGTGAGCATGAGACGAACCATCACTCCAGCAAAGTAAGAGGCAGTCACTGCATACAAGATTACGAAAACATGCTCATCCTTGAGAGTCTGGAAGCAGAAGTAAATCCCAGCAGGGAACAGAGGAATTAGCAGTTGCAGGTCGAAGAAGAACGAGGGCCACGGTGTGGGCTGGTGCTCGGACACGGATGCGATGATCGGAATGTGCTTTTTGGCGTAGTTCGTATCCCTGGGGGAAACATGAGACTGTTACTGAGATTTACCGCCAACAATCGCTAGGACTCACCAAAGAGAGTAGAATCGCCCAGTCCACGGAGCAATCTTTCCACTAACTGTTAAACCCACGAGAGCGCCAAATCCGAGGGCAAAGAACAGAACAATGGCAAAGTTGAAAACAGTCTTAAATTGACCAGCAGAGAGATGGCTTCGCAAAAATTCAGCGAATGCCACAATCTGAATCAGGCCGAAAATTCCTTTTGGATTCATAAGATAAGCGAAATCGTTGGATGATACTGAGGAGGGGATTACCAAGCGCTGCCATATGGTCGTTTGTGTGAGTTGGCTGGAAACCAACAAATGGAACCTGCATCGATGCGATGGTACCGATGATGTAGAACGCAGAATACGACACGTAGAGCCGGTTCGAGTATCTTCCCATAAGCAACAACACAAACACATGGAGAGGAATCAAGTTGATGATGAAGACGTAGCCACCCCATGCGGAGACCATGTAGAAATAGAAGAGAGCAGCCCAGCCGGCGTAGAATGCAGAGCCCAGCTTCACGGCTTTGATCCACAGATAAAAGGTGAACATGAGGAGGAATATGGCGATACCCTCGTTGTCGTAAGAACCGGCCACGGAGCGAGAGATGTATCCGGGAGCAATTCCCATAAAGATTGCAGCAAGGAGACCAGCCGACGGGTCTTTCATTTCGGAGGTGAGAAGGTAGGTCGCTACTGCGGTGAATGCAGAGAAGAGCGGGGCGAGGAACACACAAACTTCGCGAATGTCGATTGGGAAGTTCAGGGAAGTGAGGACGTAGTGGATAAATCCAGCCGTGACCATGATGCCGGGATACACGGTTCCACCAACAACACGACCAAGAGGGTACCAAGCAAGTTGGTCATACCTTCAGCAAATCTGTTAGACAGATACAAAGCGGTAATTCTATCAAGTTTACCAGTTCCAGAAGTCGTAGAATCCCTTTTCGACAAGCGCCCGGGTGGTTCTGTAGTTGAACCTGAAACGAGTGCATCAAAATGAGATCGTAAGATTGCCACACATTGGTGAAACAAGCAGGAAGATTGAAGCCGAATGCACACCAACTCGAAGTGAGATTATCCCTCCAGTCCTACCATGGGTCGAATTCGTGGATGACCGATTCGAACCGAATGACCGAAAACAGACGCGAAGAGAAGGCGAGGATCCCGACCAGCGACAGAATAACCACGCGCAGCCAGACTGTCTCAGACGACGACGTTAGCCCCAGGGCCATTTCGTCCACGGATCTCAAAAGTAGAATGTGTTGGCACACGATCGGAAAGCGAGGATACGATGGCCAGAAAAGCGAGGGTGGCTGGGGGAGGGAGGGAGGGAGGGAGGGAGGGCGGACATTTGAAGAAAAGGAAAGATCTGCTGAAGAGAGATCGCATAGGAGTAGCTGTTACTGTTGAGTTACATCATGTGTATTACATGTAATGAGCACTTATTATTCTTTTAACACTCCGGATTCGGTCCAGTATCAGATACTATGTAGCTGATATTCATCAATCGGCAGGCTGTTAATCGATTACTTGGGGACAACCTCGATGATCGAGATCCTCACTTCAGTGGCAACCACTCGAGAGATCTTCAGATCGGCAGCGTCGAACAGAGCAGAGTACTCGTCCAACGTTCCCTCCTTTCCGCCGAACATCACCATCTTCACATCCATCGTTGCCATCGCCTTTCTTCAGGGCCATACGAAATGCTCTGCTCGCCTACCAAAAGCTTCGACTCAGGTCCCATCACGGCACGAACGTGCTTAGGATCTTTGTGCATTCCTCGTCGGACCAGCCGTGAAGAATGTGCTTCAAGATGTTGATGTCGCCATCGGTAGGAATGACGGGCTCAAGGAAGCTTCCGCCAACTTTCTCAACGCGGGCGATATCACCAGCCTTCTCGACCACCTCGGGAAGATCGAACAGGATGCCGCGAGCTGATGGGATGCTGTCGAGGATTGCAGTGAGAAGCGCACCGTGCGCTCCACCGACATCGACAACTACCTTCGCCTCACCCTCGTTGAACGGGTAAGCTTTCAAAATGTGCTAGGTTTCGCCGGCAGAGAACTCAAGTCAAAGCCTTCGAGAAGAGCAATCCGTCTTCAGGGTGCTAAGCATAGTATTTCCAGGGACCGTTGGGGAAAGGGACTTTGGTGGCAGGTTCGCTAGTCTTGAGGGAGTGCTCCAGGTGACCCCACGGCAGCCAGTGGATCGGTGTAGCCCAGCTCTTGACGAGGGCTAACTTGGAGGTGGGGTGGTCGGTGGTGAGACAGAGGCCCCGCTTCTGTAAGTTCGAACTTCTCAGTTGCCGGGTCAACGGCGAAGAATCCGGGGTATGTGGCCACACGGAGAACAAGGAAGAGGGAACTAGCGTGAAGTTGGAGCTTCTCGGCGTCCCGCGACTGCCGGTTTGGCAAGCAGATTGGGGCACACCAAGGTTCACCAACCCAATCAAACAGCGAGCGGACCACACCTCGCCGACCATGTCCATAACTGAAGCGAGGTCATTTGGGTGTTCCGAAGACATTGCGATTGAGGTTTGGCAGGATATGAACTAGATCTAAGCATTCCTTCTCGGTATTCTTCTGCTACCTCGTCGAACAAAGAGATCAAGCATAATGGAGAAACTTGAATAGTTTTCAATATTACCGTCGAAGTCGCCAGGCGGTGTAAATTTTTCAAAGATGGAGTGTTGATCCACAGTAGTCGATTGTCAACCAGATGGTGAGGTACTGTCTCCTCACTCTACCATTTTTATTCGAAATTTTCTCTTGCTCGCATTATTATTCACATGGCAGTGCTGACAGCCGGGGTTTATCGGCTGGATAAAAAACACAAATCAAACTACGCAAATATGGGCAAAATATGCTCTAAAATGATTCTTATGACTTGAAAAGAGGAATCACGAGTATAGCCCACGATAGCTTGACTTGTTTGGTTGGCATTGGCGAAAATAAAACACAACCTGAATAAAACAAGTATAATCAGACATGGATAGATCAGCACAAATCACAGTGCAACACATACTCGATAGAGAACTCCAAAAACACTCTCTCAACACCCCCGAAAGAACCCGACGAGAACTCCCGACACCGCTAGCCAGGATCCCAAATAACAACATCTTTGAAAACATCTGGTAAGCAAAAGAATAATGATCGAAAGATGACCAAGAAAACTTACCATACACAATACTGTTAACAATAGCAAGGGGAGCAACTTCCAGAAGTTGGGGAAATAATGTGTGACTGGTTGTGTGGATTGGTGAAGGTAGAGATCTGGGATTGAGCGAGGGAGGATCCAGCTCTTTCTACAGAAATTGGTGGTGTGCCCATAAAACGGGGGCCCGCCCAAACCACCTACGAAATGGGCTGAGTCAACGAGTCATTGAGCTTATCGTTATTAAGCTCACCTGGCTGGTTGAACCTGTCTGGGCAACATCCCCCATTTGGGACTGTGTTGACGGATCGATCGATTTCCAATTCCGGACGTCGATCTCTAGGGCCTTAACTTCCCCTGCAATGTCACCACCAGCTCCATAATCATCAAGAGAAGTGACGATGGAATTATTGATCACCAATCTTAATCTGTGTGCTTGTCCAATCGTTGACCTTATTATGGCCACGCTCTTTCCTTTTCTGGGCAATTTCTAGCGTTTTCAGTGATCAAAAGTTGGATGATTGGTGACCTTCTGTAGATCCAATCAAGCCAACACACTGATGTAATTAATCAGCACTTTTTGGTTCATTCAATCACCTTTCTGTTCATTCAATGTCAATCTCACAACAGTACAATAATGAAATGAGTAAGCTGAGCTGGGCTGTTCACTCACTGCCAACCAAATCTTTTAAGTACTTCCCAACTTGCTGATGTTGCCCAACCGAAAGAATGCCACTCAGATAACGATCAGGGCGGATCACTGCAGCTCCTCCGTGCAATTCCCCACACGCATAAAATTTCCCAATCTTCTTTCCAGAATCCATCCACACTTTTGCAGATCTCGAATTCTCGAACCACTCATTTGCAATGATGTGAAGATCCACATTCAAATTCGGTGGCTCGCTCCTCAGCTCATCGATAACTGCACTCCATGTCTCAACATGCTCGCTACTGTTTGTGAACAAGAGGACAACAAAAGATCGCGAAGGGGCAAGTATCGCATCGTAGATCCTTGTTCGAACATGCGTGATGGTGTCTATAATGTCGCCGTCTGGAGCGCGCGATCCCGGCGCAACAGCAGGCGGTGCGAATATTTCCAAGAGCTCGCCTCCCCAGACCTTCTGTACTGGCAGATGGATCTCGGATTTTCCGTAAGATACCTCCATCATAGCCAAGTTGCTCAGTATGGTGTTTTTGAGTGGAGGGAATCGGAGGATTGCGGGAAGAACGACGCTTCGCACAGCATAAAAGATGGACCTTGGGACTGGACCATAGAAGACATTGGCTGGACGGCCGGTTATTGTCATTAGGTTGTCACCAACCGGGGATCGTTCGAACCCGTATGAGTTGAGGAGGGTATCATTTACAATAGATAGACCAGATAGATGGCGTAGACGTATGCTCAGTTTCCAGCAAAGATTCGCAACATCCTGGAATCCCGCGTTCATTCCCCATCCGCCCACAGGGAAGTGAACATGAACAGCATCACCGGCCAGGAAAACTCTAGGGTGGGGGTGGTACCCAGAGAGCGGGACTTTCGCTGCTGACTCCAAAAGTAGGTTATCCAAATAGGGTCATAAACTTTTGCCTTGAGGAATGGCGCTCGCTCGTCCTAAAAGTGCATTTAGCATTTAGCCATTTAACGTATGTATCAGGGAGAAAGAAGTCCCACCAGCATTTTTTGGACTTCGTCAATCGAAAGGGGGATTGGCTCCCTGTCCTTGGAGGAAGGTGGGAAGACGAAGCAAGAATGCGCTTGCGTCCGGTGTTTTTTTCACAAGGAAGAATCCCGACCACGCCGGTCTCGGCGAGGACGACAACAGCCTCATCATCAGCAAGGTAGCTCTCCTCTGAATCGGATCTGACGTGGATATCTATGTTCATGACTACGGCTGGCACAGCATAGCCGTCGAATGAGATGTTGAGAGCATGTCGAACGGCAGAGCGGCCCCCATCGCATGCAATCACGAAGCGGGAAGTGATAATGCAACTTTCGCCTGTGACAGTATTTTTGATAACTGTTTTAATGCGGTCGTCAAATGTCTGGATTGAAACAAATTCGATGTTGAACTCGACTTTGATCCCATATTTTGATTCCAAGTAGTCACGAAGTATCTTCTCAGTTCCGGTCTGCGCAATGGCGCAAGTGTTTGCTGGTCGTTGTGGCAATTTTAGTAGTTTCAACAACGAATAGTGACAGCACTCACTATATTTGGTGTTAAGGTTGGCTTCCTCAAAGAAAATCTGTGGTTGTGATTAGATTTTTCGCTGCAAGTCTGGGGACCCAAACCTGGCCAATCAGCGCTCCTTTTTCGTTGCGAAACTTTGCCCCTCGCATCTCTGTTCCTTCTTGAAAAGCTTCCCTTCATTTTTTCAGCACACATTTGCCCGATTGCACAGACAGAAAGCGAAATGGTCCCACACAACTAACTGGGATCTCAAATACGGGATCACTGTAGAATTCAAGACAGATTTTGTTTTTGGTGGGAACGTCAGACGGCCGCCCACGGAAAGCACATCCACATCAACGTTGGTAGACATATTCTGATCTGTTCTTGTTGACTTTTGATCTTCTTCAGTTTTTTTCAGTAACAGTGTGAACACCACGTGCTTGGTTCCACCATGCCGCATCAAGCCAAAACTCGACCCAGAAGCTCTTCGTTTCCAGCAGGCGGCACTTCCGACGTTTTCGTCGGCACTTTTTTCTCTCGAAATAATCAGTCATAAAATGTTAAGCTTTGTGAACTTATTAAGAATGCGCTACCCGAGTATATAAATGCATTGATTTGATAGCAATAGCTGCAACTGCCTGCTTACTAAACTCGAATAGTATTTCAGCAATTGAGACAAACACTTTTTCTAAAAATAGGAAGAATTATTGAGAAAATTAAACAGTTTGGAAGAATTGTCCCTATCGGCTGAATTGGTAATCTTGTCCAGTTCGATTGAATGCTGTTTCTTGGATTTATTTGTTCGAGAGCAAATTTGTGGACGCCAAGCCATAACGCCCCTTTTCGGATATCTCCGATGAGCCGAAATTGGTAACGCCACACCTGCGAATTCAGCGTTTCTTCTCCCACTGGAAGCACAATGTCTCATGCTAATGAGATACTGTGTCCAAAATTTAAAAAAAAAATTGCAGCTTGATGCCCGATAACAAATTGTCCCATCTCTAACCAACAGATTCAACCTTGATACAAGATAACCACGTTTCCCGGATCTCAATATAAATCTGCACTCCTCATAGTGACCCCAACACTACCTTCACATCGTAATCAACATGGCTGTGGACGAAAAGGTATTGGTCCGCAAGTTGGACATGAACCTCCTCCCATGGATCTGTGTCTGTTACCTCATCAACTACCTTGACCGGACCAACATCGGAAATGGTTACACGCTCAACAATGACAAGCCTGGTGCGAGCATGGGTGAATCACTGGGCCTTGATGGAACAAAGTACAACTTCGCCGTCAGTATCTTCTTTGTGCCCTACGTTTTGGTAAGTTCTCAGGGTTAATGCGCTGATAGCGCTTCGAACTGATATTTGATGATGAATTTAGATGGAGTTTCCCAGTAACATCATGCTGAAGTACTTCTCACCGTCAATCTGGCTTGGCAGAATCATGATTACCTGGGGGATTGTTACTATGTGCACAGCTGCTGTCTCGACCTATGAAGGGCTCGTTGCCTGTCGAGTGTTTCTCGGACTTGCCGAAGCTGGTGAGTGAATCATCCCAATATGTTGTCAGCCGCGATAACTTAACTTCTACTCTTCCAAAGGTTTCTTCCCATCTGCCCTTTTCTATCTTTGCTTCTGGTACAAACCTTCGGAACGTGCCTCTCGCATGGCATTATTCGCTGCCTCGGTGTCGGTCGCTGGTGCCTTTGGCGGTTTGATTTCTACCGGGATCTCTTACATGCATGATGTTGGTGGTTTGAAAGGTGAGCTCTTTACGACGAATTAAACCCTATGGACAAAATCTGAAGCGCAACCTTGTCCAGGTTGGCAATGGCTTTACATAATCGAAGGGGCACCAGCCATCATTGTCGGGATCCTCGTGCTGTTCTTCATGCCCAACTACCCAGAAACCGCAAAGTTCCTAACGGAAGAAGAGCGAGAGTTTGCCGTCAGCCGGTTGGGAGACGGCACACCGAAATCTACCGACAAGCACTTTGACGTGCAGGTCGCTTTGGAGACGGTCAAGGACCCCTGGTTCTGGGTGTTCTCGATCCAGTACTTCCTGATGACCAACTCCCTCAACGCCTTCGGCTACTTTAATTCCGTCATCATTTCCGCTCTCGGATTCAAAGGTCCTACGGCCCAGGCACTCACGATCCCGCCCAATGTCTTCGGCTTCATCATTATCGTCGCAAACTCGTTCCATTCTGACAAGACAAAAGAGCGAAGCCGGCACATCCTCGGTGGTCTCGCGCTCACGTCGCTGGGCTACCTTCTACTCGCCACCGTGTCCAACAACATCCCGGTGCGATACATCGGTGTTCTCTTGATCGCCTGTACAAACTCGGCTGTGATCCCGTTCATTGCACACCGAACCCGCACTGTCTCGGGATCCACAGCGACGGCTCTGGCTACGGGAGGTATGATTGCCATCGCCAACATCGGTGGCATCACTGCACCATTCCTGTTCCCTTCGACTGCGTCGCCGACGTACTCGTGGGGCAACTGGACTATTTTTGCGTTTTTGATCGTGTCGATGGGAATGACCGGGCTGATCTGGTGGAAGTTTGGAAGTGGATCGGAATATGAACATGTAGAAGCTAAAGAGGACCTGGACACGACTGCGGTTGTGGCCGCAGATGAGGAATATGCACCCGAGAAGACTACGAAGAAAGAGTCTGCGCCTGCCAGTGCTTAGACTGGACAATCTGAGCCCGTCCTTCCATTTACATGTGCACCTGTCCCCTTTAAATGTCTATGAATATTTGTGCAATCTTCAGTTGATAATAATCATGACCACTATCAAACGCCACGTCTTGACATATACAGTTTCTCACGCTTCCATCCATTCCGTTCCGTTCTTCCGTTTCCATGGCGGCTACAACAGCAAGTGCGGCTGCTGACAATCTCTTGAATAGAAGAGGGAGTACGGACGGCATCATTATCGCTGAGGTAAAATAAACGTCTCCTGTGCAAATCGCATCGAAATTTGATCGTGACGAATCCAGGCAATAGCACAATACAGAACACAAATAGATGAGCTCAAAGCAGCATGCGCAGACATGGTCCCTTCAGACCCACCAGAACCCTACGATGACCTATTCTTCTTGCGCTTCCTTCTCACATACAAAGGCTCTGTCGCGGAAGCTCTCGCAATAGTGCGTCGAACGATAACATGGAGACTAGAGAACGCGGATGTTCTGAAACGTATTCGCGAGGGCACCGGTGGCCCTCTCTACGACGAGAAAGTCTCTTTGTATTCTGTTTCGTCTTTGCATGGGTCAACGGTGGACGGGAATCATCCTGTTTTCATCATCCGAACGGGGTTGACCGACGTAAAATTGATTCTGGACGTGGCAAAACCCGAGGAGTTTCTTACGTGGGCAATAATGCAAAGAGAACAATACTTTGCGGTTTGGTGAGTTTGATTTTGTATTCTGTGACGTCACTCACAGTTTGCGGTTTATTCGTGTAGTGATGCAGCGACGAGAAGAACGGGGCGGTTGGTGAAAGCGTTCATCATCAACGATTTTAGAGGAGCGCGGATAAGCTGGTCCCTCATTGATTCAAGGATAATGAAGATTAGCGGTTCAGCAGGACGCGAGGGTGATTTATACTATCCACAGCTTCTGGCAGCTACAGTCGTAGTCAATGCGCGTAAGTACTGCGGTATTTGTATCGTAGATTTATGGCTGACTTTGGTTTTAAGCATCCGTCGCACTTTCTTTTGCCTTTGGAATATTCCGCTCTTTCCTTCCCGACAACACACAAAAGCTTATGCTACTCTGCCCCGCTGCAAACGCTTCCAAACCCGATATTTCAAAATGCCCATTTGCATCCAAACTTCTTGACCCTAACGACGTGCCGACGTTCCTCGGCGGGAAGTGTGTTTGTCCAGCGTCGTCGAAATGGAAAGGTGGAAAGGGAGATATTGGGAAGGTTCTCGAAGACAGAGGAAAGACGACGACGTATCGGTGGGTAGCTAGGGATAGTGTTGGAGGTTGTGTCAGGGGAGTGGACAATCGAAGACAGAAGCCCCTTGCCAAAGACGAGCCGCTTCAGCTGAAGGTCGATTGAAATCCCAATAGTTTGCCATATACTCAACTCCAGCCTCCCCTTCTTGCTTTTCTATAGAATTATTCTTTTTCAATTGCCTGCGATTCCTAAATTTTAGAAACCCAATTTTTTAAAACCGGCCTTCTCATCCTCAACCCCAGCGACTCCCACCTAAAACCTGACACCAAAGACTCTCTGGAAAGGAACACAACCCTGCAGATTTACTAGACCGTCTTTCGATTCTTGCGCTCAGACTCGTGGTATCTCAGCTATGTCCTCCGATCTCAGTCACTCCAGAGACAGCTCTCCTGCTCCATCATCGTCAAGCGCACTCACCGCTAGACGATCCCTGAAGCACCAGACCGATGAGGACCCTAATGCACACAAACCGGGTTGGGTGACCCATGTCGGGAACGATTCCGAATCTTTGCCGCTCTCTGCTCTTCGAAGGCTATACCTAAACCTCAACCCATTCAACGAATCCGCTGACGGCTGGCTCCACTATGACGGCCCTCGTGTAGCATACTCGAATCCCAATTTGAACTCCACCTCCTCCGGTGCTCCATCTGCAGCTCCAGGATCGTCTCCTTACAACAATATCAGCGGAGTGCGGACCTACCCCCCCGTCCGCAAGCTCCGCACTCCCGACAAGAAACGCATCCTTGTTACCGGCGGCGCCGGCTTTGTGGGCTCGCATCTTGTGGACCGACTCATGCTCCTCGGGCATGAAGTGATTGTTCTAGATAACTTCTTTACGGGGAACAAAAGGAACATTCAGCATTGGATGGGGCATCCAAACTTTGAGCTTGTTCGCCATGACGTTGTGGATCCGATCCTTATCGAGGTCGACCAGATCTACCACCTTGCATGCCCTGCATCTCCCCCACATTATCAATACAACCCGATCAAGACGGTGAAGACATCAGTGATGGGGACGATCAACATGCTTGGACTTGCGAAGCGGACGAAAGCTAGATTTTTGATCACCTCAACTTCGGGTAAGTATGTCTGGTGGTCGGCATTCTATGGTACCCTGAACTGTAAAATTTAGAGGTTTACGGAGATCCGGAGGAACACCCACAAAAAGAGTCTTATTGGGGACATGTAAATCCGGTAAGCATGAATGCGATTAAGTTGATGTTCGCAACTAATATATCAGTTTTGTGATAGATTGGCCCGAGAGCGTGCTACGATGAAGGAAAGCGAGTCGCTGAAACCCTCACATACGCATATGCTAAACAAGACGGTGTCGATGTCCGTGTCGCCCGCATCTTCAACACCTTCGGACCGCGCATGAATGAAAACGACGGCCGCGTAGTCTCCAACTTTATCATCCAAGCTCTCAAAGGCGAGGATCTCACAGTATACGGTGGCGGAGAACAAACACGGTCATTCCAGTACGTCCATGACCTCGTGGACGGGCTCATCGCTCTCATGAATGGGACGTATTCGGAACCGGTGAACCTGGGTAACCCTGAGGAATATACAATTCAGGAGTTTGCGGAGATGATAAGAGAGGCGGTGAATAAGGAAACGAGGATTATAAACTTGCCGGCGACGACGGACGACCCGAAGCGACGACGGCCGGATATTACGAGGGCAAAGACGTTTTTGGGATGGCGGCCGAGGTTCATGGTGACACAGGGGATTGATGAGACTGTGGAATATTTCAAGGGAGTGATCGATGACATCAACTAGGTTTATTGGTTTGAGTTCGGTATTACACTTACTATACGTTGGAATTCTGAGTTTCCAACGGGCACCAGTACCACCGTAAATCAATGGAGACGTGAGCAGATCTAGTGGAGATTAACACTGTGTTTGTCTTGGTCATACAGCAGTCTCTTTTCTTGTTTGCATTTTTGTTCTTTTATCTCAATCTATTGTGGAAAACTTTCCACCGAGATAATATGTTTTCTCAAATCTTTGGGAAGCGATCCAGGTACGGATTACATCAAGCCTCAAACTCGTTGACTGCGTTGAAGCGAGTTCTGTTTCTGGATGTGGACAACACATTGTATACAGCAAGTGCGGGAGTCGCGACGGAGCTTGGACTGCTCATCGTAGTGTCGTGAATAATGAACTCAGCGTGGACTCGGGTGCAGCTCGTCACCTCTCAAGAGAGTACAGCGGAAGGTATGGTAAGTCGGTGCCAACAAAGCGCCGCATTCAAAGAGTGATTTGGATCTGAGGAGCTATCCATCGAGGAATCGCTCCCGACGTTTCGCAGAAGCAAGAATGGAATGAAAGCAAATCCTGCTAACCAAGCAGTGAGCTGTACAAGAGTATTCAAGTGTCCTGCGGATTACCCACTGATGATCAGAGCGCCAAGAAACGAGAAACTCTTTTCACCATCTCAGTGACCAGTAAAGGGAGAGTCCCAAAATGTTCGAAAATTTGCAGCATAAGAACGCCCAAGGCGGAACTTGATCCAGAGTGATCTGAGCAAACATGGCAACTGCGAGCCCTATCGCGGCCACATTGAGGTACGCATAGAAGTTGGAGATGATCAGTCTGGGTGATCGAAGAAAACTGCAAAGCGTTATTCCGAGTAGGAAACTGCCAGTGCGACAGTATTGCTCCCAGTGATTTCTCTCAGAGTCAGCAGAACACAGGTTGGGATACAAACCGAATATTGCCAGCATTGGCAGAAACCCTCGAACCAAGAAGGTCCAGATTCCAAACTTTTGCAGTTTCCACTGAATGAGTTTCTGAAACCTTGGAACATTAAGAAGCTGCTGAATCATTTCAATGTCATCTCACCATCCGTCACCAGTATTCTGAAGTTCGGCCAGTTCTTCCACTACTATGACAAATGGGCTGATTCGGCAGGCTGTTCTTTGGAGGCGGGCCAGATCCCATGATCTGTAAAAAACCTTGACAGGCTACCCAATTGACGAGTTGGAGATTGCATCATAGCTGTTCAGCCTGATTGAATCTGCCCCGACCTCTTCAAGTCTGCTCCAGGCAAACGACCTTGATGCAGACACAAACTATAGGAGCAGAATTTGAGAAGCAGAGATATGCACACTTTTTCGCGTTGCTGTTTTTGGAACCAGGATTGAACGTGCTAACGGAAACAAAATATCCCAAACTGCACATAGAATAGGTCAGAGAATCGACATGACATTCCATTGAGCCAAAGTATTCATAGAATCACACGGAAATGGTGTAGCAGCAGGTCTGCAAATGATTTGCCAGTTTTTGAAGTAAACAGGTCCAATCTCTGCTACACCAAATGCGTCATTTTGCGCATAAGACAGTGTCAAATGGACATTTAAGCTGGCTCTGACCAGCGTTAAAGCACTTGAAATTGAAGCGTCAATCCCAATGATCAAAGCATCTGATTGATACAATTTCTTCAGAGCCTCTTCATCCATTAGATCATGATCAATTAGAAAGGGCTGCCAAAAAAACAGATTGGGAATCATCATGGGCTGGATCATGATACATCATGGAGAACGTTTCGCCAATCTGCTTTCTCAATTCTGTGCCACCCCGAATCTATTACAACAGTCGCTTTAACAACCATACACAAAACACACTACGCCATAACAGATAGACTGGAGACATCAAGGAGTTCAATGCGGGATGCAGAGAGACATGTCAGTTATAGTCGTTAAGTTGATACAAATGTTTACTCAGGAAGAGAATATGTGTTTATGATGGTGAGAACGCCTACTTACAAGTCATTTGTGATGTTACCCCATGTGGTAGTATTATGCATAGTAGGCGTAACTTCAGTCCAAAGGTATTCTTTGTTCCCGTTTAGGAACAAAGAATCCATTGTCTGAACAAAGCACATGGGGAGACGTTCGGGCCTAGGAAATTTAAAATATTTCATAACACTAAGGAATATCCAAATCAACAAAAGCAGACAAGTTAGAATCAGGAGTTGGAGACAAAACTAGGTCATAAGAAGGACAGTTTTACCAAATGACTTTTTTCAATGTTATAACATGTGCTTATAAAGCTTTAATAAATGTCACCCACATGTATTTCGACCAAGATTTGGAACCTTCAGTACTTGGGGAGCGGTGCGAGCCGTAGGAAAGAGGAGCGAAGGCATGGGAGATCCGAAGGAGGTGTGGCGTGGTATTTGCATGTGACAAAATAGTGCGAGAGATATCATTCGTAGGAAGTTCGAATCCAGTACCCTGTAGGATTCAAACCACAGAGTATTAGCTTCGACGGCCTTTGTACTGACTGAGCCACTATGATTATTTTAATGACTATTTTTTATTAACAATATTATGTATTTGTTTTGTTCATACAATGCATGACAATAAACAACATCCAAAGTGTGTTACAAGATGGTCCTGGACTACCACACAGGGAAGCGCGCACAGCATAAGGGAAAAGCAACAAAGGAAAATAGAGGAAGCAAACTCAAACCTGTGGCTACCTGTCAGATACTGCTAAGGTTCCAAAAAACAGGTGAGTAATAAATAATGAAAAGAAAAGCGTTACAGATCCACAAATGCAGGGCCAAAGAGGGAGTCTGGAGGAGAAACTTCTAATGGCAGACCCATACAGTGAAGCCAAATTGTATGAAGACAACGATATACAAGATACCACGTTGCAAAATTCGCTGGTTTGACAATTCGAAGTTAACAAAGGCTATTGATTGCAACATCAAGCCGAAGCTGTAAAACAGGAACAGAAACAGGAGGCAACAATAGATCGAGACGCAAACATTCTAAAACATGAGATCTAGAGAGTGTAGCACAGCAGCGACAAACACTGCTTGCAGGGGTGATAAAACAAATGTCCAAGACAATACTGCAGAAGCCTCAAGATTGAAGAAATAGGGAAGCATGGAGGAGCAATTGCTAAAGCATGAGGGTGGGCAGATGCACAGGGAGCAAAGCTAGCAGCTATAGCACCATAGGCAGATGAGGCAAATTGGTGAAAGTGATTTGCAATACCATCAGAAGGTTTGGGAAGTACAACATTTGCAGCCGGGAAGTGGAAGGGGTTGTTGAAAGGAACTGGAGAACAACAAAAGTGCTTTCCCTGGTGAAGAAAGAATGACAACATAGAGTGAACTGTATAAAGTCCGAACTGGTTTGCAAACAGCAACAGAGGGAAGAATAACATATAAACCAGATTCAAGCGTAGAAGACAAAAACAAATGACGGACCACAACCAGAGAATCGGAACCATACATCCTTGAAAAAGGATGCAAAGCAAAAGAAGCTGCACGCGCTTTAGCAAGTCGATGGGAAACTGTCAGTGAAACACCAAGTCCAGTATCTCCGAAAAAGCAACCCAAAATCGAAATGAAGGCTTGACAGGCAGGGTTTGACCATGAAGAAGCTAAGGCGGATTAGCAAGAATGGGAATTCTTGTGAGAATTACAGACTTCAAAGGAGCAAAAGAAAAACCACGAGCTTGGCCAAACTGTTCACAAACAGAGAGAAGAACCTGCATAGCATCCAAAGTAAGTGAAAACAGAGCCAAATCATCGGCAAATAAAAATGAATTGTATTGTGCTTTGGCGGGATGAAAGAGTGGCAGGGAGGGGCAAACAGTCAGAAGAGCCCTGGCAGAGGATCAAGAAAAGTGATATAGAGAAGGGGACTTAGAACAGAACCTTGAAACAAACATCTAAACACCTCAAAAGCAGCTAATTATTATTGTCACATTGGGTAAACTATAGGTATAGTGTCAGGGAAGTATTACAGCATACATTCCTTTTAAGATTCCGGCTAAGATGCCAGGCTTGTATATTCCAATGACAGACATTACCAACACCATGCCTCAGAACTACAAAGAAGCGAGCTTTGAAACAATCCAAGCCATCATCTGAAAGAGAATCAAGTGCAGAACCGGTGACTGCACCTAAACATCTCTGGGATCACGTTCTGAAGTGGAAGAAGCAGAAGTAGGCATTGATGTCAAATCGGCAGCTCCTTCAAACAAACCTGCGCGGCGTGGTACTAAAGGGATGCTGACTATTTGCTCATTTACAGACTCTCAGACATACGACTTTGTATCAAAAATTCAAAGCAAGCAGCCACAGCTACAACTCGGAGCACTTCATCAGCAACTGTCAAACAAATCGGGATGAATGCTGCCCAAGATTTGTTCTTCAAGTGTTGATCGACTGACACAGCTCTGACAGCAAGCTAGTTTGTCAAGCCTTGAATGAAATTCACAATGTGCAGTTGACCAACAGAGTTCATAACAGCAGCAAATGCCTATCATATGGAGTGCTTGAAAATTTCTTCTTTTCAGAAGGAACAAGATTGACTTTTACAGGAGGCAGGTGCGACATTTACAGAGGAATTCCTGTCACTGCAAAAGTTGAAGAGTTCCAAGCGACCATCAAACGAGCACATGAGGACCGTGAAAGGACAAAACAGGTTATCAAACAGTCAGAACGACTACGACTCAGGAAATCACTGCTGCAATGGAAAAGGAGAAGCAGGGGGCGTCCCAGGAGATTTCACAATGGAATCACGCGTGACTGCCCTGGAGAGCTTGCTGCTCTGAAACAACAGGCTATTCATTCAGAAGCGGCTACACCTGCGGCCCCAACATCAACAGGCGGCCAAAGAAGCATCTCGTCGGCTATCAAGGGGATTGGTAGAATTCCCAAGGTCCAACAAACCAGTTCTCCGACCAGTTCCCTTGCATTGGTTAGCCTGCAGCTGCCTGTAGTACAGCTATCCTTTTGGTGAAAGGGCATCTGCTTCCAGATGCATAAGATAAATGAAGTTATTCATGACCTTAAATTCCTGTCTCTTCCACCATCAATCAAGTTTGTCAACGTCAAATACGTTGTTTGTATATTATTATATGTGCTTGCATTAATGGATTTGGTATCACCTCATCTCCATCCAGGCCAATCACAGGATTAATGTGCGTTACTCACGCAAACATCCAGAAACCAAGTACTTGATGAGATGGAATGTATGAATGAGTCGACTCATCAGATGAAAACTACGAACAACAGTTCCTACTTCAAGGATACGCTGTTGCAAGATTTTGCAAACGATCCATCAAGGTACTTATGAACTGATTACGTTGTATTGTTCGCAAACTCAGCAATTAGCTGGCAAACTACTAGGCCACAGATCATTACTGGTTATTTATCAGACAGAATATCTAGTAAATCACAAACAGGATATGTTCTTACTTTTAATGGAACTACCATTGCATGAAAATCGACTTAACAAAGTCTTGTTATTTCTTCCAGCACACATGCTGAAATTGCTCTTTATGAAGCTACACGCGAATGTATTAGGATGAAGAGATTGATCAAACTTACCATAATGGAATTGGAAAACAACTTGAATAACCTCCTATTCCTCACTATGAGGACAATGCTAGTTGTAAAGCTCAAATTATCACTGGATATGTTAAGAGCCATATTAACAAACATATTGAACCAAAATTCTATTTTATCATGCAAATAATGGGACGATAACTCAAATTACTGCCATTGGATCTAAAGATAATGCTGCAGATATACTTATACACCTCTACAAACAATTAAACATAATTATTATCGTTACACAAATCTCATTCTGAATCGCCGACAGTTTTGATCAACGATGATATATTTAATGGCAATGATCTTAAAAAATAATGTTTTAGAAAAATACAGCCTCAGTACTCCCATCAATCATCCTGATTCATCCAGCTCCCGTTCAATGCCGGCAAGAACGCCAACAATGGCAGCATAATTCCGGGCGGCACACCGTTCAAAGTGGGAGGCACGGCGGGACCTGACGCCGACGATACCTCTTCTTCCTGCTCGGAGGCCTCCTCGTCTTGCTCCACTTCGACATTCTTCTTCTTCTTTTTGCGCGGATCTTCGGCGACGTACCACTTCCCGTCCTCATCGCCCTGTTTGAGGAGTTTCTCGTCGATGGAGATATATTCGACCCACGGGTTGCTGCAGAATTTGGAAAGGGTTAAATAAATGAATTCAACCATAAGCATCATAAATACCAGAACGCCCAGCCCCAATCGTCTCGCCGACGCACTTCGTGCTCCGGGAAAGACGCGACCTACGACGAAATGTAAGCGTTCCACACACCATGCCTAAAATAAGCTTGCCTGGATGTATTTGTCCCTGTAGCGGAATGTCTGGTCCTGGGGCCAGCGATCAGTCGGGTTCACACAACCGCGAGTTTGATCTCTTCGGAACTCTACAATGGAGTACCGAGATGGCCCGTTGTCCCAGCTGTTGTCAGTTGTGTAGCGCCTTTGCAGATAAGAGGGAGAATAAAATTTTTGAATTTACTTAGATAACCCTGTGATATATACCAAAACCAGTACCATTTGAGTGAGATCAGTTCTTCGTACGTAATCATTTGACGCTTTCCGTCTTCAAGAGATGTCCAGTATGTCTGCTGCCTTGTGGAAATCATGTCAGCACGAGCAAATATTTACTGTACAACTCTCCACCACTTGGCTTACCACTTGCTGGGCCATTTCACAGAAACGATCTCATGGACTGGTGCAGTCCTCTTCAAAAGGTCAGCCAGTTTTGCGTTTCTTGCTTCAGCCTTTGCCTTCGCCTCTTCGTGAGTTGTAACATCTACTCCGCTATCCATTTTCTCCAGGCCAGCCTTCTTCTTTTCTCCATCCTCATCCATCGGCTCACGGTCTTTTTTGGCGTCCTCCTTGGCCTTCTGACGCAGGGCAGCACGACGCGCGAGTCGAGCTCGGTTAAGGAAGTGGCGATGACGAGCGGTGAAACCGTACTCCTCTTCTTCTTCGTCATCATCATCGTCATCGTCTTCTTCGGACAGATCAAGATTGTCGTCGGCGTAGGTAGTGTCCGCATCGTCATTCCAATCTTTTCCAGAATAATTGATGTATCTTAACAATGGCATAATGTTCAGCCTGCGTCAATAATAGCATTTCGCGTCATAACACATACCCGTAATCCTTAACATCCTGCGGGACAATGGACGATTCCTCATCGCCATCATCATAACGTCCACGTCGTGTGTATCCATACCACGAATATCCACTCCTTCGTCTCGCTGCCGCCGCCGCTGCAGTTGCAGCCGCGGCCCGAGCATTCTCACCACTCGCTCCGGCTGCAGCCTCTTCCCTCTTGATCCTCTTCTTCTCCGCGAGTTCTTCATAACGCTTAACAGCGCGCTCCGCCTTCTCGAGGTCGTTGCAGTTAACACCGCGCCTGGCGAGGATCGATTCCACTTCAGCAGCGGAAAGACGGTGGCGGAGGTGCTCGTAGTCTGCAAGAGTGTGGAGGCGAGGTGGCATATGCAGTTTGCCGGCCCATGCATTAAGGCTGGAAAGCCAACTGTAAGCAAACAGGTTGTTGTTTCAGAGCGATTTAGAGCACTTCTACCACAGATCCTTCCAGAGAGCCTCCTCTGTTGCGAGACAGCGCAGATAGCGGCTGGTGTGACTGAACACTACCAGGCTCTTGGCATCCAGAAAATGCGCAACCCGGAGCGTGAGTTCTGCCGGTTGCAATGTGAGATAATCACGCACATTCGCCCTGCTAGTTCCGGTAATTGTGCTCATGGTTTTGGCAAGCCCCTTATCCAAAATACAGCAAGAATCCAGGAAATTTAACGTTATGCGGTGAACTGGCAGACTGAATGAATAGAAGGTTCAGTCAGTTTCACAGGCCGGTTAATTCTTTCGAGCAGCTACCTCTGCAGAAATTTCTGCACAGAATCTGATTCTCTTGGGCTTCTAAGCACGGAGAAACCCGATATCACTCTTGTTGTAGGGCAGCAAATAATGCGATGGGAAAGCTCAAGGACACGTGCTCGGCATGGTACACACGTGAGACGGCATTTTGAAAAAAAAATGAGCTTCTAAAACAAAAAACTTCATCCACCGCACACACAGCTTAATCCCAGTGTATCATGTTTGTCGATTCGGTTCACCAAGGAAATAGGCGAGGAAGGACAAAGCATCGGGGAAGCAATCGAAACACATTTAGAAGTGAAAATAAGAAACAGTGGAGAGGAAACGAGAAGTCAGAAGGGGTTCTTCCACAAACTGGCCACAACAATAATGTAAAAGAAAACGCACAACTTGCACAGCATATTTTCGGATAAAAGATTTTCGAGCAATCAACGGTTGACCTCCTTATTGTTTTGCATGTTGTTTCGTCACCACTCCGACAACCCTGTCACTCCTCCAATCACAGGGTGAAGTGCTCACAAGTCCTCAAGACCCTTGAGCGTAGACTCGAGCTCAGCCTTCACCACGTTGTACTTGGCTGTCATCTCCTCGAGCTTCTTCTCAAGGTCCAGCTTCTCGCCGTCCAACTGTTTAGACTTGCGTTCAAACTGTTCAGCCGACATCTCGTACTGGCGTGCCCTGAAAAACAACAATGAGTTTTGCCAACACCGATAATTAGAAAGCGAGTTGGAAATATAAGAAATCGATGGCAGATAAAGGAAAATTAAAATCATGGAACGCACTTGGATGAAAGCTGAAGGGCAAAAGCGAACGGAGAAAAATGACAGCGAGGGATACGCGAAAGTATTCCGAGCGCAAAAGATCGAAGGGCCGCGAATTGTTGGTACACCAAAAAGGGAGAGAAAAGTGGGATTAAAATTTGATGCCTACTTGTCTGTTGCTTCCCTCCATCCCTTCTCCTTCTCCTCAAGGTGGTGCTCGAGCATCGTGACCTTTCGTTGCAGAGCTTCGATCTGGGCGTCCTCCTTATCGGCCTCACCCTTTCGAAGCTTTACCTGTTCGAAATTTCACAATTTCCAATCGGCGTTAAATGAAGCTCTTTTGACCCCCAACCCCAACTCCTCAACTTCGGTAGCCCACCCGCCTCCCACTCTCTAAGAACGAACCTCGTCAATTCTCTTTTCTGCTCTTTCCAAATCTTGTTGTAGAAGTGTGACTTTGTTGGTGAGGTTCTGCACGTCATTGTCTCGCTTCTGGAGCTCGGCCTTAAGTTGTTTGCTCTCCTGCTCTGCCTTGTCGGCACGTGCAAGGTGAGTGTCGGATTCGATGCGGAGCTTCTCGAGTTTCTGTAAAGGAGGCAAAAATGATTAGAAAATACCAAATAACAGCAAATGTGCCAAGAATCAAAAAGCGCGCGAACGGCAAATAAAACGCCTTCCCTTCAAAGTTGGATGTTATGCCACACTCAGCGAACTGAATATCTAAATTGTGTAATATATGGGCATCCCGACATCCCAATCCAAGCTACACCGCAGGTGTGTAACATCCATCCAGACGACCAGTTTAAGTGCATACCTCCTTGATCTTGTCCATTGCGAATTTGAAGTAGTCGAAGTGGAGCTGCAGATTCAAGAACGCAGTTAGTGTCGGTGCAAAGTTACGCGTGGATGTGCGACAGGAAAGCTAATAGACAGGCTTGGATTAGGCCCGTATCTTCGGCCCTCCGCCGCCAGACAGCCAGTCCCTTACGCTGTGTGTTTGAGGTTGTGCCTTGAGAGTGAGAGTGGTGTGGTTGTGTTAAAATGGGACAGAAAAGGGATGAGGACTGTAATGGGTTGGGCAACACGGAGGGGTCACGTGGGATTATCGGTGTGTGGATTGTGGGTAGAGGTTGGCGGATAGTACCGGACGTATTATCACCTCTCGGCTCTCGCTTGATTTTTTGTATCGACTATTGGAGGATACCAAGAGACTGAGGTTTCGCGATATATATGCGTTCGTAGTTTAGAGCAATTGTTCGGGTGACAGCTCTAAACCATTGTGCTATCAACGAGGATTTTTCCAGGGGTGACCGTGTGAACAAGCTGACCAATCACACCAATCATAGAGCGACTGGTCCCCACTGGATTGGTGTACAGACTTGTTCTGCTGTACAATGGAGGATGTTATGATGGCTATATTTTTCTGCCCTTGTTCTAGCATCGCACCTCGGACTGGCTAAACATCCCCGCAATATGACCAAACAAGGCAGAAGCGCGTCCTGCGCGTGAGTGGCGCAAAACGCGTCCGTCTCCGTCCAATCTCACACCGTCAACTTGTTTGACCGGGTTGGACAGGTCCTGAGCGTCAGACCAACAATTTCGTTGAAGTCCCAATTACTTAACAACCCCCTCCCCCCTCATCAGCCTCCCTCTCTAACTTTACTTTAGTCATACCATTAATATCGTACCCAACACAGACACTCCCTCCCTTCCAACATCGAATGGTTGTTTCTTCTAGAAGCATGAACGCTTCCATCATATCACCAACGCCAATATTTCACCGCACGGAATCATGCCCAACAGCGGTACCAGAACCTTCATCCTCCCCATTCCAACAGCTCCACTCCCCAACAGCTACTGCAATGATGATGAAACTTCGCCAGACCTCAGCTAGTCCTGTACTCAGCGAGCACGGCGGAAGCGTTGTTCTCAGCCCCTTCATGTCCGACTACCAACCAACCCCAACTACCGTCGGTGACAACGACGTCCTCCTTTCTCCTCCAATCCCATGGACCTTCCCGACTTCACTTTCTTCGTCTTCTCTTGCTGCAGAATACCCGTTCGGACTCCTCGGAACAGCACAACAGGACAATGGACACTTCCTCAACGCCATGATGAGCTCAACGGTCGCCCCTGAGTCAGACAACTCATTGGCAACTCAGGACCCATGTGAGTGGTTGTTCAAATGTACGTTGATTTTGTGATACCCCCGGTCCAAAAGACCTGATACTACTGTGCTTTCCTCCTTTCAAACACTTTCTGATCGCAATTCTACCATCAGCCGCGAGCGCTTCGATCACGTCGCCACAACTCTTCAACGATGCCCTGATGATGAATGGAGGCGTGACAAGCCCGATCACCACCTCAATGGCTGCTGATCCCGTAACGTTGATCTCTTCCCATGATCTTTGTAAGTGTTATTCAAATCATGGGATTGCCTTGTTCGCAAACTCAGTCCCTCCACTTTTTAAAACCTCAACGAAATGCTCATTTCACGTATCTCCTACGCCCCGACCATACCACATCATCTCCTCTACGATCTCAACCGGCGACCTTCCCACCAATTCGGCATCAGCCACTCCATCGATCACACCGCTCACCTCGCCCTCGCCGATCGCGGAAGACCTTTCCGCTGCTCAGGCGGCGGCGTTCGCCCCCGAAGTCCCGGCAGAATGGATGCTTCCATCTCTGTGGTATGGTGCGATGCAACAGGCATCTGCAGCATCGTTCCTCGAACAGGCAGCGGCTGCAAGCATGTACAGAGGCTTCCCTCCCGCCGCGTTGAACCCTTTCCTTCATCGACGACCTGTACACGCATACCCACCATTGTTGCGAGCATTCAGCCAAGGTTCCACGCCCGCCATGATGGTAGGTCCATTTGATCAATGAAACAAACCAAAAAGACTCATACCTTTACCTCACAGCTTTCTGAAAAGGACCGCAGGTCCCTCAACGCTTCACCATCTCTCGACACCAAGCCCCTCATCACGCTCGCAGTACCGCTCGACAGCTCCGCTGCCGCTGTACCACTCGCCCACCGCATTCCTCCAGCGCAAGCCGCGTCTGTCCCAGCACAAAAGCGAAAGCGCGCGGCTGAGCCTGTCCCCCCGCGACCCGTGAAGCTCCAGCGTACTGAGGACGGGTCTGCTCTCCCACCACCGTCGGAGGTTTCGTACACCAGCCCCGACATCAAGCCAGTCATGATTGATGACGCTTCTACCGCAGCAGGATCTAGCTCCGGCTCGTCGTCGAAGAAGCCTGTGCGATTGTCGAAGCGCAACTTTGACATCTTGATGCGATGGCTCATGGAGCACAGCACGGACCCGTTCCCGGACAAGGACACCAAGGAGACCTTGATGAACCAAGTTGGTCTTTCCAAGGACAAGCTCGAGGAATGGTGAGTGACTGTGTTGCCAATAGGTATTGTCTGGGTAGCTGAACCATTAGAGTGCAGGTTCATCAACGCTCGACGAAGGTACTTGAAGCGGATCAAGGTGCGTGCCGGTGTGTATATGTACGAGCCAAAAGAGGGCAAGGCAGTCGAGTTGCTCGACGATGGCATGGAGTAAAGATCTTGGTCAGCAAAAACGAATCGGGTCTGACCTCGAAGATTGACATTCAGCCAAAGAAGAATCCGAATGGTGCGAGCCATGTTGATGATGGTGTTGCTGACGGTGATGATGACGGTCGTGGTCTCCTCCCTCTTCGCTTCCTTCTTTTGCCTTTCGCTCCTTACTCTTTTAATTTTGCGAATACTCGCCTTTTCTTCGTCGTCGCTTCTCGTTTTTGATTTCGTTGTTGTAGAACCTTAGATTCATCTTTGCTTTTGCTTTTCTCCACTCCTTACCCCTTTTCTTTAATCAACCCTCTCCCAAACAAGAAGGTGTGCATTCCTCAACGCTTCTGATAGAGTCGGGACAATTTGCTTTTGGTTTTACTTATTAGCTCGTTCATTAGTCGTTCATGTTACCCGCTATTTCTTTGCTTTTGCTCTTTGCTGTCGATTGCCACCGAAATGCCATTATCTTTATTCTGAGAATGACCCTTTAATGTTTTTGGGGGTGAATACGGGGTGCTTTAGCTTTCCTTCCTCTCTTTCTACTTATACACTACAACCTAATTTCGTAGACTTTCTCTATTACTACTAAGTATAATTAGCTTTAACTCGATATTCCCTTTAATTTTTTTGTTACGAACCCATTAATCTGCTCGCATCACTCCAGTTATCGTGGTTTTGACAGAGCTCCTACTTTTTGTTTCAATGAATCCTCTGGATTTATGTTTTCGGACCTCAGATTTTGGGATGTGCTTTCCATCTCACTCCCTTGAATAGTTACCCCTTTTTGATTTCAATGTTTTGCTCATCCACTACGGCGATAATCGCGCCAAGTGTGGTGAGTGATCTTGCCAGAGGACGACCGTGTCCCTCCGTTGTTCCGTTCATTTTTCCATAAGTTGACCGTCACGCTTGCTCAAAAGCATCCTTTCCTCCCTATTTCATCCTTTCCTCCCTATTTCCGTTTCCCTTGTCAAAACCTTCAAGCCAAATTGCTTTTTCAGATTTCAACCGCTCTCTGACTGACTCCATTCGTCCATAGTCGATCTTGCCGTTTCATATTTCTGCACTGATTTCTGTTTTCTCCCTTGTTCATATTCTTATTGGAGTGCGAGTGTGTTTGAAGTACGAAAAAAAAGCATTGTGCTGTTTCATTTTTTAAATGTTAAGGTCGATGATCGTGTTGTTTCCAATGAATGCTTGAACTGTTTACGGTGATCGGGTATTTTTCGACAGTATTGTAGCATTATATCTGACACTTCTTGCACCAAGTAGTAGGATTTGCTATCTCCTGCTGCAGTGTACACAACCAAAAAGAGGACTGTGTTTTATCATAATACAGGTTGTGACTCTAGTCAAGTACTTTTCGACAGATGTAACATCGTTCAATGCCCCTCTCATGCTATCATCTTCCGCCTTAAAGGAAGGAATGGAGTTCTGGCACATTTCGAGCTGATCAACTACCTCAACATCCAACTTTCGGGTGTACCAATATGTTGCAATCGCAGCCAGGTAAGTAGTACCCTCCTCGTCCTCAGCAACGTCCTTAGCAGGACGATTTGGCTTGATACCGTTGATATCAGAGTTTGATCAAGTGAAGCTGGCAGAACATACAAATGATTTGTTGCTCAATAGTGCAGAAGCAACGGAGGGACCACTACTTCGAACCCGCGCGGTCCTGGGTTTGTGAAGTTTGTGACGGTTCTGTAACTCGAAAAGCCTAACTTCGTCTGCGAAGAGTAGCACGTAGCATCTACCACGATATTTGATCTTTGCGATACGTATATCTGGTCTTTCTGGAGATCTCCTCGATCCCTGATGCTGAGACTAGGATGGAAGTCGTTAGGTTTCGTGTGGAAAAAATCTACTAGCAGAACCTTTGCGTATGGCTGCGCTGTGAGGTCTGAGTAAAGATATAAGTTCTGATAAGGTCTGATTTCGTGAGACAAGCTGTTTTCCACTGATGTTCTTTCCTCCAAGTCTTGTCAGCAACAACATCGCTTGGTACGAAGATAAATTGAGCTATAAGCAGCTACAGGAGTTCGATCATATATATTTTGATTTGAACAATGTGTCTGTTTATTTGTGGGCAGTGCCTTCTTCTTTCCAACCAGTTTAGCTTTCTGGAATGTTTTACTTTAATCCCCTCTGTGCATGAGATTTTTTCAAATTTCCGGTCTTTTCCCTCACCCTTCTTTCAACGCAAGCTGACACTGTCCTTGCATTAACTTAAAATCTTCATCCTTCTTTCCTGTTTGTTCGTCTTTTCGCTCAAACACTCCCGCGTGGCACAGCTGTCAGAATCTATTGGTTTTCCCCACGCACTCACCTCATAACCCTTCGGGTTCTTGGCATTCATTCGCCCTCGGAATTTGAAATCTTGCGAGATGTCCCAAGAATCAGAACTACCAGTGCTTTCCGCGCTGTCGTACATGACACTCATCATCTTCGTTCTGGTCGTGATACCATGCGTGCATCCTTTTGTCGTTCGGATACGTCATTTGACAATCCATATCAACCATGCAACCGCGCCTTTGATCGGTAGTGTAATTCTTCTGGCAACAACGGCTTTGTCGTTTGAGGATGTTTGGACTGGAATAGTTGGCGACCAGCGGCTGAAGCCATATTCGGTAGTTTTGCTTGTTTTCGCATTAAGTACGCATTGGGGTGTTCCTTTTCAGATTTTTGCTGATCTGAAGTATCTCTTGAAACAGCATTCATTTGTATGGATCTTGAGGTTGCAAACTTCTTCAGATTTGTTGCATTTCAAGTGGCCAGGAGCGGTAGGTTATTGCCGGTGATCTTGAGACAGCGTAACTCAATTGTATCACAGCGTGGAAGACTAAAGCCAATTCCAAATCGTCGAATAATCCTCGACTTCGGCTATTCGTCTACTTATATTTCTTCAGTGCACTGCTTACTGGTAATGTTTTCAGCCAAACAGGTTGATTAAATCGATAAACTGAATTCTAGTTTTTAGTTATCGCATCGAACGACGCTGTGGTCATAAGCGTTACGCCAATTATCTGCTACATAGCTGAGACCGTAAAGGTACACCTGATCACAAGTTATAATCTGACTGTTTCTTACAAAAATGGCAGATTGATCCCAACCCATACCTTATGTCTATGTTTTTCGTGATCAATATCGCTTCGATGACCCTTTACATTGGAAACCCTACAAACCTGATCATCGCACAAGCGTATAGCTTATCGTTTCTGGTCAGTCCACTGCCTTTCCATATTGCTAAATAAAGCTCACAACTTGCAATTCAGGGATACGCTGCATGGATGGTCCTTCCAACTGTAGCAGGGGTTCTTGTGTGCTTTCTCGCCAGTCTTTTGGTTTTCAGAAACCATCTCTTTTCCGTTCCACCTGGCGTAGCTGTCGACATAAGCGGTCCAATTCCATCAACTTTTCTGGTGAAGGATTTGCCCTCAGCATTGATATCGACCTCCGCCCTGTTATTGTCATGTGCCGCTTTCTTCGTAGTTCCACTGCTGATCCCTACACTGGAGCCCTGGATTATTGTCATGCCATTTGCTGGGGTGGTTGTGGTCAAGGATATCATAATGGACATTTCTGGGTGGACTAAGCGGCGGTATAGAGCTGCAAATGGAGCTGAAGAGCCGACAGCAAAACTTACGGCGAGCTCTGAAGAGGTTACAGATGAAACCTTAATAGCGGAAGTCCCGGCGAAGCCGGTGCCTGCTGACGAAGATAACGAGAAGCGAATATCATCGGAGATCATTTCGAGCTCAGCAAGGAGCGATAGCGAACCAGCAGCCGCACTTACCTTGAATGATGGTGACACTCATAAGGATTCGTCTGGGCACGCTATACTCCAAATCGAAGACGATTCTCAAGAGAATCTCATGAGTGAATCGGCTGATTTGGGTGATTTACAGACATATCCCCCCAAAACATTTATTGGGCACATCGAGTCAGCTCTTTCTAAAACTGCCAACGCTTTCCCTATTCTCACGGCTGTTCTTTCGCGACAGCCCTGGACCCTCATCCCTTTCGCGCTTGGAATGTTTATTCAAGCAGAAGCGATCAGTCGCCGAGGATGGACAGCGCGCCTTTCGATCGCACTTTGGTCTCTTGCCAAAGTTGGAGTTCCACCGTGGGGAGCGGTCTTTTTTATCGCAATTCTGTCTACTCTGGCATCAAATGCGCTAAATAATCTCCCAATGACCATCGTGTTTGCGAAAGCACTTCTCGACAAAGCGGAAGCGGACAGCACTGTCAGTCGCGCTGCGCTTTACGGCCTTGTTATTGGATCAAACCTTGGAGCGAATGTCACTTTCGTCGGTTCTCTAGCGGGTGTCATTTTCACTTCTCTTGTGAATGTGGCAGCATCGAAGGGACAGGTTGTGAAAGAGATCAAAATGGGCAGCTTTGTTCGTTGGTGTGGAATAGTTACCCCGTGGGTACTCGCAAGCGTATGTACGGTGATGGCAGCAGAGCTAATTGTGATAGGACCATGATCTTGCATCTGATATGCATTTTGACGGTAACTTCTTCTATAACGAATAACTCTGCCAATAAAAAATAAGAAAAGTTGTGCTCTCCGCGTGGCTTCGTTCGAGACCCTCCAGGTTGCCCTCTTCCCCACCACCATACTAAGAAGCGAAGTACTTCCTCAACGGCTGGTCGCCAGGAAAGCGCCGGGGTATCTTCACCTACTGCAGAAAGACTGGGTGCTCTCTCCTCAGCGTCGTCACTCGTGAAGGCACAGCAGCACAAAGAAGTGAGGCAGCTGGAGTGGACCAAGATTTACTCTGCCCTATCTGTCTAGAGGTGTTTCGAGAAGCCTTCATCACTCGATGTGGTCATAGCTTTTGGTAATTATGTGAAATCGAGCAGCTTGCGCTAAGGCGTCAATGGATTTGTTGTTGACATTTGACTTTTGTTCAGCTTCGCTTGCATCACAAAACACATCGACATCAATCTGAATGCCCAACGTGCAGAAACCATCTTCGAAGATCCCACATCATTCACAACTTCACACGTAATATTTCCTGATCTGATATATTGAGTCACCAATGTTCATGATCCTCACGTTGTCTTCCCGTTTTGTCGTGGTTGTTGTAGTGAACAAGCTAGTGGAGAGATCTGCACTAGCAACAACCACAGCAGCTCAGCAGCACTCCTCTCCTTCTCGAAATGCGTTCAGTCTTCCCCCTCATCCGGAACAGATGACAAAACAAGGTAAAATGAGCATCAATGCCAATTATTGCTCAAGATCAAACAAATTTACGCAGAGATCAATCATTGGCTACATGTACTTACTGTCAAGAAGAAGGAATGTGAAATTTATAGCCGCGAAATTGAGCTTCAAATATCTCATGACTCTCTCCGCCGTGCTTTCGCAGGCAGACAAAAGGCACTCGATGATGTCGCAAAACAATTGAGATGGTTGCAAGGGGATATGGAGTTGGTCAATGAACAATTGAAGAGCTTATGGTCTGCATCAGGTTCTGGTGGAATCGACCGGCGATGATCAAAAGGCAACGGCGGGTGACCAAGCGCCGGAAGGAGTTGATCCCATGTCACAAGCTTCCTCCTCAAGAGGAAAGAAACGAACATACCAGGTTTGTTCATGACATACGCTCTTCACCAAGCTAAAGATTCGTGAAGGAACTTCGTTCATCAGACTTGGCAGTCGGTTTACCAAAACCTGTCTCTGATGGAAATTCGAGACTCACACACTTCGGACGGATGTCTGCACTTCGAAAAAGTGTGTGAAGAAAATTGAGCAGCATTTCAATGATATCCAAGATATCTACTTCGATTGGTAGCTTGTTGGTAATACATTTTATCGGCAATTCTATGTTCAGATTCCTGATCAGAGACTTTCCGAAGCTCGCACTCCAGCTGATAGCAGCTCATCGATCGAATTCGACAAGGACGACGACTACTTTGCATTTGCTGGTGTTGCGAAGAAAATCAACCACTAAAAGGCGATGTCATTCGTAAAATTTACGTCAACTTGCGAGCTCGTCTCTGCTTCAACCGACTCAAGCCTTAGGCTCTGGAGTTTACCAGCGTCGTGCTCGACAGGCGTACCACCACGACCATCCGTTGCAGGAACCACATCGCCAGGTGTTGATGCTAAAAAATTTAGCAGCGATGCTTCAAGTTCGCCAGGTTGCGTTCGCACATTGTCGGGTCACTTTAATGAACGCAATTTTGTTCGGTTGAGCGTGAACAGCGACGGAGAGCTTTTTAAAACTGGAAGCGAGAATAATACGGCTTATGTGTCGACAGATTCGACGCCCAGTGCTTGAGCAGAAGTTCGGCAACGGCATCGACACGTTAACGGTATTGTGTGATAACTGGCTACCCACTAACGGTTACTTGTGTATAGGGTTCCGAGTTGAAAGACGAAGACCCAACGACGTTTGTATCAAGCGTAATGTGGAGGAGACGGTCGTTTGTATCAAGCGTAATGTGGAGGAGACGGTCGCCAACTGCGCTTGTTTGTGCGAATTCTCTTGGGCGAGTGAAGGTCATGGAGATTGTTTAGTACTTTGAAAGGTTTTGTTTGAATTCGTAAGATTGCAAGTCAGGGGGTTTTGAATTCAAAATGATGTATGTTATTATGGAGAACAAATGATGCAGTGCAGTACACGATGCGACGAACCCTGAACTGATCTCTCATCACGAAATTTCAATCCCAGCATCTTGCAAGTGTTTCAATGCTGTCACAGCACCCTCCACAACCTCCTCGTAGTCCGAAAACATCAGAGCCTTCAAAACAGCGACAGCTTCAGTGTTTTCAAGCTTCTTCGCAACCTCTGTACCCGCTGCTGCTAGGTTCTTTAGTATCTCCACCCCTCGGTGGACCAACTCCATGCTATCCGACTCCTTCACCAAAGAAATCACAACCTCGATTCCCCTCTCGTCGTCTGCAATCAACTTCGATGCCGCGGGGCTGAAGCTCAGCATCGCAAGCGCGCCCGACGCCGCCCTTCTCGTCCCCGCATCCTCAGCGTCCGAGAGTGCCACCATGATCCGAATCCGATTCGGGCTCTTCTCGTACATCTCAAAAACGTTCGGGTCGACCATCATGTTACACAGCGCCTCTGTAGCTGCGCGCTGGACGAGCGGGTTATCAGACAGCTGGAGGTTCTCCATAGCACGGACGCCTTTGGCCTGCACGATGCGGGTGCAAACGTCAGATTCCTGCATGCTCGCAAGGTTCGTGAGCGCCATGAGCCCCTCGAACTGACGGAGCTCGTTCTCGCTGTTGCAGAGAAGAACGAGGGGTCTGACGAGCTCGCTTGCGAGCGGGGATTTGAATGCGACGTTGGGGTCGGTCGTTATTGCGATTTTGGCGAGCGCTTGTGCGGCCATCTGGCAGCCTTCGGTGGACGATTCGCTCGAGAGCGTGATGAGGAGCTTGACGGTTCCCTGTTGTATCATGGTGCCTCTGCTGCGTTTGTCGGTGGCGACATTGAGGAGTGCGGAGGAAACCATGTCGCGGACGTTGACACTGCCGGTTTTCTTTCCGATGTTGACAAGGGCCATGACGCCACCGCTACGAAGCACGACTGCTCCACGTTTTTCGACTGCTGGGTCGTCGTCGCGTTTGTCTTCGGATGCTTTCCCCTCCCCGGCAACTTCGCGGAGTTTTTTGAGCTGCTCCTCTTCCTCGCTCAATCGCTTACGGTATGCTGTGATGTTGTTCAAAATGCTCGAGACGGTGAATTGGATCTGGCGGTCCACTGCTTCGGCTTCGCGTCCTAGCTTTACCAGTGACCCGAGAAGTTCGTTGTCGTTGGCGATCTTCTCCTTAATGGAGGCATGGACCGACAGATATGTCAGCGACTCTAATGAGTTTAACTTTGTCTCCGTTGACGCTTTTGAGTCTTTGATGGTTGTTACAAAAGATGACATCAGAGCTGTGTCGTTGCGCAGAAGTCCCTGCTGAAGATCTTTGTTCTCGATCATGATTTTGACGAGGGTTGAAGCAGCCACGCTTTTGAGGCTGGGATTGATGTGGTTGACGAGAGATTGTAGGTACGGAACGCATCGAGCGGCGACAACATTCCGGCATTCCTTCTCCAAGCATGCACTCGATAGAACCTCCACTGTTGCCAGCTGCACCATCTCTGGCTCAAACTCAACAATTTCCATGATGCTCTCAAGTACTCCATCCTTCATCAGGATGTATGTCCCAAAGTCCCTCCGTGCTTGGAACAATGCGGACAATGAGAGGAGTCCCTTCGTTTTCTGTGATTTTGAATCCGCCTCGAGCCACGTAGCGATGGTTTGGTGCAGCAGCGCTTTCACTTTATCCCCGTCCAGCTTGTCATCGATCGGCTCAAGGATACGCGCCAGCGCGATCGGCACGAGTTGCGAAACATTAGACCGTGTCTCAACAATTCCAAGCAGCCGTTTGAACTGCGGGCTGTTCAAGAACGCAATCGCGGAAGTTCGATCACAGATGGATTTGATGATAGCGTTCATCGCCGCAGTTTGAACAGTATCTCCCCATTTTCCAATCGAAACTACACGCGAGACCAAGCCATCAATGACGGCTACCGCAGATCTTCGAAGGCTTTCCTCCTTTAGCAACTCCGCTGCACTGTTCATGAGAATTGTGCCGAGGACTTCGCAAGCGAGGATGGCTGATGGAACATCGGTCTTTCCCCCGATAATAGCATCAATATTGGAAGCTGTGACGTGCCGCAAAAGAGCAGGCCCATACTCTTTCACAGCGGAAAGGTTGGCAACGATCCTCAACAGTGCAACCTGAAGTGATGGTGCAGGTTGCTCTTCGTTCCGCTGTCTAAGCCGAACAAAAGCAGGAAGTACAAGCTGATTTCCTCCATCCGCTCCAACCCTAACCGCAGCTCCGTCCTCCTTCGAAAGCACCGCGAGCTTCTGCGCTGCTTCGAACCGTTGCCGATCTGATGCGGTCGCATCAGCGCCTTCTGATTTTTCAGTTTCAACGCACGCCTGTACAAGAAGTGCTTTCACGTCGGTGATCCCCCTCCGACTCACTTCCTCTGCAGCATGCACAAGAAGTCGCTGCATTGCCTTGGTTGCGGTCTCATTCTGTGGGTCTATCTGCAGAGCTGCACGAACGTCCGCAAAAGCTTTGTCGAATTGCTTTTGGGACTCGTACGCTTGGGCTCGTTCCACCAGTTTCAGCGGGTCGACGATCGAGCTTCTTAAAGCTGTACCGAACTGAAGTGTGAGAACAATGGTACAATGTCCTGAGACTTCGGTGCAAACCTTCAGTAAGCTCTTCTATCGTCTTTTCCAAGTCAACGTTCTGCTTCTGAGAGTCCATGGCGGCAGGCGGCGACATTTCGATTGATATATTTCAATACCGGCCAACGTTGAAACGCGACCCTTAAGTTTGTGGTAAACACACGTGTATTTGAAGAATGGGGAAGTTTTTGGTGAATATGATCTGGACAAATGATAATGAAGAATTATGATGATGGCTGTCCAGCACACGATAATGCAGTATTCCGCCCGATTCAATTCAGATTCTTCAATCCCGAGTCTCTTCTGCAATGCTTCCAAGACATTAACGGGTCTAGTATGCCCAGGGATCTGATCTGGAGATCGAGTCCAGCGATATTTTTCTTCATTTTCTCTTTGTAGATGTCCACATCATCAAACATCGTACACCCCTCTACCAGCAAGCCTTCCTCACGCCTGGAATCTCTCCCGCCAAGGCCCGCTGCCGAAACACAATCCTGCTGATTTTGTACTCGCTGATGTTTCCCTAAAAAATTGAAACATAAGAAAATATGTAAAGATTCATCTGCATTTCCACTGTTAACACACCCTCGCTTTGCCTGTCTCTACGCATCTGTTCTTAATCGCATGTGGTCTAGCATATCGTGGGTAGTTGTTGAGTTGTAGCTGAGCCTGAATGCGCAGAGACAGCGGGTGCGATTCGTCTCTGATGATGAGGCGGAGAGCTTGGCGAGCGACTTCGTGTTCAGCGACGACTTGCCGGGCAATTCTGTCACGGATGATGTGAGCAATGGGCATTTTGAAACGAAAAGGTAGTAAATGGCTGTGTAAAATACACATAAAATGTCCACCCTGAAGACAGCCATTGCCGGGGCCGGGTACCTGGTGCTGCTGCAGGCCACGTCGAGAATAGGGACGTTCCTGCTCGGAATCGTGCTCACAAGGTTCTTGAATCCGGAAGTCATCGGTCAGGTCTACACGATCGAATTCATCTCGGCAACAATCCTCTTTGTGTCACGGGAGCCATTTCGTAATGCATTGTTGAGATCCAAGGGACAATCGTTGAAAACAAAGGAGAAAACCGACGAGAAAGCAGAAGAGAAAGAGTCGGGCACAGGATTACGAAGGAGGAAACCTCAATCATCAGCACCAACTGATGAATCAGATCATAGGGATGATAACAGCACGACTGCGAACGTGGATGACGAAATCAACTACAACCAGGCAGTCGTGAATCTGTCATATATCCCAGTCTTCATCGGTGCGATCCTTACTGCCTTCTTCTCCCTCGGATCACTCTTCACTTCATCATCTGACTCCAGCTCTGATATCGATATCCACCGTATCTCTGTCGGTTTATATCTGGTTGCTGCCATCATTGAACTCAGCTCCGAGCCATTTTACATTGCCGCTCAGAGACGACTCCTCTTTTCGCTGCGTGTGCGTGTAGAAGGCATCGCATTTATTGCGCGGTCTGTCGTCACCGTTGGGGTGGTATACTATGGTTGGATCAGTAGCCAAAAACATGGAGATTTTGATATGCGATTTTATGGACTTCTTGCGCACGCGATCGCGCAACTGGTGTATGCAGACGTGTTGCTATTGTATTACGTTGCATATTTTCTTCGCACAGACGGATGGAATCGGTTCATTGGCTTTTTTCCACGGACTCTTGTCGATAAAAAGTGAGCTTGGAATTTCAACAGAGTCAGTCTGATCTGATCTTGCTGGTAGATCGAAATCAGAGTACTTCACTACCCCAGAACTTTGGTCGCTCAGCATGTCTTTTGTGACGCAATCGGCATTGAAGCATGTGCTGACCTATGGTGACCAGCTAGTTTTGATTGCAACAGGTGCCTCCGATCATGACAAAGGAATATATTCCTTTGTGGAACGGCTCGGTACCTTTTACGTCGTTCACCATATCCTGGCTCTAACCTAGTTTACGATTTCAAAGGGTCGCTTGTTGCGCGCGTTCTCTTTCAGCCGATCGAAGACGCAAGTCGCGTGTACTTTTCCAGGGAGCTAAGTTCCGATGAAGGTTTCTGCATTGCCGGACGGTACCCCATAGATGCTGACAACAATCACAGGAAGTACGACCTCCCAGAAGAAAAAATCTGCTTGGAGCCTCCTCAGCCATCTACTAAAGATCCAATCAATAATCGCTCTCTACTTCCTCACATTCGGAACCACCTACTCCGCCGACCTGATTCAGCTGGTTTACTCCCGAAAATGGGCCAAGGGCGATACGCCGCACGCTCTAGCAACGTACTGCCTATACGTCCCCATAATGGGCATCAACGGCATCACGGAAGGCTTCTTCCAAGCCGTTGCGCCAAAAGACAAGCTTCACAGCTTCACGCGGTGGATGCTCGTGTTCTGGGGAGCGTTTGCGGGGGTGGCTATGATCGCGATGAATGTTTTGCATTTGGGTGCGGTTGGGCTTGTGCTTGCCAACCTTGCGAACATGGCATTGCGAGTATGGTTTTGTTTGCGGTTCATCAAGGGATATTTTGGGCAGAATTTAGGTAGTGCGGATGTGTACGTGAAGAGTGTGGTGGTGTGGACGTGCTTTGGCATCTCGTGGGTTGTTGCGCTGTGGTCTGGGACTGTGCTAGGAGCCGATAGTTTCCGACCTATCGCAATCCACATTGCGGTGGGCGGACTACTCTTCGCGATCAGCTCGCTAGCTCTGTAAGTGATTTTGAAGTGAGGACGAACTGACACGATTGCTGAGTTTCTAAATTTTTTTGGTGATTTTAGGTACACTCAGGAGAAAGACTATTTCAAGCAACTGATGCGGTTAAGAGAGGGTCGATGACCTACAATCCTTCACCATCTTTGTATTTCGACGCAAATATTCGGTATCAACGACTCCTCACCAATAACCCACAATGCAATTGAGGGCGATGCCAGAAGGGACATTTCAATTTGTAGCGCTTGTTGCTGGCCTTCCCCTTTTGTCCCCGTTTTTGTTTCGGGTATCGGCTGCACAGACCCGCAGGCAAGCCGCCTTTTGCCTAGCGTTAAGGAGAGAGGGGGAGTTTCCAGGGGCGAGAACAATTTGTCGTAATCATAGGTTTCAAAGCCCGTATTCCACCATTATGGAGCAAAATACAGTAGTTGGGAGCTGAAATTCTTGTCAGGCATACTTTACAAACAGCATAAACTCTTTTTTTCTTCATTTCTCATTTCTCGTAATTTGGTGGTGATGCGTAGAGAGGATCTGAAAGTTTTAGAGTTTTTTTGAACATTTTGTCAGATTGATCTTTTGGAAAGGAACCACAAAGCTCGAAAATCACGCTCGTAGATCAAAGTCTTCTTCGCGGTAGGAGTTTATATTTGATCACAACTTTCGATTTTAGCCAACTAATAATTTATTTCAAGACCAGCAGCCGTCGGATCACCGCTGCATTGGCATATCCTTGTCCGCTGATCCAAGAGCATTCTCTTTATATTCGTCCAGCAAAGCAATCACAAGCATTCTGTACGTTGACATTGAAGGAAGAATCTGAAGCTCTTAGGCACCGTTTATCCTAATTCCGAGGATTCAACCGGTTGCTCTTCCTCACATTGTTCGACCCTCAGTCGCAAGGTGTGATGATCCTTCTCCTCCAAATGGTGGACTTTTCTCACAAAGAAATACATATGCCCTTTCATCTCCCATCCGTACCGTTGCAATAGAGCTTCCCCGCGTTTGATTTCTCTTTGTCCAAACCTGCACTATCTCTCCGCACTTTTTCGTGCGCAATCCTCGTGAACCTCTGAATATTTAGCTTCCATAGATGCGGGCCGTTGAATTTGAGCAAACGGTGGTTCCGTCTATCGCTCCACTTGCGTTCCACTTTCATACTTTCCGTTGTCCGCCTAACCTCCATTCTGTTACTGTTGCCCTCCATCCCATTTTGAAATCCCCACTGTTTTCCGTAACCATTCGATAACCTTGGGACCTCTTCGAAATATGATTTGCCCTGACGGCGTGTGTTCAGCAATCAGCGCGAAATACGACTCACCGGGAATGAGGACGTTTACGCCAGCAGGTTCGCGGCGTGGGCGTGACCGAACGGCTGGGACAGGTCACCCACTGCAAAATTTTTGACTTCCTGGTTCAACTGACGCCGTAAGGTACGGTTTTGCCTCTTTGCGTGCGTTCCAGATGGCGTCGTGGCTTCATTTGATCTCGTCCGGGTCGAATCTCATGCACACGGTCCTGAGACGATGCGTTCGGTGGCTGCGGGCGATGCCATTGGTTCCATTCGGTGAAGTTTGTGATTTTGCGGAGGGTGTTGTGGATTTGCTGGTTGGTTACGAGGGGGTAGTCTGTTTCGCTGAGGTTGATGATGTGGTCTCGCGAAGCCATGTTCAGCACCTGAAAGATGCCATTTTGCAAAACAGGTAAAACAACTCTGAAGCCGAGCGAAATTGATCGAGATGTGACCCAACTACACTCTGACAGGATCGATGAATATGATATTCGTCGGATTGGAATAGTTCTCCTGCACATATTTCTCCACCCCGGCTCTGATATCCAAGTTGTCCAAAATCGACGTGTATCCCAATAATCACGTACGTCGGATGCCACAACCGATCCAGCAAACTCTGACTACAAAAGTGCAATCTTGAAATGCGGTCCCCCAACGTCCACAATGTCGCCCTCCCTCGCCATCGCCTCATAATGCCCGCGCATCCCATCCAGAAACATAAAATATGTCGGCTCATCAGCATGCATATTCTGTTTTGAGCCCCCATAAGATACCTTTCTGTTCTTTGTCTCCCAGTCCCTCAACATCGACAGCGAATGGGTCGCCACGCGAACGCTTGAAGTGCAGCCGTGAACAGAAACGCCAAAAAAGTATTTAATCCATCTAGAGGTACTCGACAACATCGTCCCTTCCCCAAGCTCTTTCTCCTTTCCTTGTCCGTGGGAACTCATGCCAGTTTCTTCGCATTCATTATCAGGCATAATTTCGGTAGCATTTGTGCTTGAAATGCCAGAGCCCAAAAAATGGGGGCTGATATATTTCTGGATCTCGCGATATATTTAAAACTGGGACTGTCCAATCAGTTTTCCATTTTTCCAACGATGAGTGGATCGGGGTTAGGCATGAAGCAGAAGAGCGGGATGTTGTTCCCGCCGCAGCAGACCAGATCGCAGCGTGGGTCAGCGATGACCGATACGAGTGCGGCGCCGACGGCGACGACGAGGGACGGAGGTGGGGGCGGAGGCGGGGGCAAGTCTGACTTGCCGGATTCGAATCTGGTGTATGTGAGACGAGTCAAAGCTGAACTTAAAAAGATTGAGAAGGGCGGAACGAATCATGCTGTGAGGATCAAAGGTTTGGATATCGATGTTGAAATGAAAGAATTGACTTTTTTGTTGGTTGACAGCGTTGAATGAGGTAGCGCATTTGGTGTACCTTGGCGGTGGATCGATCGAGGCCGTGAGTGTTTCTGAGAGATATGGTCTGGGAATAGAGCTGAAGTTTATGGGTTTTTGGGTAGTTTCTGCTAAACACTCCTGGAGCACTGGATGCAGTTCAAACGATTGTCAAGTCAAAACACGAGGTTATCAGTGTACGGGTGGTGCGTATCGATTGAAAACTTTTTGTGGTCCGATTTAGTTATAACAACTGTATGGATGTGGGTTTTTGGTGCAGCAAGCACTCCAGACGCTGAGCATTGTCGTGAGATCGATCAAGACGGTGCAAGACTCATTGTGTCAATCTGGGATGGTGGAGACATTGTACGAGGGGATGTCTGATCCCAACGAGGCGATCGTAAGCACAACTCTTTGATGGTGATTTATTTTGTAATTTTATTTGAACCAGAGACAGTGGAGTACACACAACCTGTTTCTGCTGATGGTGAAGAACTACGAGTCCTACGTGGAGCTACTGCTGAGCAGAGAGTTCCAGAATGTGTTGAGAAAGGTAGCGAAAGAGAGCTGGTCGCAATGGCCGCACAACGAGGCCAGCGAGTTTCTCCGGTTCCTCAACCAGCAATAAACAGATCAATAATGTAGTAAACCGTACACGTGACACACATCACACACCCCCAAGTGGCAGTGAGTGTTACGTGTGACTATCGATCAACACAGTTGGTAGCAATAATGGCATCACTCATCAGCAAGAAGAGGAAGGTGCGAATGGGTGGGAGGACGGACTGCTCTTGCCAACGACGGTGATATGGGTTGACACGATATCTCACAACGGATGGATGGATGGATCGATGGATATCGTGGATGCCCACCTTTGATCACCGAATCTAATTGTTTTTGCTGCTACAGTTTGTCGCCGACGGTGTGTTCTTTGCCGAACTCAACGAGTTCCTCACCCGCGAGCTTGGTGCCGAGGACGGCTATGCAGGCGTCGAGGTCCGCGTGACCCCCGCGCGCACCGAGATCATCATCCGTGCGACCCGCACGCAGAATGTGCTGGGTGAGAAGGGCCGCCGCATCCGCGAGTTGACTTCGGTTGTGCAGAAGCGATTCAACTTCCCCGAGAACACGGTCGAGTTGTACGCCGAGAAGGTGAACAACCGCGGTCTGTGCGCTATCGCGCAGGCTGAGAACCTCAAGTTCAAGCTCTTGAACGGCTTGGCTGTCCGTCGGTGAGTGTGCAGAGAAAATAGCGGGAATAGCAACTTGTTGACACCGCGGCGCGCAACAGTGCATGCTACGGTGTTGTTCGCTTCATCATGGAGAGCGGCGCCAAGGGGTGCGAAGTCGTCGTGTCTGGCAAGCTCCGTGCTGCCCGTGCAAAGTCCATGAAGTTCATCGACGGTTTCATGGTGAGGAGTGAGACTTGTGGTTTGTTGGGCAGACTAAACGCCCTATTTCCAACAGATCCACTCTGGACAACCAGTGCGTGATTTCATTGACTACGCAGTCAGGCACGTTCTCCTTCGCCAGGGAGTGCTTGGTATCAAGGTCAAGATCATGCTTGCACAAGACCCCACCGGCAAAGCCGGACCCGCAAAGCCCCTCCCCGACAGCGTCACCATCATTGAGCCCGTGCGTACTTGTGAAATACCAATCATTTCAACTGCTGACTTAAAACTTCACCACTTGCAGAAAGACGAGGACACGTACGTGCCTCCGCCAATTGCCGCACCAGTTGCCGTTGTTGAGCAGGAGCCAGTTGCATAAGGATCGACATGGCATCCACAAACACGCTTTGAGCGGACAGACCGATAGTATATTCACACCTCGTCGTACCCACATCCGCTGTCCAGACTCTCTCTCTCACTCGACCACTCTCTCTGTGCACACATTCACACACCCAACAATAAACGAAATCAAAGTCTTCCTAGTGGCTGTGCCGTGTCCCCAACTTAATCAAATCCAACTGCAAATCCAACGCTCCGACATTCTGCCTTCCCTCAATCCTGTCAGTGCGTCTTCCTCTCCGGCCCTGTGCGTGCCTGTTATCCTCCCATCCCTCCCGCTGTTATCCTCCCATCCCTCCCGCTCCTGCTTCCCTCGTCTCTGCCTCTCGACTGCTACTTCAACTCCCCATTTTTTTGTTGCTGTCCTGGTCCGCCCATAGTTGGCCGTTCGCTGGTGTCTCCTGCTCCGGAATGGTCTCTCCCCACCCCCATCCTCTCCTTCCTTCCCATCTCGACAACATTCGCTCACCCGCCTCTCCCCGCTCGAAACGACAATCCACCGCCTCTACACTGGCCCTTTCTTTCTGTGCTCGCTCACAACAAATGCACTCGACTCGCTCGGCTCCAGTCTCTCGCTCGCATTCCCCAGCCCCAATGCTCTCCCCACCGCTCCCAGACGACTCTCCATTTACCAATGAACTGGTTGCTTCTCGCCCTGCCGACTCTGCACAGCTCCCCACCACCGCCCCACCAGCACCTCACCGATCTCTGCACTCTCGCCAGCGCTCCCCAACAGCCCCTCCGCTTTCATCGGCGTCTCCAGGCTTTCCTTCCGACTCGCAGATTTCCCAAGTCACACTAGTACCACAGCAACGCAAGCGTGCCCGCTCGGAGCTCAACCCGCTCCCAAGTATCTCTGTCAAGGACCACACAAGCGACAGCCATGGACCCCACCATCGCACCTCGTCGTCCTCGGCACCACTCACCATCCGGTCGAGTCCAGCGAAACAGAGAGATCGCAAGGGTCCACCCACCCCACCTCAGTCACACAGAGTTGTCTTTGTCAATCCAGATGACGAAAGTCAGCCCTGGTGGTGGCCGGCGCTGGTTGTGCCTGAGGAAGACTTTGAGATGTTCAAGGCGTCGGTAGACAACGATGTAGAACGGCCGGGGTTCGGGGAGCTCTTGGTGTGCTACTTTGAAGATGCGAGCTTGTAAGTGAATTTTTTGTGTGCTCACCCAAAAGTATGTACAGTTACTGACACACCTTTCGTTATATAGCAACGTTGTTCGAGAGTCCGACACAGCACCGTTCGACCCAACCGCCCATCCACACATCACCTACCTCAACGGACCCCAAGGCGAGCGCTTCAAGAAGGACAAAGCCGTGCACATGGCGACCACTTGTCTCCAGAACGGTGTCGTACCGCGCACCTTTGGCTGGCTGCACAAATCCTCCCCGCCGCCGCCCAAAGTCAAGACGGTCACATTCAGCGACGTGAAGGAGGAGCACCCAGCACCTCCGACACACTTTGAAGATTCGACGCCGCCCTCGCCGACTTCGCGGGAACCAGCCCCGAAGAAGCTCAAAACGGACCCGCGACTGTCGTTAAAAAGTGTAGGTGTTTTACGTGGGTGTTTGAAGAAGCGTGTACCCAACTTTTTCGTATCACAGGCTAGTCCGCCTGCCTCGACATCCGTTGAATTGGCCCCGAAGACTGCGGAGAGTTCTTCGAAGACGAGGCCACGATCTCCTGACGACGATCCGGCTTACGCCGCGTGTAAGAAGCGACGGTGGCTGCGGATCTTTGAGGCGAGCAAACAGCCCAAGGTGGTTGAGAGACCCGCACCACCACCACAGCCTGAGGCGGAACAAGCGAGCAAAAGTGGATCGGTGCGAGTCTCGAGTTCGGTGATTGCGAGTCCGGTCGTGGAAGACGAGATTGAGGAAGGGGAGGTCGTGGAAGATCAGTGTGTGCGGGAGGAGGTGAAGACAATCAAGAAGGAGGTGGAGGGACCTATCACGCCGCCGCCATCGTGAACAGTGGGAAACTACTGATACTTGCTTGACAAAGGAAAAAAGGCGAAAACAAAACCCAACCTTTAGTACCCATTTTACCATTGTTTTTTTGTTTACGCACGAAACACACACAACGAGATCTTTTTATTTCCTAATGTGGATGGAAAAGCCCTCACAATCTTAACGTAGCTTGTTTTTTGGGAAAGTCTTATAGCTTTATTTTATCATTAAGTTTCCTTTTTTCTCACTTTTGTAAACTTTCTCTCCCCCCAAAACTCTTTTTCTACTTTGTTTTATCACATTATTTCTTTGAGAAAAGTCCTCTGGAAGATTTGAACCTTTGTGGTGGTGGTGCAGCTGATCTTTCCGTGGTGCTTTCAAAGGTTCTTGATATCCAACGACAATGTTTCTTATTTTTATTTTTTTTGTTGACAAACACACTAGGATGTAAGATTAATGCAAAACCAGGCCACAAACAACCTGAACAGTCAAGTGACTTACCGTGGGCGAACATACAAAGTATCTTTGAATTGCGATTTGTCTTTGCTCGCATCAGGCAAGAAGCATTTCTCTAGTATGTTCTTATGTAAATGTTTGTTTCCTCCGCTCGAGCTGTTGTACCTGCACATGCTTTTATATTCGACACCAAATTCTTCCGAGCTTTTCATTTCGTCTTCTCTTGGCTTTCCTCTCTGCCCAAATCCAGTACACACGTCTGTGGCGGCGCCACTGCCGCTTTCCGTGCATTTTGCTCTGAGCGATTCGTAAATGTCAGCTTCTGGACGTCCGGTTGTGAAGATGCGAGCCCATCTCGGAAATTTCGAGCACTCATAACAAAGTATCTCAAGGAACGATCTTCGAATTTCATCCCCTTGCTGTACACATTCATCCAAAACATCGATCAAAACGAGTATCTTATTCCCTCCAACAACAACTGTTGAAGGGTCCGGAAGCTTCTCCAATCCAGCTAGAACAAGCTGTTTGAATGCGATCGCTGGGGAACTGAGGACGCTGCCGCCGGCTTTCGACTTTTTCTCCTCGTCGAACTTCATTTCAGCATCGAGATGTTCTCCGAATGACGGCAACTTCGAAGCAAGATCGAAAGCCAAGCTGGCAACGAGCCTCTCTGCACTATTTTGTGGTGTCATTGTGGCGACACTAGAATGCGGAACCTAAATGCAAAAAGTAAAGGTCCTTGAATTCATTCGATTGCTGATTCAATAGCTTGCCTGTGATCGACGTATGGATCCAGAACTGTTCTCAGTATCCTTAGTACGACAGCAACTCTTCACGATGACAGTATCGGTCAGGACTTACCAGAAGTTCCCTTTTTAAACAAGATTTTCCTTCCATTATTCTTCCTCCAGACAGAAACACCAAGAGTGTTCAACTCGATACAGAGTGCATGACGCAGGCAAGAGCGACACACGAATCCGAACCAGCCTTTAAGGGCAATAGGAGCACTCCAGAACTGCCGAATCTACAACAAATGAACTTCATGTGCTGCCATTGACGCTTTATTGCTCGCTTACCCTGGGCATCCATGCTCCGAGTTTTGGCCAACCGAAACTGTGACTTGGGTCCGTTTGCACACCTGTCGTGCAAACTGAAGCTTCGGAAGCAATCAAAAACCTCCACTTTGAGATCGAAAAACAAGTTTGTTTCCACCGAATAATCCTTCCAACCAATGAACAATTATGACCAGTCGCCTCCAGTGTAGCTGGGCTCCACAGAGAGAGATAGAGAACTTGAGGCGACGAATGGAACTTGAATTGGCATAACTAGTCAAAAGTACTGTTTAGCGTGAGATCCAATGTAAAATTGTGGCCAAAATGCGCAGGAATCAGCCTGAGAAGCGGAGTTGGTGCACCAGAATGGATTAAAGTGTCGGAATTTCTTCAATCCGTTTGATATTACCCCCTCATATTAGTTTTACCATTCGGAAAATTAGGTCACATTTGTGTTTGTGTGGAAAGGGGCACGCGGATATTGAAACGCCTATTTCCATTCTATTTTTATATTTAGTGGTAGACTTTTGCGACAAAGGAATGAGTTAACCGAAGTGCGACGCTATCTTCATCTGAATTTTAGAGTATCAGCATGAGTGAATTATCCAGATGATATCGGCTTGATTCTCATCTTCCAAACTGAACATTCAACCACAAAGAAAAAATTGTTTATTCGAACCACAACATACAGCCGTATGCGGAAAATCGTGTGCTAACATCCTTTCTAGATAAATTTTTGTTCAGATGCGGTGCAAAGACTCCTGGCACATGTATATGAAGGTTGAGCGAGACCGGGCCTCACAGCTCGATCGAAAATGGACAAATCAACCGCACAATTCGACAAATCCCAAAACGACCCAACTGCTCGAGGCGACCTACCTCTGTACAGTACAAATGTCGTCAGTAAAGTCCTCATGAGTTGGGTAGATCCTCTCGTGCGCCTTGGCTGGAAGCGACCCCTTAATCCTGTAAGCCAAAATGATAGGAGATGAATAGTTCATTTGATCAGTTACATTGCTTAGGAGGATTTATGGAGCGTGGGTCCCGACTTTTCGCCGTCGATCCTGAGTGAGAGGTTCGCACAGCTTTGGGAAGAAGAGCGTCGGCAAGTTGAGCTGGATCGCGAAAAGCACCTCATCACTGGTCGCGTGGGAGGTGGTACGGCTGATGATCCTGAACCTGTCCTCGAGCGAGTTCTATTCAAGATGTTTTTCTGGACTACGGTGCCACTCGGAGTTTTGAAGTTCCTTTCTGACGCATCTAGAGCTTTATCACCATTCGTGATTAAACTTGTAGTCGATGCACTCATCGTGCCCTCTGAAGACAACTCCATAACGAAGCCGTGAGTAAACCTGCATTCTAACAGACAAATATTTCTCATCTAACTATCATAGGATGCTCCTATTACTGGGGCTCTTTATGCTCCAGTTGCTGGATTCGTTTGGCGCAACTCACTTTGGGTGGTGCGTTCCTTCCCTGTTGCATTGCATTTAACTCATTTGATGATATACCACCAGGAAACGTACAAAGAATCCTCCCGGTACGATCTTACACTCACGGCGGTGCTTTATCGCAAAATGCTGCGGCTATCTAGCGCTGCCAGGTCACGTCTCACCACCGGCAAGCTGGTGAATGTTATTTCGACAGATGCAAGCGGATCGAAGGATTTGGATTCTTTGTCCACCAATTGTACGTTCTTGTCTATTTTTCCCAATTCAAAGCTTTAGGTTCATTTTTTCTCCAGGTGGGCAGCACCTCTCCAGATCATTGTAATCGTTGCTTTTCTATTGACTTACCTTGGATGGCCCGCGCTCATGGGTTGCATGGCCCCACTTCAAGGGCGGTTGATCCGGAAATTTCGATCAATGAGGACAAAAGTTGCTCCATTGGCCGACGAGAGGATCAGGTTCATCGAAGAAGTGATCGGAGGTATACGGGGTATCAAGTATCTCGCACTGGAAGCTCTCGTCGGGAAAAAGGTCAAGGATATTAGGGAGAAAGAGCTCGGCTTGGTGTGGAAACGAAGGTAATCGTACTTGTTGAATGCTATGGTAGTGATCTCAATTAAGACTTTCTGCAGTTTGTTCCTTAGTAACTACCGAGCGTTTGCGGTCAGCATACCGGTGTTTGCCGCGGCAATCTCGTTTGCATTCTATGCGGCTTTTGCGAACCGGAACTTCAACAAGACGAGCGCCGGTGTGATCATCGCGTCACTCTCGTGGTTCGCACAACTCCGTGGTCCACTTTACTTTCTTCCATCCGCTATATCGTCGATTGGTGACTGCAGAGTCGCAGCTCAACGCATCGTAGGACTTCTGATGGCTCCCGAGATTTTGGAATCCGTAACCGACCGTGTGGTAGATCTTGAACCTGCGAGACACGTTCCCCACGATGACATCGCTTTGAGGGTAGTTGACGGAGAGTTTGTGTGGGAAGAAGCGCCGCCAGTGGTTGACCGAGCGAAGAAAGAATCAAAGTTTCAAGCCTGGAAAAAGTCTACAATGAGAATCCTGAAAGGAGATAGGCACGAACAAGTTTCTAGCGATGATGTCGGGCAGAAAGACGATAAGCTGCGGCCTACCTCTCCGTTTCGACTTCAAGACATCAACCTTTCAATTCCACGAGGATCGCTGGTTGCTGTTGTTGGATCAGTTGGATCGGGGAAAACATCACTGTTGAACGCATTGACTAGTGAAATGAAGCGGGTAAAGGGAACGGTAGAATTTGTGTACGCCGGTACCGCAGGTGCGCAACGCGGATCTGGAACCGTCAAAGATAACAAGACTGATGGCAGTGACGAAGCCCAGAACTTTCGCATTGCTTACTGCTCTCAACAGTCTTGGATTCAGACAGCAACCGTACAGCAAAACATAACTTTGGGTCAGAATCTTGATGACGAAGAGGCTAAGGAGAGGTATTGTAAGGTAGTAAGCGCCAGTGGGCTGTTCCCTGATTTCGAGATCTTGGTGGATGGTGATCAGGCAAGCTCAACTCTGAAAAATTGCTTGCTCTATTAACAAATGATTATCCAGACTCAAATTGGAGAAAAAGGAATCAACCTTTCAGGTGGCCAAAAGCAAAGGTACTCAAAAAGCGTCGTGGTTCACATCATAAGCTCATCCATTTCGCATAATGAAGGGTTAGTTTGGCACGGTCCGCCTTCTTCAAGCCATCAATCGCGTTGCTAGATGATCCACTATCTGCTGGTAACGTCCGATTTTCATGCGCCAATGCATATTCGCTGATATCTTTGTAGTTGACGTGCACGTTGGTAGCTATATATTGAACAACCTCATCGGGACAAGTTCAACTGCAAAGCCGACCGAGCAAACACTTCCGGTGTTGTCAAGGGCAACTCGGATCGTTGTTACAAGTGCACTATCCATGTTGCCGAGGATGGATCACATCATTGTGATGAAGGACGGCCGGATTGCGGAGCAGGGGCCATACGCCGAGCTCATGAACTTGGAAGAAAACGGCGAACTTCTAAACATGGTCCAAAATTCGGTCAAGACAATTTCGAGTGGTGAGACCTCAGAAGAGACCGGAGCGACTATGGTACACGAAAAAAGTGCTTTGTTCCTCGAATCTCATTTTTGCAATCTAAGGCTCCCGAAACGACAGGCGTGCAGAAGAAAAATTCAAAGAAGAGCAATTTCATCGAAGAAGAATCGCGTTCGTTTGGCGCCGTTAAACCTGCTGTCTTTTTGCGATGGGCAACATCAGGAGGAGGAATGCAACTGCTTGCCCTCGTTTGGTTCTTTATACTAGCGTATCAAGGGCTTGTGCTGGGACAATCCCTCTGGTATATAGTGCAGAGCAGTTCACCTTGTAACGATCGCTGAAACTTTAACTTTCAGGATCATTGTGTGGACTGATCTTTTAATCCCCAACTTCGGCGTTGGCGGCTATGTAGGAGTGTACGCTGGGCTCGGGCTAGCTCAGTGCATTGCTACCTACATATTTTTTGTTTCCATGGGTATATTTAGCAATCGGGCATCATCAAAATTGCATGATCTCAGCATAAAAAGAATACTGCAGGTAGATTCTGCTAGTTCGTAAATTAGGCAATTAATAATCAGCAGACAGGCGCCTATTAGGTTTTTTGATACAACGCCCGTTGGAAGGATTGTCAAGTAAGCGCGGATACTCCAGACATCCGTCCCGCCGACTAATGTCACGTTTTCAGTCGCTTTTCTCGAGACATTGACTCGATTGATTACACACTGAGCTCAACGGCCCTTGATACGTTTGAGTCCATTGCGAGCGTTTTGAGTCGCATACTGTTTATTGCTGTCAGCACGCCAATATTTCTCGGTACGGCATGAGAGCTTTATCAGAGTAACATTTTGGCCTATGTTTTGTTTTTAGCTATCCTTGCTCCACTTTCCGGCTTATATGCATTTATATGGATCGCATATCGGCGAAGTGCGCGCGAAGTTCAACGCATAACCGCCAATGCAAGCTCGCCTGTATGTTAACACAAAGCTAATGGAAGACGTGCTGATATTCTTTCGCTCTCGATAGGTTATTGCATTTGTCGGTAAATCTTTGCAGCGCATTATGTCAGCACTTTGCTGATCTTTCACCATACATACAGGTGAAACTTACAACGGACTGCCGGTCATTCGGATGTTTGGCGTTCAGAATCAGTTCATTGAAAAGTTCAACCACCTGCAAATTAATGCGATCTCGCCTCAGACTATAAAGACATACGTAACTTGGTGGATGTCTATGCGCTTGGATATGATAGGCTCTCTCATCGTCCTTGCAACTGGTGCATTGGGTCTGATCGGAAGAGTAAGAATACTTGTTCGTCAGTTTTCGCATTGCTAAATCTTTTACGTTATGCAGAGCCAACAACTTCAACTAGTCGGTCTCATGCTGATGTTTGCGATGCAGATCACATCTTTTCTAAGCGATCTTACAACGGTCACGACTATGGTAGTTTTGTTTGTCTTTTAGGATTCTTAAAAGAAGGCTAACTTTTCTGAAAGCTTGAAGTAGAACTAAACTCGGCAGAACGAATTGAAGAGTATGCGTTTGATCGTGAGGTGGAATCTCCCACCACGATCCAACCTCAATTTCCCGACTGGAAGCCGTCGCAGAGTATAGAAGTGGTTGACTCTCGTTCCGCTATTCGCCGAATGGGCCCAATGTACTTCGGAACCTCAGCTTCAAAATCTGCGCCGGTGAACGAGTTGCCATCGTTGGGCGAACGGGGAGCGGTAAATCCAGCTTCATGAAGGCCTTCTTGCGCATGGCAGAGCCGTCGGGTGGTCAAATTCTCATTGATGGCCAGGACACCAGGGCGATTCCATTGTTCGACTTGCGCTCCAACATTACGTTTATTCCGCAGGAGCCTGTCCTATTCAAGAATACTGTTCGTTACAACATGGATCCTTTTAGCGTGGTTGATGACGCAGACATCTGGCGAATGCTAGAGAAGGTGCAGCTGAAGACAAAAGTGGCCGAACTCGGTGGTTTGGATGCAGTGCTTTCAAACGGCGGGGAGTCGTTGAGTGCAGGGCAGAGGTACTCAGTTGTTTGAAAGTGATGGGCATTCGCATTTGATCTAATTCAATTATGCATCACAGCCAACTTCTTTCCATTGGTCGAGCAGCTCTGCGGAAGAGCAAAATCGTCCTTCTGGATGAAGCTAGCGCGAGTCTTGATCTTGAAAGTGACCGAATCATTCAAGAGGTTATGCGCCAAGAGTTCGATGGTGCGACAATCATCACAATAGCACACCGCATAGTAAGGGCTTGTAGAATGCCGTGATCAGGAACACTCACATTCCTTATTAGAACACAATTCTGGATTATGACAAGAGTCTTGTTCTATCTTCTGGGGAGATTGCCGAATTTGACACCATTCCCAATCTGTTGAAGCAAGATGGCGCGTTCGCAGGGATGGCAAGAGAGGCGGGATGTGCTTGATTGAATGTATTTATAATGGCGTTTTTCCTCTTTCCCTGATTGTTTTATATGGTTCCTTGTGATATTGCATTATAACTCATAATACTTGTATTTGGCAATCGAATTGGAGCAACATCAACAGCAATAATTATTCACGCGACCTCTACTCATCGGCCCTCAAGCTCGAGCGACCGGCCTGGAAGATGATCAGGTCTAGCTTAGGAATTGTACGCGCTTACATACCCTCATCATTTCGTCGACCAACAGCAGATTGCTTGCGATAACAGAGCTGGAGTTTGTGAGGAAAAGCCGAAACGAAAAGAAATAAGAACCTACCACGAATGCAACAGGTGGCGATGGACACGATAGTTGTCCCAGATTCCCTCAGCAGCTGGGTCAAGCGCTTCCCCGGACGACAGATCAACTCCAACAATGTGGCCGTTTGCATGCTCCTCCTAGTGAAGATAGCACCGTCATTACAAACGCTCGAGTATGGGAACTGTAGAAAACTACCTGAAGGGCCACAATGGTGTCAAGAGGGTCAAATCCAGCATTCTGCGCGAGAACTTTGGGCACAATGAGAAGTGCTTCAGCAAACGCCTGAACACCGAACTTCGGCCGGCCCTTGACGGTGTCCTTGAACTTGTTGAGGTGTTTGTGAAGCGCAATGTGGAATGCACCAGCACCAGCAACAACATATCCATCCTCAATGGCGTTCGTCACAGCTCGAAGGCCATCACGCACTGCATCGTTGATTTGGTTCAAAACGTGGGTGTGGGGACCTTTTTATTATGGAACCATAAGCAAAACACATAAAACACGTTTCCAGCCAGATTTCCTACCAGTGATGAGAATTGTAACCGACAGCGGATTTGCGACCTCCTCCACGAACGTAAACTTTTCCTCCCCAAGAACGTGTTCATATACCAGACCGGCATGACCCAATACGTCGGGAGTAAGGTCATCAACAGAATTTTGGGCCGTTCCACCACAGCACAGTTGCAGGCTTATCAACAAAAATTTGTCAGGCAGATGGTTTTTTAACGCAAGATTTCATCTTTACCGCTCCATATTCCTTCGCTTCGCTCTTCGCAGTGCCAAGATGTTATACTTTGCCAGAACATCAAGCGACAGAGGATCAATGCCCTTTTGGTTGATGACCACAAAGCCTTTGTCATATCCGTCGCAAACAGCTTTCTTTAGCTCCACAATCTTTGCTAGCTTCGAGTCAACAAATCGTCGTTCGGACTCGACCAGCTTCTCCCGCTGCTCCGCATTGCTGTAAAAGAATCCTGAGTTGATTTCGCTGTATAAACATAGGATAAGTTGTTGGATTCCTAGTTCCATATTTGCAATTTCCTACCTCTTCTCGTATTCAAGCGAAACGTTCAAGGTGAGGACGAACGCGTCCTTGACCTTTTTCGGCATGTCCGGGTGCCGCGCGCCGTGATCCATCACCAAACCCTTGATCAACTTTGTATCCGTATCACTCTTGTGTTGCATCTTCATGATCTCAACCATGTGCAAATCAATTGGGTGCCCTTCCGAGTGGATGCATAAGACAGCGTCCACCACCGCTTCTGTTAAAGTGTCCGCGAGCTCTTCGCGAACCTTTGTGCGCAGAGACGTTCGTGCAACGTTGAGAAGAAGTTCTCGGTCGACAGCCTTTTTCGATTTGAACTCTTCGAGGAACTGGCATGAAATCAGTACCAACATTGACTCCGCTTAATTCACAATCCTCACCGAAAGCGATTCCTTCTTCGCCAACTCAAAACCTTCTGTGAGGACCCGAGGGTGAACTCCTTCTGACAGGTAGCGCTGAGCCTGCTTCAACAACTCCCCGATCATCAACACGTTCGAAGTGGTGCCGTCTCCAGTCACGTCATCCTGAGCGGTGGCGGCCCGTGCAATCATTGCTGCGGTTGGATTTTGGATTTGCTTTTAAAAATCGTTGCGGTTGGCTGAAAAAGCAAAGAAAAATGAAACAGCATCGTACCATTTCACTCAGAAGAACTTTTCCATCTTTCGTGAGCTTAATGTCCCCAGCACCTCCAACCAACCTGCGAGAGAACACGTCCAAGTTAATCTTACTTTGTTAACTCTCGGTAACGTTCCCAACAGCGACTTATTCGTACATTTTAATGGTTCCTTTTGGCCCGAGATTGGTACGCAGCACATCCTGAAGACCTAGTGCAGCGGTGATGTTGATCTGCAATGCCTGACCTCGTCGCGCAACCTCCGCCTTGGGATTTGCAAGCTGGACTGCTGCCGAGGACCTTTCAATTCCAAGCCGTTAACGAACGAAGGAGCACCCAAGGAATCAGAATTTTCGACCAAAGAAAGGCACGTCGCAATGACAGAAAAATGCACGGTTATGACGTGAGCATGCGGTCATGGAAGCGACGTTCAATGCGGAGTATCATACATCTGTGCGATTCTGAGTTCTCTGCGAAATGCGCCGTGATTTGGGTTCGTACCGAGATGATTTTGTTCGTCTGTTCAAGTGCGAAGAGAAAGCGGCGTAAATTATTAATTTTCCTTTTACGGGAAACGTGATGGAAGCGGAGGAAGTGGAGCACATGGCAGCAATAAAGTAGTGGTGAACGGAAACATACTTGGGGAAAACTGATTCACTGTGGTTCAGGAACGCACTTAAGACTGTGTTGCAGCGATCGGTAGTTGCTGCAGAGCGAGTTGGCAGAAATCCTTCCTCGGTATTCGAATCCATTCGATTTACTTCATTTCAGTTGTTGTTTGACGAAGTTTCATCCCGCTCTAGGTTCGCTTGGTTGCGGTTTCGAAGACGAAGCCTAATGAAGATATTCTTGCTGTTTATGAAGAAGGACATCGGCATTTCGGTGAAAATGTAAAAAAAATAAACTATTATCATGATTAGAAGAACTCACGACTCTTTACAATTTCAGTATGTAAGTCCGGTCTTCGCCTTCAGACGGAACTGACTTTATGACATCATATTGGTAGATTCAAGAACTGGTGGACAAGGCTGAAAAGGTACACGTACGGTACTTCGACTTGGATTTCTACTGAAAGCTTTTTTGCAGCTGCCGAGGGACATAAACTGGCACTTTATTGGTACGTTATTTGATTATCCATTGCCCAGGGTCCAACATATTTCCAGGTTCATTGCAGTCAAACAAATGCAAAGTACTCGCAGCTGTGCCCTCTCTTTATGCCGTTGAGACTCTCGGTCAGTAATTCAAAGAAAGCAACTTTTTGTTTTTCATCCAATTACTTTGCCTCTTTCAACTTCAGACTCCATCAAGAAAGCAGACCTCCTTAATAAGCACAGTGATTACCGGACGACTCCTCTGAGAGTTTTCGTGCAAATCAATACAAGCGGGGAAGAGAGTATGCCACTAAGTCTTGTCCAGAGTTAAATCTAACACAAACGGGCTCAGGCAAATCTGGAGTTCAACCCGAAGAAGCACTCAGTGTTTGTGAGCACATCATCCGTAACTGCCCTCATTTGGAATTGGCTGGGCTAATGACCATCGGCTCTCCTGAAAACTCGGAACGTGATGATAACCCTGATTTTGTGGTAATATTCCACAAATCTGCATCACATTCGTACCTGCTCACTTTTCAACATGTTATCTCCCAGCTTTTGAGGGAAAAAAGCCAGGCTATTGCACAGTCACTATCTCTCTCACCTTTGGAGCTCAGTATGGGGATGTCAGATGACTTTGAGGCTGCGATCGCACATGGATCTACTAACATTCGTGTTGGGTCTACCATTTTCGGGGCCCGATCAAGGAAAACCTGAGAATCGATCCAGACAAAAAATCGTTTTGATAAACTCCGAGTTTTCACAAGCGCAAATTTTGAGCAGTGCTCGTGATTTTCACGCATGATAAAAATTGTGGGACAACATTTAGGGGGTAATTTTCCTCTGACTGACCAACGATGAAAGGATCAAAGTGTCTCGGGATAGTCATCGGACTTCTTGCCCTGCTCTTAGGCACCAGCTCCGCCTAAGGCTGTATCGCTGTGGGACTGTTGCATGGAGCAATTCTCCGGACCTGTTGTGTCGAGCATCGGCGATCTCGACCAAATCTGTATCAATAACGGCTGGGACAAAGTGTGTGTTACAAAAGTCGGGACCAAATGTGGGATCATGTCCTCAAGCACCACCACTGCTTCAACCGTGCCCAACACAAATGCTTTAGCTGGGATCACCACTGACGCTTGAACTGGCTTCAACTGCGTAAATTGAACTTTAGTCTTTCACAGTCACCTTTACAAATGGTCGTCTTCAAGGGTACAGCATCTTTTCTCATGACGCTCAAACTTCCGATTCCAACCGCTGACGAGAGCCGCTCAGTGACAATGCAGAGGCTTTGTTGCCTCATCTGTTGTCAGTACAATGTGCACTGCGCTCGAATTGCCCGATTCCAAGAACTTAGATCTTGTTCGCGATCTCTCGGCACGTCGGAAGGTTTTGACTACAAGGATCCAGCCATCGTCTCTAACATTAAAGCGGTAGCTCCATCTCTCCGGTACGGTGTAGATGCGGCCTCTTGCGAGGAAGCTTCAAGAATGTGGTGGTGTAGTCTTGACGGTCGCTATGCCGACTGAGATCGCTCTCGAGACCGTCACAGCTGCGTGTGTTCGAAGGAACATTCAACAATGTGGATGGCAAACAAGATGAAGCTGCAAAGGTGGGCCGCCAGTTGCTGCACAATGCGGAGGGCTGGCGAGGGGACGTCGTTCCAAACCATACTATTGTGATTCTAGTTGGCCTTGAGGGGAATGACGAGTTATGGCCATTGATCGCAAAAGGAGTTTCGGAAAACTGATCTTTAGTGTAAATTGTGATTCATATGTATGCTGCTTCACATGCTGTGGTATCTAAACCGAAGTTACTCGTTTCGGAATCAATGTTATGACTTTCAGATAATATACAGCGTACTTGTCAGTCTGATGACGATCATGAGTGCTTGAGCCGCTTGGTAACTCCTATTCAAATTTTTTATTAGATATGATGATGAAAATTTTAAGAGGGGTTGATAAACAATATAAAAGTGCAGCTTGCTGCTTATTTGTTTTGTCCAATACAGCTATGAGGACCACAAGTGTCGTGGGATTGGTTGCTGGAACACTCGCCTTATTGGGCTTTAGCTCTGCACAAAGTTCGAAACCGTACGGATGCGGCTCCTCAACTCCTTCTTTGGAGGACTTTCGTGCAAACGAAGCAAAGGTGGAATCAACAATGGCGAGGCTTTCCCAGCTCCGAGTTGAGGAAGCAACCACAAACATCACCGTTCCTGTTTATATCCATGCCACATACCAAGGTACTTTGCATATGTTTGCCGACAGTTTACCCCTTGTGCTTCAACCTATGCATATACAGACAATACCAAAGCCGGAGGATATACCCCAGATGAGGACATCTTGGAACAAATGAGCATTTTGAACACGTTCCATGCCAACTTCAAAACGGGATTCTCGTTCATATTGGCTGGGCTCAACCGTGTTAACAGTGCTGCATGGTTTCAAAATGCGTAAGGAAGGCATTTGGTACCACTCCATCTGGTCTGAAGCTTCCTCTCCGAAGAACCGAGGGAGGCGGTTTCCAGACCCATATGAAGCGCCAGCTACGCGTTGGAGACGCACGTACTCTCAACATCTACACGGTCAACTTTACAAATGTTCGTCTTCAAGGGTACAGCACTTTCCCAGACCACTACGCTGGAGATCCTCTTGACGACGGAAGTAAGTCGCAACGATCCCTCCAATCTCTTTGTTCACCAGTCGTGTAATGCTACAAGTTGTGTTTAACATCGGATCGCTCCCGAGCGGCTACCTTACTGAGCACAACGATGGTACAACGATGGTGCACGAAGTGAGTATCAATCTGAATGCGACCAATATCACTCTCAATGAAAACTTGCTTCAGGTGGGTCACTGGCTGGGGCTTTATCACACGTTCCAGGTAAATTCAATTGTTCCTGATCTTGCACCTGCAGTGAACTGACACATGCATTTCTAGTTCGGCTGCCTGGCCCCTGGCGACGGAGTTGACGACACTCCTTATGAGGCAACCCCTGCGACGGACTGCATGCCCCGCGATTCTTGTCCCGACCAGCCCGGGATGGATCCCGTGACTGTAAACTCAGACTGAACGGCAGAAAGGCAATGAGACATGTTGACGTTGTTCTGTTCTAGAATATCATGGATTACGGTGCAGACGATTGTGATGCCGTGTTTACTCCTGGGCAAGTCACACGGATGCAGCAGCAATGGCTGACGTAAGTTTCATTAGGAGGTTGCATGTAATATGTCTTAACTGGTCATGACTCGTTCCAGTTACCGGCAAAACAACAATTCTCCCGTGCCGCCCAACGAAACCCCTACTACCAAGGACCCTGCTGCTACCCCTCCGCCTTGTGCGCATGATCTGTGCACCTTCGGACCTAAGCTAGACCGTGCGTATCCTTTTATGCAGCTGGGGTCAGCATGTACTGAACTATTATGCGTTCGCAGCGGCTTGCAATTGGTGCGTTGAACTTGTGGGCAATCTCGACATTCTCTGCATCAACAACTTTTGGGACAGATACTGTATCGAAAAAGTTGGAACCAAATGCGGAATCCAATGTCCCAGCACCACCACGGCTGGAAAGACAACTACATCCACTGCTGTCAAGTCCACAGCATCTACTGTTTAGATCAAACTATGAGAATTGAAGTTGAAGGTCATCTAACAAGCTTGAAGAGGGTCACGCGAGCAATGCACCTTCTATCTACACAATAAATTCGATTCGGAGATGAAAATTTTAGTACTTCTCCTCTCGAAGCTGCTCTAAAGGATTTTCCTCTAACCGCTAGTCAAACGTTGCTCGAATTTGCAGGTTTCCCAGTCACGAATGTCACCGTACCTATCTACATCCATGCAATGTACCAAGGTGACTTGCGTGCCTTTCATGTACGCCTATTGGACTTTATGTCCAACCACGTTTGAAATTGAAACAACAGACTACAACGTCTGGCGGACACACCCCTGAAGAAGACATTCAAAAAAAAGGCGAATGTCCTTAACCAGTATCTGGCCAAGTTCAACACTTGATTCACGTTCAAGTTGGCGGGACTGAATCGCGGCCACAGCTGGCTCCAGAATGCATAAGTATAATCGGAATGACTGCTGTCAATCTCTCACAAAACTATCCAAGAGCCGAAGGAAGTGGATTCCAAACCCACATGAAGCGGCAACTTCGCGTGGGAGGCACAAGAACACTCAATATCAAACTTTACGGATGTTCGTTTGAACATGGGAGAAGAATACTCAATATCTACACATTGAATGTTACGGATGTTCGTCTTCAGGGATACAGCACTTTCCAAGCGAGTTCTCTGGAAATCCTCTCGATAATGGAAGTATGTTCGCATTCGCCAACTGGCGTGCAAGAAACGTGCTATGTTGCACCTCCGAGCGCAACTTCATGACAAAAACAGCGATTCAATAACATTACCTTATTTATTATAATGTGAGTTGCTGGACGGATCACCCGAATTGGGGACTTTCGTAGCAAACAGGTGGAACAAAAAATCATACAAAAACACTTTGCCTGAACATCTACGGCCGATCCCCCCGGTGCTAATTGGAGTGCATGAATATCAGTCAGATATTCATGGCTCCACACACATCCCTGTTCCACCGAGTATGGCATCCTGGGCAGTCCAGAAGCTTCCATGGTCGGTGGTAGCATGGATCACTGCAGTCGTCGTCTGAGTGCCAAGGCCTTCGATCCTTGCAGTGCGGGAGGTTCAACGGGCAACCAGACTCAAAGCAAACACATGGGTGGACAAGCCTGGGCAACTGATGAGGCTCCTCATTCAGCTCCCCCATCGCGCATCGAAAGCACCATGACGAGGTGTACGCTTCAACCGTTTCAAAGATAAGCCTTACACGCTCGCTCCACTTCTCGCTGCTTTGACTGGTAGACTCGCCAGCGCCATTCCGCGTGAACGTTCAAGGTGGTGTAGCGTGCAAGCATTGCCTCAATGTATTGCACAAGCCAACGAATGCCCGCGTCAACTTGCTGAGGGCTTGTGGTGACCAGCGAAGGACGTGAGCTCTGGGCTTGCCGCATCGTCAGGTTCTCTGCCAGTCGCCATTCCCGCCACTTTCTCGCCAAGTTGATGTTTGCACGTTGATAATACTCGGCAAAGCTGTACAAGAAATTGACCTTTGGAGTGAGTGGTACAGGTGTCCTGGAATTGGGAGCCTGTAAATCGGATGTCCCCTTTTCCAGGATCGGCACCTAGGATAAAGTGGGTAGGTTGGAAGCGCGCAACAGAAAGAGTGTTTCAGTATATTGGCATACAAATCATTCCAATACCAATCTCCGGATAAGCAAAGCGCTTCGTTGCTTTGTCCCACGGCACATAATCTGGATGGTGAGGAGACGAGTCCTTGATCTTGATTTCCTATGATGAATTGAAACTGACACCACGTCTGTGAGGATTCTTCCAGTTGCCGAATCGCGTGCATGGGCATCTGGAAGTGCGATCTTGTGGAACGCACGGATGACCCACGGCTCGTACAATTCAGCTGAGTCCATGTAACTGATTGTTGAGAGGCCATCGTCCTTTTACATTATCTTATTCTAACACATGCAAACTGAAAGTTGCTTTCAACATCGCATCGCTGGCAAATGGCTACCTGACTCAGCACAATAGCGGAGTAACGATGGTTCATGAGGCATTCAGTTCTTGCTTATAAAGAATGTGTTGATAATCCGCCCCATTGTCAGGTTGGACATTTCCAAGGGCTTTACCATACATTTGAGGTCTTTCTCTGCAAAAACCGATCTACTCTGCACTGGACGGAACACTCTACGTTTGTTTATTTCTCTCTACCAGAAGAAGGAAGTGATGACACTCCATACGAGAGGATTCCTGCTGAGGATTGCTCGGTTCGCGATTCTTGTCACGATCAATTGGACCCAGTAGACTTAAGAAACCTGCCGATTATTTGAAAAGCATGTAGATTGTTGAATCGTTTCCAGAACATTATGGAATACGGTCGTGACAGCTGCTCATCCATGGTTACGCCCGGTCAGGTTGCGCGCATGAGGTAAGAACACTAGAAATTTTCGCAAACATTTCTCATATCGCCTGCAATGACCAAAGCAAGGTACCCTACAAACGAAACCAGTACCACCAAAGATCCTAGCGCCACCCCTCCGCCCTGTGAGCATGATCTTTGCACCCTTGGTGCACCACTTGAACGTATGTCACAGCTTGTGAAAGTGCGTTGAAGGTCTTACAAAAGATTTGTTTATGCAGCTGCATGTCATTGGTGTGTGGAGCTAGTCGGAAACCTCGACAGTCTCTGCGTCAACTACTGGTGGGACACTCTGTATGGACAAAGTTGTCACCAAGTGTGCAATCCAGTGCACAAGCAGAACCACGACAACAACGTCACCGAGGTTGCTGCACCCTCCTCCGAGTAAACCTAAATGTTGGATTCAAGTGTTTGACCAAGCTATTGACTTTTGGTACTTTCGATATCATTTTCGCCGCGTGAAATGAAAACATTTGATGGTTTTGATTCAAATCCCACCAATTGAGCGGCTTCAGACTTTTGTTTCTGGTGATGCACGTCACGAAATCGTTTCTGTCATCAAAATCTGTCTATGCCACTGAGAGCGGATCTCTATCTTGTGAGCTCACAATCACCTCAAGTGGCGACGAGCCATCCTCGCTGAATAGCTCACGAAGTTTCGGGGCCAAAACAGCAGAAAGGTATCCACGCTCTTAAGAATAATTGAGAAACCAAAAGAAACATAGGGATGGCTCGTCCTTTGTACCTGAATTCGAATGTTCGCACAGAATAACACTGTGTTTGTTGTTAGTATCGATCTTGTTGCAGTTTTTAAGTTCCTACCTTGACCCGCTGTTGTTTGCTGCCAGAACCTCGTCTATTGGACAGTATCGGTTGAGATGAATAAGATTCACTGACTCAAGGTTTCACTTACGATGTGACAGTTCGCCTGTTAGGTATACATCCGCATTCGCTCCAAGCAGAACGCTTGCACCAGATCCTGCACAGACCGCCACCGATTTTACCAGCACAGCTCCATCCGAGCTATTTTCGGCAGCATCCGAGACCGCAACACGAACGTATTTAATCCCAAGATGACTCTTAACCTTTTCAACAAGTTCCTCAAACCGCCACGGGTTTGAGAAGTAAATGATTCTCCCTGCTCCTGCCCCTTCTCCAGCCGGACCCTCTCCCGTTGCTCCGACTTTCGCCGTCACCGGCGTGATCTTATCTTCCGGTCCACGGGAAAGCCCGTCCACAATCCAATCATTGATTCCTCCAACGGCCGAATCCAGCGCTGTATGCGGAGAAAAGATGCTGATCCCCGCGGCCGCACACGACAGAGCAGCGCGTTGCATGGGATCCGCCATTGTGAATTTCTTAATTGCGCGGAATAGAGGTGGGTGGTATGCGACGATCACGCCAACGTTGGGTGTAGAAAGGGCCTCTTTCAAGACACGCGGAGACAGATCGATGGTCAGGAACACACGATTTCCGGTTGGGTTGGGATGGGGTGATTCTACCAACACCCCTACGTTGTCCCAAGCGGTTTCCGCAAGATGCAGTGGGGCGACTATGGCGATTGTGAACTTTACAGTTCAGATAGACGCTCTACGGACTTACTTTTTTCCATCGCCCGGATAACTCGCTGGAGCGTTGCCATTGCACAGTCGACAAGCCAACGAACAAATCAACAATGTGGCTTTGTGTGACGAGAGGTTGAAAAAGAAGTGAATTTTAAAGAAAATGAAAAAAACATGATGACGGCCGCTTCCATTACGCAGATTTAACAACATCATTTCAAAAGCTGTCCCTGGAAAAGTTGGGATCTTGGATGAAAGGACATAGAATCTTTGATCCGGTTTGCAGCAATGGGTGTCCTACAGAAACCCTGAGCTTTCGGGAATTTCAAAGAGGTTAAAGAGTTGGTACCTGCAACACTGAATTGATGTTAAAAGTTAGACTCTTCGGGACGGACATAGCGACACTCACATTTGCAAAAAGCGCTCGAGACCTTGCCGTCGCTGTTCGATGATCTCATCTGCAAACCGGTTAGTGTACACCTTTCCAGGGAGTGGAGGAATGTTTACACTGGCAATTCTGACTGTCAGCAATGCACTTCACAGTCTCGCAATAATTACCGGGTAGATTCTCTCTCTAGCGTGTCCCTGAACCATTCAAAGTCAGAGTACCTCCTTCGAACAGACGAATGCTTCAGCTTGAATGCCGGGATGTTGGTCTAGATGCAAATCGGTCATCAAGTGTCAATTAACCAAACGATCTCAGATTGCTCACTCGGCAGATAATCTCGTAGTCCACGTATTTGTTCCTTCCTTCACCGTGGAAGCGGGGGTTGCGCACTTCAATTTCGAGAAAGTTCTCAGGGATACCATATCGCTCCTCAGGTGTCTACACAACGCATCGACTCAGTTAGCGTCACAGTAGAGCAGGCTCTATTCTTGGTAAGCATTACCTGCTCTTTGAAGTCGAGTTTTGAAATCTCGCCTAAATTTCCGATGCATATCAGCTCAGCTCAAATTTGCCATGTAGCCACCCACCATACGGCCTCAAGAAAGGTCTCAGGTTCGACGACCCCCGGGGTGACGATGAAGACGAAGCGAATGTAGGAGGGCGTGCTGGCAGCGACCCCTGCGACGATGTGCCTTCCATTGACTTTGAGTTTCCTGGGTTCTGACGAAGCTGGTGACCAGGCTGTGGCTGTGAATTGGATGCTCGCGTTCCCACGCTGTGATCTATTACTTTGTGCGCTTGACTTCAAAGTACCATTCTGCCACTGCTTCGGCAACAAACTGCCCGCGAATATTGAAAGCAGCCGCATTCCTGCCCTTCATGATGTTGGCAAGATCCTTGTTTATATCCTCCTCCGACATCCAAGTCATATCGTCCACAAATGTAGTCATATCGGCGTTGTCCAGCATCGCCTGAAGTTCTCGGTGTCTGCTTCCGCGCGCTTCTTTCACCATATTTCTCCACTGCGCACGTATTATTTCAGAAAGCTCAGCCGGAGGCACATTGGCAATACTGTTTCGGGCCCTCGTTGACTTCGTCTCGCCTTCGTCCAGCGTAAAAGAATCCTGTCTCTCAGAGATCTTTGGAAGCATATTCGTATCCTGTGCCCGCGCCGCTGCATCCTGTTTCTTCTTGTCCAGAATTGAGAATCGCTTCGACATAAAGTCTTTCAACGTTGGTCCGTGGATATTTTTGCGGAATGATCCGATGTATTCATCCACCTCTCTTTTCCTTTCCTCTAGATCAAGCACCACGCTATCGCTCAGTCGCTCCAGCGACCCCGACCTTCCTATTTCTGGGTCCATGGCTTTAAGATATTGAATTGCCGAATTCTTGGCAGCGTATTCAAGCTGTTGCCCAGCTCCTGAGGACGATCTTCGAAACAAGCTTTCAGTTTCTTGGCCATAATCAGGAAATTGTGACTTTAAGAAAGAGCTTGGAATGACCGCGTTGAGTAGGGCTACGGTTGCAGGGTCCATCGGAACCTTCTGCTTTCCAGTAAGCTCCGCAACATCGTGCTCCAAGTCGTAGCGAAAATCTTTGTGAATGTAAGCAGGGAGTGCTATCAGTCCACCAACAAGTCGTTCCAGTGTGGACAAATTTGATATCGCATAATCTCCCTCGCTCAACCGGTTTGCTTCACTTGTTAAGAAGAAATCGTGGAAGGAAATGGTCCGTGAAAGCATTGAGGATCTCATGGCATTATAGTTCGGTACAACTGATATCCGTCGTTGCCCTTGAGGCTGGGGTTCATCCTTTGGTATCTCCATTTCTCTCAAAGGCAAAATGTCATCATCTTCACCTGAGGCATCCCACTTGTCGATCTCTACACTTTGAGCAGGAGACAGCGTGAATATCTGAGGCTCAGGGTCAACTGAACGCAGGAACTCCAAGATGGAACCAGCTTCTTCGTTGGTGGTGGCCAATTCCCAATAATACGAAGATGAGATATCGTCATTGAAAGCGCGCACACGTAGTAGCTCCGAACCTAATTCGTGTACGATTTCCTGTTGGCAAAATAAGCTTACGGTCCAGATCGGGACTGTATACTATACCAAAAAATTGCTTTGGCCTTTCAGCGAGCGGGAGACCAGACGTCGGTTCATGAGCACAAGATTTGCAAGGGCAGTCTCGATAGCTTGAACAGGACTTTGACCGATACAACTAGAAACAAATTTCGGTTAAGGACATTTATATGCCAATTATTGAGAACTTACACCATAGCGATGTTGTCCGCTTCCTTTGTGAAAATGTGGGGCAAAATCGTGCCAGTTCTCCACTTGTACAATTCATCAGTTTGCAAACGTTCATCAATCGTAGGATGCTACTACCTTTTTGTCAAACGAGATACCACATTGAGTACATAGACTGTAAAAAGAGGCGTGGGTCATTGATATTAAGTTGTTGTGCATGATTCTGGAGGTGAAAATGCATGCTCTTGCTTCGAGATCGGGCTCATCGATGCGTTCCGTTTTGCTTACTTTGCTAACATGCTCCTGTCTTGAAATGTTTGGAGAGACAAAAGCGGGAGATCACATTTAATACCATGTCCGTGTGCTCGGATGTATTAATGTAGCGTAGATTCAGCTTTCGCGCTATGTTCAAGTTGAACTTTACCAGCCCTGTTGCAGCTGAGAGATGGCCTCCAGTTGTCAACAAAAATGTCTGATGGCAAGCAAATTGGTCGGTGTAGTAAGGTTTGATGCCATTACACCAGACCACCCGTTTTTCCTTTACCAGATTTGTTGAGTGTAAAGAAGAGGTTATAAGGTCAATGAGTTTTACCGATCTCCTTTCCTCCCAAACAACAAAGTCAATAGTCGTGTAACCAAAAATGCCTTTGGAATAGCAGCTCTTTCCAATGTTCGTAACGTGGTCCACTAGAACTTCATGATTGAAGCTGTGTTGCGGAAAAAGATTGCCCCAAAACATGAATGGTAAAGGACACAGCTTTTTCCAACGAACGACCATGTATAAGCTCCAGTCAGTACAATTTTCCCTTCAAATCAGCCTACTTGATCTCCTGATCCCAGATATTCGATTTGTCCATCTGGATGTATGCATATGAATGCCGCTGGATTCCGTACACCTTTTGGATCTCCGCATGGTGCACTAGCTTCAATTGCGCCTCCAGAGACACAAAATTGCTTGAAAAATCTCTCAGCACCATTATCTGATCCCCACACTTCTGCTCGCACGACATGCCCGTGTTGGAATAGCACTTCCTTTTTTGCTTCGATTCCAACTTCAGCATCGTAACGGAGCACCTTTGTAAGGTGATCAGTATCTAAAAAGCAAAGATATCCATAAATATGAAAGGTTCTGGTTGGGGAGCAGAGAGCGCGTACCAATATAAGCTACTCCTCGACTGTCAAACTCGCTGTTTATCTTAAAAAGCCAAGTTTGCACGTACGGCTCTTCTCGAATGAGTTTCTCCAGCTGCAAGAAAAGATCCTCAAATGTAAACACGTCTTCACGTCCTTGAGATAGAGAAATAAAGTTTGACACTTGAGTAGTTCCAAACGGTGTACCTGGTGGAAGGCTGGCATCCATCGAAGCAAGAAGCTTTCTTTGATGCGATTTGGAGAAATAAAGAGGTCGACTTACCGAGTGAGATGATAGTAGTGGTAAGTTCAGCATCTTGCGTAGATGTATTAGTTGGCTTTAAGAGCCGATTGCGTAACATACATACCGAGCTGAGCATCATTTCCTGATCACCCACGATTCCCGGAACGATGTAACTCGGTTTAGAGCGAGTCTGCTTTTTCAGAAACTTGAGTGTCTTTGGGCTTGCGAGAAGCATCGAAGCTACGGAACAATTGTGTGGGAAGACTTTCGCATTCTCTGGGACGACCAAACGAAATCGCCCATCTTTGAGTGGTCCCGCATCGGGGAAGCTTTGCTCTTTCAGATTTGGTTAGAGCAAAATCGCTATTCGACCTGAAAACTTACCCATGAGTTCGTATATGAAATCACGAACGTCATCATCGAGTGGGGGAGAAATATAGATAACTTCAACATTGGGATCCCTCAAATCAGCCAGCCTAACGTGTGAATTCAGTTCGGAGATCACTTAAGAAAGGTGTAATTATCACCTTCCGATCTGACTCGTTTGCCACACTCGAATGTTTTCAATTTTTGGCCGCATCGATGCATCGAGTGTTGCGGAAGGAAGATGAATCGCTATCCTAGGTGGATAAGCAACGTCAGCGAGAAACGGAATGTGGTACATACAGAGCAAACCTCCTTTTTCCACGATAACGACTATCCCAGCCTTCCCGAAGGTTGGTCGCAAGCAAACTGCACCGCTCTGTATGTATATTGAGTTGCTCCTGAAGCCCAAGCCATGTTAGCCAGCTAGCAAGACGGGAGTAAATGGTGTGTCTACCTGAACATGACGATCAAGAATTCGGCGTTTAATCTTCCTCTTCCAGTGAAAAACCAGCATAGCAGCAGCTCGCAAGCGTCTGATTGTTTCCAAGAATGCCTTCCTATAAATATGGTAAGTTAGGTTGATTTTCTTCCACCAATATAGCACCTCTGGACAAAGCGTCTCCAAGCAGTTTGGATGCGTACAGCGGCTAGTTTGCGAGCAAGTGCCCCTGAGCATCGCGAACTGAAGAATTTCATTTCATGTCGAACCTAGACCAGTGCAATGATGAACTAACCCATCCGAACTTTATGGTCGGCTTTGAAGTACCAGTTCTATGTTTGCGACACATTCCAAAGTATCCTGCATTGTTACACGAGAAAACTGACATCTTTCGGCTAGCGACTTTGCTGCATCCAGTCGAATCTCAATCCATTGCACTTTATCCACAGAATTTAAGATTGATTTGGAGATGCCATAGTGAGGGGACGTCTTACATTCATAAGTCTGTGAAAAGTTTTCAAAAAGTTCGATCACCCGCTCGATCGTTGATTGTGGATGTTTAACTGTTGTCATAAAATGCCTAAAGGCCGGCGAATTCCTCAGTGTGATCCCGCCGCTGATGCAAAAGGATGGGTAGGTTGTTCGTGATCCAGGAACGAAGACTCCGAGCGGATCAGTGGGATAGTCTTTCAGAGAGACAATAGATTCCTCGTCAATGGATATTTCGGGCGGTTCTGAAAACACCCTGGAAAAGCTTTGGCCTATTATGTAACGACCAGCATGGCTTGATTCAATAATTCTGTATCGTGACCAGTCATACATACTTTCTGTGCGGAAGAAGTCATGCAATGAAGGCTGAGGTGTTTGAGGCACCGAGAATGACATTGAACCCTCTTCGGGTGAGCTTTCGAATTCATAGTTTTCTGGCATCTTTCCAATTGTCACAATGTGATCTATGAAATTTGTTTTATCACTACCTTGCTGCGAACCATGACTAGTGTAGATCGAAATGAGGCGGGTTCACGATAATCTAAATATGGCTGATCCCGGCTGCGATTGGGGAGATGAAGCTCTTTTGTAAATGATCGAAGCATGTTTGCCGATTCTAAGTATCGACTGTAGTTCGCGCCATGAATGGTTCCTCCTTTGTTAATTAGACCCTTGCTGTACAGGTTAACAGGATCGGAATAAGTATAATCTAGATTTTTGTGCTTACTTTGGGGTGGGTATCTCCTGTACTTGTTTTTGGTCTACGTGGAGGCAGCAATGGTGACGGTTGCCGCTTTGGTCGGGCTACACCAACAGAGCCCACGGTACGGGGACGTCGGGTCTCAGTTATGGAATGTCGCTTTGAAGTGTGACGGGTTTCATCATGTTATCAAGTTTGGGCCGATATACGTACAGCTTGTTTTAACATTCCGTTGTTTTTCAACGATTCAAACACGCCCGAGAGATCTTCTTCGACAATTTTAGGATCCATTGTTGAATCCGGGAATTCCAGGTTCAATGACTCTGGTCCGATGCATCGTCTCGACGTCACGTCTTTCACAACTCCACTTACTGATGGGACGACTATTGTTGACTTTGGACGAACAGGCACATTGACATCTGGCAAGACAGATATGTTCGAGCGTGCCTGTGGAGCGGATCCTTCCAACTGCTCTTCATTCTCTGGGATTATACGTGTCACAGAATCTTCAAATGACACCAGCCTTCGAGCGGATTTTTCTCTATCAGAGTGCGGTAGAGCTGAATGAATTTGGTTCTTCTCTCGTGATACTGGTCTACTGACACCCCTCGAATTTGGAAACATGCCTCCATCATCAATATTTTCTCCTCTAGAAATGGGCCGCCGATTTGCATGTGCTGAGCCGATTATCATCATATCGGATCTTCGGTTTGCGGAAGATCGTCTGCTGATGTCCCCAAATTGCCTGTGAGGAACTGCTGACTGGATCCTGGAAACATCTCGAGAGCCAATCGGGCTCTTGGTAGTGTATTAGGGCAACTCACAACATTCTCACGGATAGCAACTAACATAGTAGTGTCGTCCAGTTCCGGGCGAATCTGGAGTTTGTTGGCGCGAGAATAAAGGCACAATTTTCTTGAATAAAATGAAGTATCAAATTTCAATGGAGGTTAGGTGTGTTTAAGTCTGTGCTTCACCATTGGAGATTCAGGCCGGCTGGTCAAAACCACCCGTCGCTGATTAGGCGTCGGCAAACTTGACAGAACACTTTCCACCGCTGCAGGAATTGAAAAGAAACGTTCTGCAGCCTCCATTGATAGTTCCTTGATGTGCTTTTCCCATGCTGTGAGTGGTCTGGGTTGCTGATTTTGCTGTGAATCTCTCTTCCTTCGCTCATGATCCCGTCGCTCCCCATGATCCAGACCAGCTGCCACCTCCATCCTCCCCCTCGCAATGCTGTTCCGTGATTTCCTATGTTCCATCAGCTGTGATCTACGATATGCAAATGCGCCACGCTCTTCCAAATCAAATCAGAATGTCCCCCTCCAAAGGGAATCGTGTTAATCGGAGACGACGGCCTCAAGCGGCGCTCGATCCTGGGGAAGCAGTCGATTGTCATTGGTCACCTCTTCACTCCTGCAGTGGCGGAGGACGTTGCAAACTCAATTTCGTGCTAAAACTTGGTCATTTTCACCGACCCAAACATCGCAAAACTCCATCTTGGGCCGCTCGACACCGCACTCAAGAATGCCCTGGAAAAGAAAGAAAGCTCAGACTCACCGAAGCGTGTGCTGTCATACGTCCTTCCTCCCAGAGAGTCTGCCAAGACTAGAGAAACGAAAGCAATTGCGAACGACTGGATGCTGTTTCAGAAATGCACCAGAGATACATGTGTGATCGTACTGGGCGGTGGTGTTATTGGTGATATGTGTGGTGGGTGTATAGTGATTTGGTTGTTGTACCCTCCACTGACCAGATTCTGTTTTGAAGGCGACTTTAATGCGTGGTGTTCCGTTTGTACAGATCCCCACTACTCTCCTAGCTATGGTAGATTCTTCTATCGGAGGCAAGACCGCAGTAGACACTCCCCATGGCAAAAATCTTAATGTCGCGTTCCATCGACCTGCCTGAATTTTCCTGGACACCTAGTACCTGCCAACTCTTCCCCGAAGAGAATTCGTAAACGGTCTCGCTGAGGTTATCAAGACTTCAGCGATCTGGGATGGATGATTTTGACGTGCTGGAGAATCGTACGGACGAGATTCTTGGGTTAACTGATCCCAAAGTTGCAGAGAATGGTGGGCAAAGTCCGTCATCATTAAGACCGTTCTAATTTTAACTTTCCAGCTGAAAGCGTTGATAGCCTTCTGCGTGTGATCCTAGGCTCAGCTGCGTTGAAGTCTCACATTGTTACTGTGGACGAAAAGGAGACTGGCTTGCGTGAACTTTTGAAAATTTAGGTCACTCTGTTGGACACTGGATCGAAGCGATTTTGTTCCCGGAACTTCTCCACGGAGAGTGTGTGGCAATCGGGATGGTAAAAGAAGCAGAAATTGCTCGCCACCTTGGCTATCTTAGTGACATGTCGCTTGGTCGCCTGGTCCGATGCCTGCAAGCGTACGGTCTTCCTGTATCTCTGGACGTCAAGCTCGTTACATCTCGCGCTCCAGGAAAGCGCTGCAGCTCAGACGCGGCTCGACATCATGCGAGTGGACAAGAATCAAGGCGACAAAAACAGGCTTGTTCTGCTTGCTACGATTGGGAAAATCGTCGAGGAGAAAGCCACCTTTGTTTCGGACGACGTGATTCGTAAAAACAAAGGCCAGAATCGAATAGAGCCTCAACCGTCGCACGGACGATCTCGCTGCAGGTGCCGGGTCAAAATCTACTTGGAATCGGGCTTTGGTGCTTGCTGCCCTGGGACAGGGCAGCTCTAAGCTGACTGGGCTGTTGCACTCTGATGATGTGCAGTACATGCTTGTCGCCCTCCAGAAAATAGTTGGAATCGAGTACACCTGGAAAACAACGGCAGCACCCTGGTGTTTCGAGGAGGAGCTGGGAAACTCCGCGTGCCTTCGAGCGAAGTTTATCTGGGCAATGCTGCAACAGCATCTCGATTCCTCACGAGCGTGTGTGCCCTTATTCAAAACCTCGAGAAACTACAGATACTCACGCGACTGTGCTAACTGGAAACGCACGAATGAAGCAGCGACCGATCGGCTCACTTGTTGAGGCCCTGCTTGCGAACTGATCGAAAGTTGAATATATCGAAAAGCAAGAGTTGCCTCCCATTGCGGATTACGCCAACAGGTGGGCTTAAGGTCATATTCGACTTTCTGCATCGATCAGTTCGCAGTACGTTTGTTCCGTGCTCATGGCTGCCCCTTATGCCGCCGACGCTGTGCCATTGGAGCTCATTGGAGATGCTGTCGTTTCGCTGCCCTACATTGACATGACCACAGCCATGATGGAATCCTTTGGCATCAAGGTTGATCGCGAGCCAGGCACAAACACATACCGCATTCCTAAGGGCGTGTACAAGAACCCTGAAGCTTATCTTGTCGAGGCTAACGCGTCTCCTGCGACCTATCCGCTTCAATTTGCAGCCATAATTGGGGACACAGTCGTCGTAACGAATATGGCCAGCAGGTCTCTCCTGAAGATTCCGAGTTTGAGATTAAAGAGCCCCAACGAATGGGATGCAAGGTTATGCAGATGGCGATAAGCACAACCGTGACAGGTCCGCATGAGCTCAATGCTCTTAGTGACATCGACATGGAGAGCATAACGGATGCGACTGCTTTGGTTCTCGCCGGTGTTGCTACACGCCCAGCAGCTGTAAGCAAACAGAAGGAAGCAATATCGAGAATCACTGGTATCGCAAACCAGCGGGTGAAAGAGTGCGACCGCATCGCTGCAATGGTCGCACAATTGGGTCGCTTTGGTGTCAAGGCTTCAGTACTTCCTGATGGTATCCAGATCACATTAACGCCTCGAACATCACTTAGCGGTCCGAAACGGAGTGAAGTGTTATGACGACCACCGTGTTGCGATGAATAACACTTCACTCCGTTTCGGACCGCTAAGTGATGTTCGTGTTCTCGCATGCGGTCTTAGTGGCGGACAATCAGCGTTGTAAACGAAAAGAAGTGTGTTGAAAAGACATGGCCGAGCTGGTGGGATACCCTTCAGAACATCCTGGGTGTACGCGTGAATGGAGCCGATGATCCTCCAAAGAAATCTGCGGCCACTGATGCCCTGAACGGGCACACAAAATCTCAAAAAGCGAAGTTGGGATGGTGTCAAGCCTGATGATCTTGGCGATTCCATGATCATTATCGTGGGAATGCGCGGAGCAGGGAAAACCAGCATGGGCCGTTTGCTTAGCGCACGATTCCAACGCACTTTCATTGCCATGGACGAGTACCTCGAACAAACCCGAAAGACAACGATTCCGAAATTAATCGAACAAAGAGATAGCCGGCGTTCCGCGAGATGGAGTAGGAATGCCTTCGCGAAGTTCTAAAGGATTAAACGCAGGGCCACGTAGTATCTTGGGGCGGAGGCATTTTTGAAACTCCGAACGCGCTTGCGTTGCTCAAGGAATACTCTGGGCGTACGGGAGGAAAGAAGAACGGACATATTCTGTACTTACGTCGGGATATTGACGGAGTCGTAGAGTATCATTCGATTGACAAGGCTCGACCTGCATTGGGGAGGATGTAAGAGGTGTCTGGTCACGTTGCCGACCGTTGTATGAGCAATGTACCAACATCAAGTTCAAGGTTCCGAAAATGCACACAGCAGCACAGGATAGTTGGTGGGTACGGGTGGAAATACTACTCGCACGCAGGGGTTCTATTCTCGTTGCGAAAGTCTTCGGGCCCACTGGTGGCCGAAGGAGATTTGCTCCCCACCTGCTTCCTTTCACTGACTCGCTGACGTATTCGAACATCGAAGATGCGATTCCTGTTCTTGACCAGCTGAGTGAAGGTGTCGAGGCATTGGAGTTGCGTGTCGACTTGTTGGACCGCGGGGAGGTGGATTGGTGGGTGATCAGGTTGTCTTGCTCAAAGCCCACACCGACCTGCCGATTGTTTTCACCGTGACGACAAAAGGCCAAGGGGGTGCTTTTGCATATGACGCCGTGCAGAAATTGTTTGAGCTTTTGTATTGGGGTGTTCGATGGGGCTGCGAGTTCATCGATGTCGAAGTGACCGATTGGGACACGCCTCGCCGCGAACTCACGGAGGCACTCATTAAAGCCAAAGGACACGCTCAGATCATCGCACCCTATCACGATGTTTCATCAGGGAAGGTACCGTGGACGGTGTCTGCTGGTGCTACTTCGTCGTCCATGGGCGAGAAGTACACTGAGCTGCACAGGCGCGCCGATGTGGTGAAGTTGATCGGTGTAGCTCGAAAGCCGGAGGATAACTTCGCACTGCGAGAATTTTGTTACCAGTGGTGTGAACAAACTTGGTTTGCCGCATATTCCATTGATCGCAGTAAACATGGGCGAACAAGGCCGACTCTCGAGGTCGTTGAACGAGTTCCTCACACCAAACCCACCACACGCATTCCAAAGCAGCAACACCTGGACAACTCACTGTGGAAGAAGTGAATCGAATCCGCCACAGTATTGGACTATTGCCTGCGCGGGAGTTCTTCCTGTTCGGGGAACCCATCAACAAATCATTCTCGCCGTTGATCAACAACACCAGTTTCCAAGTTCTCGGTTTACCTTACACATATGGACTGCGGGAAACAACTGAGTGGAAAACTGTAAAAGCGAGATCGACGGACTAGCTGCTAGTGGACGCTTCGTGGCGCTTCGGTGAAAAGAGGATGTGTTTGCGAACGTTGTAGACGAAAATGAGCAGCACTGCAAGGAGAATCGGTGCAATCAACACTCTGCTGACCGGCATGTCCAGGGATAAGACTATTTTATTTGGGGACAACACCGAACGCTTGGGCTCTGGTCGCATGCATTAAGAAGCGGCTTGCGGTCGTCACAACTTCGACATCCGACGAAACAGATCCGGTGGCAAGTCCACCGGCATCGACTACGGACAGGCACACTATGTCATCAAAACTGCTCGGCTCCAGTTCGAGCTCCAACCCATCAGCATGGATGAAGGTTGATTTTTTGGGAACGAGCGACCTTGGGTGCGTGATCTGAACCTCCCTAACATCGACTCCGGCAACGTGATGCCCTGCTTTGCTGAGGTAGCGGCAAACCGGGATACCACATTTCCACATCCAACATCGAGGATTCGCGCCGGTGCAGATTTAGTTGCCAGTTTGTGTTCGAGTGAGCGACGCTATCGCATGCTGGGGTTGGTCGATTGGAGGCATCGCGTGAGGATGAGTGATCTCGCAGTTAAGGACTCGAACTGGCTTATGGCGGATTCGTCGGAGCCAAGCAGCGTGTACAGCAACTGTACCCTCCTGGTGTGGGTTGAGTGCGCGAACACAATTTTGGAGGTGATTCGAATACTTTTAGGGAGCATACTTATAAATCAAAGGTAATTCAACCCTTGCCCCACCGCAAGCTTAAGCAGTGTTACTCGCCAATATTTAAAGGCCGAGATTGACGACCGCCGTAAGGATCTTCCATAAATTCTACTTGAAGTATGCGGAATCCAGACGACTCGGCGTCCGCTTTCCACGTCCTATTATTTTGGCCGGGATTTCCGCTTCCCAAAGAACCACCATGAGAATTCCATCAGTTCGTAACCATTTCGCCATGCGTCGAAACAGCGCCGGGAGACGATCCACCATCATCAGCTTCGTCCGCTCTATGAACTACCCGTATTCTGTCGTTACAAACGTCTGAACAATGATCGATTCCCTTATGTTTCTTTCGTTGGCAAAAAAGCGAACTGAAGTCATTCATTTTTGATTGGGGTTTCGGCTTTTGCCCTCATACGAAGGAATATCTCAAAAAATCATGTACACCGAAAGTGGCCGGAAACAAAAAAAAGTTCCCAAGCACAAAACGTACATTAAACCAAAAGGAAACTCAGTGCTTCACGTCCTTTTTGGCCAATTCCTCCTTCAATCCCTTTGCAAGCTCCGCTTGCCTATCCCGCATGTACTTTTCCTCCATCGCGGCCTCCTTTTTGCTAAATGCGCATGGAAATTAGCTTATAGAGACAAAAAATTCACCAAGCGGCTCACCCCCAAGCTCCACCACCGGATCGCACAGCGCCACCAAAGTTGGAGTCCATCGGGTGGATCTGCATCTTCTCGGGGTCCTGTGTAGGATCCTTCGGCCTCTGGGCGGCCGCAGGGGTGGATTCAGGATCAGCTGGCGCGACTTCAGTAGCGGCGGATTTGCGGTGCTCAAGATCGCTCTTTAGCTTCGCTGTAACATCTCGCTCATGCTCCTTGATATACCGCTCCTCGTTAGCCTAGAAAGATGTAATTGAATGAGACCCAGGAAGAGAAATAAGATGGGCGACACCAGGCTTTCGGTGTTAGTAGATTTTTCCTGACCTTCTCGCGCTCAGACCATGGGCCGCCAGCGTCACGGATGTTGGTTGAGTAAAGCCTGGACGTAGTGACAGAGACAGCGGCGTTATGGACCGCGAGAACGGGACGGATTCCTTCGATTGACCTACGGGCAGTGGCGGGCACGATCGCGCGGAAGCTGCTCATGATAGTTAGAGTGGAGGTTTGTTTCTGCAGTTCAGATCGGACGGTAACGTGCAAGAGGCGGTGACCTCATTCCGCAGCGTGTGGTGGGGGAGGTGTGTTATAGCTAAAAAATGGAATGGAGGAGGATCTCGTGGTGTGGGGTTACGAGCTATGTATCATTCCATGTCAAGTTATTAAAAAAGAAAACAACCATATCTGGTACAAAGAAACTTGACATGGAACTGTTCTCTCCTTTGTAATGAATGGCTAATGTCTTGCAATGCTGACTATGCAAGCTCATCATCTTCTCCAGCGAGAGGGTTCTTGTCATTAATGTGCTCCTTGCTCTTCTGCAAGTGGTACGCTAAAAAAAGGGGGGGGATTCAATAAACTGTAATCATACTCAGAGGCATCAAGCTTACTGAGTCCATTCGGATTCTTGTACGACTTTCCACAATGTGCGTACGGACACACGTATGGACGTTCCGGGTCCGCAACCCGAGGCATAGGCACAGCTGGAGATGCAGGAGCCGGAGGGAGCGGCTGTAGGTGTTCTTGTGGAGGAGGAGAAACGGACTCATCGTCAGCAGCTCCGTTCGATGGTGGGGTAGGCGAATGTTCGTCTCCCTCTTCGTCCAGGTCAAACTCCTGATCCTGTTCGGCGAATGCGTCTTGTGAAAGGAGCTTTGGTAATGGCAGTTGAGAGGCGGCGATCGCGACTGCGGAGAGATGGGGTTGCTTGGATCCCTTGTATGATGCTCTCAGTTGAGATTCACCGGGCACGTTGCCGAGCTTTCGTGGACGACGGGGTTTGCGTACAGGAAGGGAGGGGAGGTTCTGATCCGCACAGTGGCCTTTCTCGATGTGATAAGCTTTAAACATGCAATAAATTAATATATCCAAATGAGTTTAAACCGCTAAACATGGGCTTACCAAGTCCGTTCGAGTTTCTGTACGACTTGGAACACTTCGGGAAAGAACACTTGAACGGTTTTGGATCCCCAACAACAGGCAATGTATGTGTAGAATAGTGATGCGAGATCAGTCCATTGAGCTTTCTGTACAGCTTCTCGCATCCCTGAATATCGCAACGATACGGCTTGTCGTCGTTCCGAAGCACCGTCGCCAATCCCGGAATCACCAAGCACTCAGTCCCATCTGGTTGGATGATCACACGCCCTTTCTCTGGAGCAGGCAGCAAAGAAGAGTCCGCCGAAGTTCCACGACGACGCCTGGCCGGCGTCTTTGTTGGTTTCAATACAGGCAGGTCGTTGGTGTCGGTTGTCGGCTGTTCTTCGTCATCATCATCATAATCTTCTGCTTTCGAGTTGTCAACGTCTGGGCTGTTTACAATGGAGCTCTCAACAGTCTGCACGATGGAATGGTTCGGGTATAGCAGGTTGGTTTGGGTTGGTGCAGGAACACCCGAAAACAGCCCGCCGTTAATGCCGTCAAGGTGTTCTAAGCCTTCGATTTTCCCGGTGTTTGCAGTAACGTCTGCAAATGCAACATCACCGTTCGTTTTGTGGATGTTAGTGTCGTTGGTAGGCATAATTTGCAGATTTTCAGGGTCGGGATGGGACGATGTGGAGCTCGCGGCTGGATGCTCCTCTGTGTCCAGACGCTGTCGCTTGTTGGCTGCATCCGGATCACCGCGCTGTTCATCGGAGATTGTAGCAAATGCTGCCCCCGGCGTAACTGCAGCTAACCCGGGATTCGGTCGTTTACGAGATTGAAGTGGGTCAATAGGTGTATCATCGATGGGGACGAGCCACGCGGGCGATACAATCGACGCTCCAGAGCCTCGGACGGGCGAAAATTGCTGGGTTGCAAGCGCAGGGTCGAGCTGTTGAACGGTGCCGCCAGGAGCGAGCTGCTGAGATGTTTTGGATCACGATTTGATGATGTAACAACACGTTGATAACGAAATACCTGGATTGAGGACATTCACAGCGAAGGAACAAAGAAGAAACGAGGAAGATGACCTTTTTTTAGGCAAAAAAGACTGGGGCCGTTTTTTACTTTTTTGCGTGATCCTCTTTTTTTTTGGCCCAATTTTACAAGCAAAAAAATTGTGGCAATGCGGTCAATGAGCTGCAAATAGCATCCGAAAACTGAAACAGAGATCTGATTCGCTTGAAAAAAAGCACACTTTGAGAGAAAAGAAAAGAATATGCTGCTACAAATAAATAAACGGCAAATCGTGAAACATGAAGTTCGTGTCTGAAGAAGGCTTCGTTCATCAGGTCGCATGCATTAATTGAGACTGATGGGGGAGGGGTATCGACCGTATTTTTGGTAGTAGCGACGGAGAACTATCAAAAGAAGAACCAGAGAGAGTACTAGAGCTGAGGATCCGAGTGCAATCGGAAGTACAGATGACCCGCTGTTGGTAGCTACAACAGTTCCTGAAATGAAAGAGGATTAACACAGTAGAACTTGAATAAAGGAATTACTATTTGTGTCACCTTGTTTAATTGCTGACCCGTTAGGCATACAAGTTGGAAGGGACTGGTAGTTCGGCTGAGTACAAATTGATGCTACTTTGGACTCAGATTCGACGCACAAAGTGCCATTCTGTCCATCCATATCGCAGACCAACAATTGATTTATGGGATCGGTGTCAGGAACTGCCCCGCTGAAGTGATTCAGACTCAATTTACTGCAAACCAGTCAGACTTTGTGTGGCAGGTGCGGGAATGAGGACTCACAGGCTGACAAGATTTGGTAACTTCATCAAGCTTGTCGGGATCTGACCCGAAAGTATGTTATCGCTCAGGGACCTATTTGTCGGTGTTTAGTATATGATGATCTTAAAACCAGAAAAACTACTCACAATCGCTTCAGACTAGTGAGGCTTCCGATCTCGTCAGGGATAGACCCACTCAGAAAGTTTCCTGTCAAATCGCTTTGGGCGGATTCAACAGCTTTATCTTAATCGAGCAATCACAACGTACAGGTTCTCCAGCAATGCTAGACGTCCCACATCTGGTGTGATCTGACCAACAAGTCCCAATTCTACGAGAAAAAGCACCCTGAGTTGCCGGTTGTAATTGCTTAGAATGAACCACGGGATTTGAATGCGATTCATCTTGCAGTTCGTAATAATTCTGCAGCCTTTCGTTAGTGGTGGTTGTTAAGCTGATGCTGTGACATGAATCTTACAGCATCTGTAGCAACGGAAGACTAAGTGTGCCTGAAGGGGATTGAAGCGTATTAGCCAGTGGGGATCAAGTGCGGAGTCGTCAACCCTACTTGGAAATACACCATTACACCCGATCGAGCTCGAAATCACGCTGCAGCCACCCTCTATTTAACGAATGAGCAAGCAGGATGACATTCAACTCACATTGAATCTATGTATGGTTCTTGCGTGTCCGTTAAAGAGCATCCGACACTTGGGTCCGCCGGACCTCCGCCAGACAATCCCCATTCCCATGCAACCATTGCACCAGCCTTTTGAAAGCTGCAACAGTTTGCACTCGTTCCGTCCCAACCCGGAGTTACATTCATTGACTGCAGCGCGTTGAAGAGCGACGTGCATTGCAAAAAGAGCGGAGGTGTTGCAGATCGGCGTGGCAAAGCATCTAGATGAGACAGAGACGAAGGCATAGAATTGCAAGCGTTGAAAAAGAAGAGGATCAAGATCGACACGGCGTTGAGTCTTGAATTCATCGTTGCAAAGATCAAGAGCGGAGGAACGGGACAGACACGTGCCTTCGCGTCGGGGATTTTGGCCATTTTTTGATTTTGTTGCAGTGTTCAATGACAGTTGAATGTTCATCCAATCTTTAATCCACTTCAATAATCCACATGCGTAAATCTCAACTAACCACATCCCTCATCAAATTGAAGCCATTTTTTGGGGGGAAGGCTGAAGGAAGTCGGGCGAAGGAGCGCGCCAGAAGAAGAAAGATTTGAAAGCGCAAACCGAGCGACTTCATTTTCCTCAACTCCTCGCACAGCTCTTGAAGATCTTCTTCAGCGTCATTGAAGTTCGTCAAGTTCGAACTATCCTCGACCTGTCGCAACCTCTCATCCGCTCTCCTTCAGATATCCTTTAGCCGATCTATCCCAGCCCTGAGAATCCTCAAGCCGCTCCTCAGAAGTGACTTATGGCTCGCCATGAAACGGTGAACTCACGTTTCAAGCGATTCGGATGTCTTGGTCAAATAATTCAACATTCGCTTGACCATCACGTCGAATGTTTCCTTACTGTCATAAATGTTTCTCAGCTAAACATCGAAAATGGGGAACTGCTTTTTCGAGGTCTGATCGGAATTAAGAATTGCCTTGATGGTATTTTGAAAGTAATACAATTATCAAGGTTTCTTATAATCATGGTTATGCTATATAGACATAAAAAACCTGGATTCCCGCAATCTCCAGGGATAATGATCTTCATTCACTTATCAACCTATCCAACGGTCATGGAAGTGCGCCAGGCAGTGGGACCTGCAAGGGGGATTGCAGTGGTACACGCGCAATAGGCATAAGCAGATCTGCGTTGAAAACGATGAACTGGGCAAAAGTGCCAGGAAGGGGGAGCTGACCGAGGACAGAACTCAGTGATGTTTACGAGGGTGCCATGGGTCCGAGTCCTGTTGAATTATAGTTCTCTCATAGAGTTTTTGCTAAGCAGAAAAGAATCTTGATGCTGCCCAAGCTGGATGTCAGTCACGCCGCTCGGGAATCATATGTGTTTTGGTCTTCAGGCATGTATCTCCGTGTGTCTAATGCCAAGTTTCCTTGGGTTGCTGGTTTATAGATATTCAAGCAGCTTATGACACCACAAATCGTGCAATTCTTTGGGCTGAGCTTCTTTCTAAGGGAGTACTATTGCCATTTGTTTTTGTTTTGAAGTCTCTGTTTGATTTTGTCCTTCCAGATTGGTTGTTGCAAATTGTTTTTCAGATGCTTTTGAGTTGATTAGAGTTTGTTTCAAGGTTCTGTTCTCAGTCCACTTCTCTATATCACTTTTCTTGGCTCCTCCGACCGTTTGCCCCTCCCCTAACACTCTTTCATCCTGCCAAACCAGGATACAATTCATTTTATTTGCAGATGATTTGGCTTTGGTTACTTTTATTTTGGATGCTATGCAGGTTCTTCCCTCTGTTTGTGAACAGTTTGCCCATGCTCGTGGTTTTTCTTTTGCTCCATTGAAGTCTGTAATGCTCACAAGAATTCCCATTCCTGCTAATTCGCCTTGCTTCTTCATGGTCAAACCCTGCCTGTCAAGCCTTCATTTCGTTATCTGGGTTGCCTTTTTGGAGATACTGGATTTGATGTTTCACTGACTATTTCCCATCGACTTGCCAAAGCGCGTGCAGCTTCTTTTGCTTTGCTTTCTTTTTCAAGGATGTTTGGTTCTCATTCTCTGGTTGTGGTTCGTCATATGTTTTGTCTTTTATTCAACCTACAGTTGAATTTGGTTTATATGTTATTCTTCCCTGTGGACCTCCGTTTATCAGACTCAGTTTGCACAATCCTCTGCCAGTGCAGAACACGTTCGTCTACATGTGCTGAATGATTCTGTGTCAGTTAGTGTTAGTGACTTTCTTTGTGCTATTCGTTCTTCCCCAAACAACTCTGCTCCTGGCCCAAACCATATTCCAGCTGAATTATTGAAATTTTTCTTCGCCTTTCATTTTCTACTTCAGTTGCTGGGGTTTTGCTGTTTTTGAGTTTCCTGACCTTCAGTTTCGGCTTCAATATCTGCAGTTTCAGATGTTTCAGCCTTGGTTGGATGATGATGCCCCTGATACGGTTCACTCTATGTTGTAATTCTTTCTTCACCAGGGAAAGCATTTTAGTTGTTCTCCTGTTCCTTTCAACAATCCCTCCCTCTTCCCGGCTGCAAATTCTGTTGTTCCCAATCCTTCTGATGTTATTGCAAATCACTTTCACCAATTAGCCTCATCTGCCTATAGTGTTATAGCTGCTAGCTTTGCCCCCTTGCGTCTGCCCACCCTCATGCTCTAGCAATTGCTCCTCCATGCTTCCCTATTTCTTCAATCTTGAGGCTTCTGAAGTATAGTCTGGCACGTTTGTTTTATCACCCCCGCAAGCAGTGTTGTCACTGCCGCACTGTGTGCAAGATTAGCAAGGTTGAGAATGCAAAGTGTACCACGGTGCAAAATCTGCTGGGTTGACAATTCGAAGTGGACAAAGGCTATCAATTCCAACATCAAGCAGAAGCTGTAAAACAGGAACAGGAACAGGAGGCAACAGTAGGTCAAGATGCAAACATTCTAAAACATGAGATCTAGAGAGAGTGCGGCCTCATCGACATCACTGCTTGTGGGGGTGATAAAACAAACGTCCAAGACAATATTGCAGGAGGACTCAAGATAGCCAAAACAGGGAGGCATGGAGGCTAGCCCATGAGGGCAGGCATATGCAAGGGAGCAAAGCTAGCAGCTATAACAACATTCTGAAACATGAGATCTAGAGAGAGTTGCACAGTGGCATCTTGTTTTTTGTTGTCTTCATAAGATTTGGCTTCACTGTGTGGGTCTGCCATTAGAAGTTTCTCCTCCAGACTCCCTCTTTTGCCCTGCATTTGTGGATCTTTACTGTTTCTTTTTTCATTATTTATTACTCACCTGTTTTTTTGGCACCTTAGCAGTATCTGACAGGTAGCCACAGGTTTGAGTTTACTTTCTCTGTCTTTCTTTGTTTCTTTTCCTTATGCTGCGCTCGCTTCCCTCTATGCTGGTCCATGACCATCTTGTAAGGCACTTTTGGTGTTGCTTTTTGTTATGCCTTGTATGTGAAAAATAATGCGCTATCCCCGTCCTAAACTTATCTATGATCTTCAGATCGATTTAGTGATCGGAAACAATGCAGAAAAATAGTGGTGGCTTTTCAGAACAGATGCAGCTCTGTGGGCTCCGAACTTTCATTTGATTATTCAAAAATTTCTTATGAAGGGCTGTAGCCAGTCTGTGTCCGCACCCTAAGTATGCTGTTGTGATGCTATTTAACATGTATGAAGAAACAGATTATGTGTTTTTAAAAAAAGAAACGTGAGATTTGCCTTTTTTGGACTTGCGGCGTGAATTTGAGGCAAGCAAATCTTACCCCTCATTTGGAGCACAGGTCGGCCATCCTTTCCATCGAAACGTCCCAGCATGCTGATCCTCCACCTCATTCCCCACAACAACTGCCCTCAATCGAGCTCCCACCTTCTCCCCTTGCACTCCCCCTACACCTATTCCAACAACCCACGACAAGCACGCCCAAATATTCCTTCGAAGGCATTCTCGACCTATCAAAGCCAACATCAAAGCGCTCAAAACTTCCATATCAGGCACAAATGCAAATGTTTACGACCAAAATGACCATATCCAAAGCGGTTATGGACACAGCAGTGACAACCAAGTGACACTCAAGCATCGAGAGGAGGCACTCCCCACATGAAAAGATGATTGTAATGGAAGTTGAACAGCAATGTATTGACTAAAGAGTTATGTAATTCTACGGAACAATTTATTCGACATTATACAATTAAAAGAGATCCTTCCCTATTTCAATCCGAGTTGCTTCGTCGAGCCTTGCGTTGAGCAGAGCTGTTGCGATTTCTCGCCCGCTTCCCACACCGGTTCGCTCTGAAATGGCGGGACAGTGCATCGGCACGCGTGAAACGTGTCCCGCACGCATCGCATTCGAATGGCTTCACTCCCTTAGGAAGATGCGTTGAAGCGTGACGCTCCAAGTCCTGCTTTCTGAAGAACATTTTATCGCAGCCAGCAGCCTCACAGGAGAACGTGCGGCCGACCTCGTGGTGAAGTTTGATGTGATTGCGGAGGTTGCTGGCGGAACGGAACATTCGTTGAGGAATGGAAGAGGAAGATGAAGATGATTTGCTGGATGAGTTTGGTATGCTTGGGCAGTATCTACATATGTAGACCACCATTCCGTTTACTGTGGTGGCCATCGAAGCTTCGTCTGTGTCGTTTGAGTTAATGGGAGAAGTGTCGCTCTCTGAATCGTCGGAGTCGGCGCTGCTTCCAGACACGTCGGGGCTGGAAGGCTCGTCCTTGGGAGCGGGATTTTCGTATGTTGGCTGTGTAAAGACTGACGTGGGATATATCTGGCTTTGTAAGGGTGATGGCGAAATAATGCGTAATTGCTGTTGCTGCTGCAAGTGATAGTATGTGCCGGAGATATCTGGGGATACTGTTCGCGATGCAAATGCTGGGCCGTACTGGGGCGGATGCAGGGGAGATAGGCTGCCACGATGAAGGTCTGCGGTGTAGATGGGAGAATGTGAGGGGACGATCGTGCTCAAGTGAATGGGATCCACAGTTGGAGTGACAATCATCTGAAGGCCGGGGAGCGGTGATGGTGAAGGGAAGATCCCAGGTGATGAAGAAGCGGCGTCAAGGCCGAGAAAATCGTGAGACGAAGGGATTAACGGCGCCTCCAAAGGTAAGCTGGGATGACTGGGAATCAACATGGGCACATGCACACTCAACCATGAAGCATCTGAGATTGATTTGAGGGCATTTGCCGGCGTTTGAAATGGCGCACTCCCTCGCGAAGCGCAGGAAAAGTCGTAGTAGTTGTCCCATACCATGTCAAAGTGGGGTGGTGCTGCGCTGGTGTTGACGGTGTGAGTTTCAGTGTCGCCAAACGCATGCACTGACGGAACGTCTAACCACTGTTGGAGTGGTGCATTTTCATTCTCAGATGGCGAGGTTTCATATGCGGCATTTGAGCGACGCTCCACACTGCAAGTCGAGAGCGGGGTGACTAAGCCGGACGGGGACAGGGATGTTAACGGCAAAATTTTGTGAAAATCGTTGAGATCTGTTGGCGAAGTTGCTTGGTGAGCAAATGCGGTGGATACATTGAGAAATGGGGAGGGGTGGGTTTCGGTAAAGAATCCGTGCTGATCCAAGAAGTGCTGTTGTTGTGATCGCTGATTTGCAAGGTAAGTAGCATGGTGTGCAGAGGCAGGCTGTGGTGGACTTGGGTAGGAACGCATGGCGCCAACCCATTGATGATCGAATATAGAGTCGCTGAGAATCATCAATGGACGGACACCACAAAATGGAAGTGCAGGGTTATTATAGGATTGGGGGCCAAGACAACTCAGGGACGAGTGGGTACTCTTTTATTACTAATTTGGTACATTTGCATCCACCATTGCCAATTTACCAAGCGAAGAGCCGGAATTCCGGTCACAGCGAACACCAAAAATTCGCCGCCACAACAGCGAAAATTTGGTGCACAATTCGGAACATTTGTCAAACCACGTGAGCACCGACTACAGTGCCGACGGGCGGCAGAACAGGTGCCGCCACTGTCAGACGAACTGGGGATGTCCGTCTGAAGCTGTTGACAGCAGCAGTGGCAACCACGACGAGACACTAGATTCCCAGGACATTGAGCTCCATAATTAGAGAATTCCTCAATTTAACCAAAGAGTACTTTGATTAGTAATGCACGACAAAGTTTGCTCTCTGCGCATCCGTTGTACCGTTGTAGTGGGAGTCTAAGCACCCGGGAAAGGTGATATACCTGGAAAACAGCCCTTCATGCAATGTCTTGTATATGTGCGAGTATCTTTCGCGTGACGGAGGCATGGTTGATCGTAAAGAGTGTTGTTTGTGTTGTACCTGTCTGGAGATATCAACAAGAAGGAAGGCCGGTCTTTCCCGGCTCACATGAACTGAATGCAAAAGGAAATACAAGATCACGTTTGTCACATTGTATGGAAGGGAGCCTTAAGCAGCGCTAAATGCCAAAGAAGGAAAGGGGAACAGGATGGAAAGCCAAAGATGAAAAATGATAAGGGGCAACATCAACACATTGAAAACATAAAGTTGTGTCTCGTCACAGCACACGGCTATTCATGGACGTGGCCAAATTCAGAATGGGTTGGTGGGGCCCATCAAATCAAAGGATTATTTTATACCTTTTGTGTGGAGAATCTCCCGGAGACAATTCGTCTCAAAGTCGTCAAAAGTGTAAGGCGTGGGCTCCGACGAAAGACACCACTAAGCTGATCCATTCCGACCTCCCTGTTCTAAATTGGAGGATGATTTCATCGGAATTAGGTTAGTTCACATCTCAGTTATTTTAGTTGTGCTATATTCAGGCTCTCGTAAGGTAAGGTGATTTGTCGTGAACAATGCTAAAGGGCTATTCATATCCACGCTTGTCGGACATTGGCAGCGAACATATTCAGAGCTGAAGCCACTCACAATCATTCTCAAGCAATGGCTCGTCAAACGAAGGATGAATGAGCCCTACCATGGAGGAATAGGGAAACTCGCATTAGCTTTGTCGTTTACCTACTCAATCAGAACAGGAGATATCTGCTTGTGGTCCTTTATCGTCTGTATCTACTGGATTTAAACGACCTGGCTATATCGCGTTGATTGGCGAGCTCTTCATTGGATTCTTCGGATTCTATCATCAGCTCCCTTATAACTTGTTTAGTATTTCTATTTCGCGCGGATGCTTCCCAACGACGGACAGTGAATGGCTGCAGGGTCCTGAAGCCATTCTTCGTTGTTGAAGATCCTGTACAACCCTAAAAAGACATTGACAGAGCGGTTTATTGAATGGAGGAGATCAAGCAGACAAAATCGGCAAAGTTTATCCAGATGTGTTCGAAGATACATCCAGGTCGGCCAATTGCAACCTTGGTGCACGTGCTGGTTATGACGGAAAGAAGAAAGAATGGAGGGCAGCTGAGATATGGAGAGATTTCAATCGAGTAGTTCACCTCGGCAAAGGTCAAAATTCCGCTGTCGACGAAGTTGGACTGGCACTTGATACAATCAATGGTCGAAATGGGCGAGAAAAGGTGCCGAGCAATCAACACACAGACAATCGGCGAATATCGAGCGATAAAGGGAATCTATTTGTACATTTTTCAACCAAACGCGATCATTCTTTGTCATTTCCTCCTTTCTTCGACTTCCTCTTTGCCTTTGTGGTCACGACTTTCGCTTGGCCACCAGCCTTTTCGCGCTTTGACAACTGATGGTTGAGTTTATGTTAGAAACATGTTTGATGGAAGTAATATTATAGATATCGTACCCCTTTAAGAGTGCGCTGTTTCAGTTCGTCTCGTGTGAGTGGGCGCTCATCCTCATCTGTCATATCGTCGGAATCGTGATCGTCACTGTAATGGCACTTGGAGTAAACACTTTGTGAGTGGGGTTGCCAAACCTAACTCACCCTGTGTTTGGTGCAATGATTGCGATTTGGCCAAGTGGAGCAGTTGGTCCTAGTCCAAGTAGTCCACCAACTCCGCCAGATGACAAGATCGGAGTCTCTTTTGGCAAGAACTCGGACTTGTCGTCTCCTGCGCTGGGCGGTGCGCCAGCCGACCCACCTTTCTTCGGAGTATTAATGAGATAATGTATGGTAAGAATTTCGTTTGTCTTGTGTTCAATTAGACCCAGGTATGGAATGAGACTCGAATCCGTCACCGAGCCGCCTGATCCGAGCAAACTGTCTGACTGGAGAACGAAATCAACCTTCTTCCCAGCTGTATCCTCTGAATCCGTTTTATCTCCACCCTCACGACCATCTTGCCCTTCTTCGCCATCGCCTTCTGACGAACGTTTATGGTGGGCAGAAGGAAGTTGCGCGTTTTGGAACAACTCGGCCAGTCGTTCGATTCCATTCCGGAGATCACCGACAGTTCCTATTGTGTCGTTGAAATTTTGATTGTACTGTGCCAGCTTTCGAGTATTGCTCTCGAGTGTTTCCTGAATCATTTGATGAATCACGATGCCAACTGCCGGAATGATATTCAAATTAATCCATACCTCAAGACCTTTCATGAACTTTGTGCGCTCTTCGTCTAGGGCAACGTGTTCGACCTCGTACTCGTCGATATGCTTCTGGATCTCCACAATCTCCTCTGCCATCTTCTCAATCTCGTTGTTGATCTCATTGACGTAGTTAAACAATGAAAAGTTTTGGTCCTCAACCGCCTTGAATCGCTGAACCAGCTCAGTGATGTCGGAAATCCCAGTGACTTTGCGAATCTCTATGAATGCCCTTTCGAGATACTCGAGAGACTCAGCTAGCGTTTCCTGTGAAGGGAACTTGTTTGGACCGTGGGTATCCTTGTCGGCTGCTCGAGGGCTTTGATTTACACTTCGATACGTCGGACATACAATATACTCACCATCGTACGTGTTCTTGTTATTATCTGCCTTTGGTCCAGATCCTCCGGTGCTCTCTCCGAGCTTTGCGATACGATCAGCAGCCTTTGCAGCCATAAAGTCCTTCAGCCTGCGATCCTGTTCAAGAACTCTGTCGAGCTCCTTCATTTCCTGGACGTATGCCTGATATTCCTTCTCTGCCTTTTCCTTCAGTGCAATTATTTTTGCCTGTGCCTCGTCCCTTGAGTTGGATTTCATTTCCAGTTATCCCTTCCCTTCCGAAAACAACTTACCGGGCCTCGTATGCTGCGTTACTCATTTCTATAATCTCTGCCATCTGTTTCTTTTGTTCTGTCAGCTCGCGCTCGAATTTTCGGTAAATATTATCAAACACTAGACGTTCCCGTCGCAGGTTGTCGATTGTGCTCCTCATTCGCTTGTTGACAGCTAATGACTTGTTAAACTTCACCAGTGCCTTGGAGAATATGGATGTTTTGATCACTACGACAGAAGTAGATTATCGAATTACCTTATCCAATCTGTTTTCGAGGATTCGAATCTGTTTAGCAATTGCCTCACAGTTTTGAGAAGCAGCATGAACACCTCCAAGGTCAGCTCGCTCTGTGTCAATGTGCTGGCTTAGACTTGCAATCTGCAGATTTAACGTCTCAATTTCAGCGACCATTTGTCGCAGCTTCTTCTGGAACATCTCTGACGAATCGTTGTAATATGGACCAACATTTGTTGATAGATATCATACCCGCTTGATCCGCCATAAATTCAGCTTTCTTACTCCGTATTCCATTTCTCTTTCTATCGTCGTTTCGTTGTTCCAGTAGTTTCACCTCGTCCAGAAGGTGCTGGTTGTCCCTTTTTAGTTTTTCAATAGTTCCTCTGGTGGAACACATGAAATTGAAACTAGTGACATGTAACGTAGTTATGAAAAGAACCTCTGCTTGCTTATCAAGATCCGCGACTCTTCGCTATACGCCTTCCTGTCTCCTTCCATGATCCTGTACTGACGTTGCAGCTTTTGGAGCTCGATTTCCGCTTTGAACTGATGTCAGGCATTTTCTCTGCGGCGATTCAGACACCTTACCGAGGCCATCGTTGATCTCCTGATCACTTGCCAGAGATTGGGCTCTGTTGAGTGTGAGCGTTCTATTCATGGTCATAGACTTTCGCGCCAACAGTTCCGACGCCTGATTGGTGGTGAATGCAACCTTATATATTTTCATTTCATGCTTTCTATACATCATCATTCTACATGCTTGTCTCTGATTTTTGGAATTGATCACTGAGGACGCCAAGAAACAGTCCCGACTCCATTGAACGTATTCTTGAGTGATTTCGGGTTCGCCCATTGAGAATACAGATAATCGTCGTCCTCGTTCTCAGCCAATTGCTGCAAAATATCAGATCGGTGTGAAGCAACCGGTCACTCCACCAACCTTGTGGACTTCCTGCTTGCGATAGTAATAAGCAATAAGCTGCTTCTGTTGCTCTTCATTGATTGGAGGCTCACGCATAGGTGCTCCCTGGCCTTTCTGTACGAATCGGGTTCTCAAAATTAGAGCAAGGACGGGTAGTTCAGGGCCAACCTTTTGAAGTTTGATCACCACTGTAGTTTTCTCATTCCTGCCGATATAATCGCGAAGAATTTTTTCCGGAGAAAGCTCCTTGGATGCCCACCACAAGGAAGTTTCATTCTCCAACAGGACCTCCTTGGATGCCTGTCAGGAAGGGGATCAGCTATCGGAGCTATTTGCACAGCGCGTCTTTCTACAGCAGTCCCGCTCAGATCTTCAACATCCTCTAAGATATCTCGAACTGGTTCCCATTCTGGTAAACCCATCGGATACACGATCATGACAGCCCCTCGAATGTTATCGAAGGCATCTTTTAACGTTTTGTTGGTCAAGCATTCACCTAGTTTAACTTTATCCTGGAGAAATCCATAATAAATATATGTCAATCACAAAGCAGATGCGCTTACTGGAGAAATGCAATCTTTTGCTGCCGACAATGTCTTCTGAACAATGTCAGCATATTCTTCCACAATGCCTGTTGAAATCAGTACAATCATTTAAGCAAGAAATTCAATCGCGTACATTCTCCGCATCGCCGTCCGGTGGGATCTTTGTTGATGAGGACTTCTCTGCCGTTGACCACCTTCCGTTCCTTCGGAACAGGTTTCGTCTCATTTTCTTTCTCCTTCGCTAGCTCTTCCAGCTGATCCTCGCTGTATCCATGCTCACTGAGAGGTTTCATAGGTCCGTACTCAATGAGCTCCTCGCAAGCTATAAAAGTCAAGTGCGCATGTTAACATGTTCTTTGAGGTAACGTGATGCACTAACCATCAATGAGGCGCTTCAGCTGCAGCTTTCTGTTATGTATTTTTACGAGTATCAAATTCAGATCCTTCAAAGATATCCCTGTCTCTGTCTGGAACAGAAAGAGCGTGTCGTTTCCGCGCTTGACGTTGAGGAGAACCATTCGGAAGGAACGCGCTGTCACGTGGGCGCAAAGGGGTTAGAGGAGGTTACAGAGAAGACGAATCTAGCAATAGAAAGCTATTCTATGGTATTCTTATTAAATGTAGAGCGCATCACTAACTGAAAAGGAAGTTGCGAAACTACAAGCGAAGACAGTCCAAACAAATTATAACCGGAAAGGCAAAGTCCTGATTCACGTCAACACCTGGGCTAAACAAGCCCAAAACCCTTTGCGTTCTCAATGGCAGTCACCAGGCGCTCCTTTAGTTTCTCCCTCGTGGAATATTCGGGCAGCAACAACCGACCGAAACACGTCAACGAAGTCGGCAGTCTTTCGGTGTCCGGTCCGTTTCGTTGAATTACAAACGTGAGTCCCTCCAACCCACGTAAGGGAACCCTATCGCTAGCAGTCACGAAGCTAAGAAGCTTTCGCTTCTGTTCCAACGAAAAATCGGTGTGTACTATCGACCAGAAGTTACGGATGACTGGATGAGATGGAGAGTAACCATCATCGTATTGTGCGCCTGTCTCCAATGCTGTAAAGTCAACCACCGAGGTCGTTGTTCCACAAACAAGAAGCTCCAACTCTTCCGGTCGGCACATCTTCAATATACTATGAGCAAAACTCCGACTTCATCCCTCGAAATGAACTCACCTTGATCGCCCGCCCGCCGCACACTTTCAAGAAGCCACGTTTGAATGCTTCGAACTGCCATTTAACACTTTCACCGCAGAGATGCTGGATGTACAATCTAACGTACTCCCCTCGTTTCTCATTTGTGACAAGAATGTCCTCGCCGCCCTCAACAAGCGGGAACGTCTTTACTTTGCCATAAACGTCATACGAGATCTCAAAAGTCCTCATGAAAATGTCGGAAACATCACCATCGGACCAGTCAAGAAGCTGCTGGAGACCACGGCCCAAAGACTTCAAAAAATGTCAGCACGAGTTAAAAACAGACTGAGTTTATAGGGACTTACTGGAAACGCTTGCTTGATGTCATCCAGGTCGATTTCTTCGTCAAGGAGCTTCTTATAAACGATTCTTGGAAAATCGACCCCGAGGATGACTCCGTTATAAAGCGCGAGTCCGACGACCATTCCGACACATTCGAAAATAGCCTCACCCTCCAAGCTCGCTCCATTGATCCATACGTATCGCGTTTCATCGTCGACAACAAACAGTCCATATGCCGGGTCGAGCAGCTGATTAATGATCACCTGGAAAAACTCCTTCTGAACACCGCCTTGATCCACACCATCTTCACCGCCACCGACGAATCGGACTTTGAGCGGTTTCTTCAGTTCGCGTGTGGTAGCGCGCGACAGCTGATCCAACACATCGTCAACGAGCCGGTGTCGGCGTACAGAGAGGACCAGGTAAGGGTTTAGCGCAGTCTTTAACGATTCGCCTAGCTGTGTCACACTCGGGGAATCGTAGAGGAATCTCGCGGCGTGAATGACAAGCGCTTGATGTACAAACGCCTCCTCATACTCTGCCGACATCTGCACCATCGCGTCAATGTGGAGGATCCGAGTTTTGGCAACGGGTTCGAATAGGAAGGGAAAGTCGAAGAATGAAATATCTGCTTGGGACTGTTCAGAGTTGACGTGCTTCGAAATGCCGATTGAACTTCCTTCAGAGGAATCTGCGAAGGATCGCTTCCAAATTTTGTACTCCTCCTTAAAGTTCAGCCGCCGACTCAAGGTCTCGCTGTAAAACTGTGATATCGGTACCCGGCCGGCTGCTCGGAGATTGGCTTGGTAAAGCAACCCAAGGGCTTTTACAGCTCCAAGCAAAGCCTCGTCTGGTCGACCGATCGGAACGCTTGCTGATGAGCCCTGTGTCGTGCCCCCAACTGTGGTGATTCCAGATGTGACAAAATGAGTATCAATGTAAGTATGGAAGAGCCGAACCAAGTTGATAAAGTCTTGCTCTTTATGCCTAGAACGATATCAGACACAGCCACGACTCAAACATTGACCAGACGTACTTTACAAAGAAATCGATTAGCGCAGTGCGTGGCCGGGAGGTTAATCCACCCATGAGTATGCACAGTTTTCGGCACAGACTCTCATGGTGCCGGGTGTCGAAAAACAATGGGCACTGAAGTAATAATATACCGGTTAGATCAATCAATGAAGACAAAAGTAAAATACTTCGAGCAAGATGAGAATTTGGCGAAGGTTGGTTGGAGCGGAGTTTTGAAGAGCACGCAGGTTCAACGCCAGCTTTGCAAGCATCAGTTCGATTGCATTGGACAGGGCTGTTTCATACACATCCCGCGGTTGCTATCAATCACAGAAATATCAATCATTACGAACAATGAAAATTCAAATTATTTACCAACGCTAAGATGAGCTTGTACGACTCCTGAGCGGCGTTAATATCGACACCTGATGGATGGGGATTTTCTGCACCAGGAGCCTAAAGTACCATTCAATGCATGAGAACAAACCTGTCCATCAAATTCACTTACAGCAAGAAAACTGCGATTCAGTACCTCTGAGCTCGAAAATGCGTCTTTAAGCATTTCAACGAGCTCAGAATCAACCCCTCGAGAGCTATTGCGCCCTTCTTCCTCAGATGAACTGCCAGCGTGAGCTACGCTGCCATCTTCCGCGTAAACCTCGAATCTTTTCGAGGCTCTAGAGACGGATTCAGATATCAATTCGTAAGTCAATGATTCAATCACGGGCTCCCCAATTTTTGCAACTGAAACAGATGGAGAGAGTACACGAGCTGGAGACGGTATGGCTGATGAAGCAGCTGACGTCGGCATACGATTGACGGAGAGCGATGCAGACAAAAGCGAGGGAATATCCATAAGCGATCGTGCGCGCGGAGGCATTCCTTCCTTTTCAGATTTGTCCTGCTCAATTGTGCGAGGTGGGGTGGATGGGTTGCTGTTAAATGCGGACGAGGCGAGCTTGGAAAGAAAATTGATTCCAAGAAAGCCCATGGAGGAGTCCGTGACCACCTCGGTATCTTTCGATTGAGCGGGAGCGTTGCTTTCATTTGATATCTCGTCGCCAGCCTCATCCTGGAATAGTCCCGAGAACGAAGATGACGACAGCAACGAGTATAAGAATGGTTTGGAGGGTGCAGGCGAGGAAATTGCCGAGCCTGATGGCGATGATGAAACGTTTCCAACCGGAGTTGACGTGCCGGATGTGGAACCGAACGCAGCGGCACGGTGTATTCTATCCGGGACGTCACCACTAGCCGTTCGCGCCCGCGAACGTGCCACGCGCGGACTCGCACTAGCTCCCACTACCGAACCAACGACAGCAACCGCAGGAGACGACGAACGCGAAACAGAGCCAGAAGAGATTGCACTTCCACCAGCTGAAGAGTTCAATACATGATTCGCAAGCGCGACGGGGGGATCCTGGGGGATTCTTGGGCAAAAAACATGCCTTTTCCGAGAAGCTAACTGAACTGCCATGATGGCAGATGCATCCGGGGACAGCTTCGGTGAAGACTTGCAAGACGCACACAGTTTATGGTCGCAATTGGGATCCCCGCACCCGGTGGTCAATTGGTAGTAATATCTTCTGACAAGCTTCTCAAAGCGAAGGCGGGCAGATGCAAAGGAAGGTGAATTGCGTCCATCTGTGTGAGAAGGACCAGATGATGGCTGTGGAGAAGTGGAATAAGAATGCTGGTGGGACAAGGCAGAATGCTTTGGAAGTGAAGCACTAGGATCTGAAAGCCCTAGGAAACAATAGATTTATTCAGACGATTCATAGCACATGGAATTCAACAGATACCTACCTTTTACATTTGATCTGCTACTTTCGTTTGCTGTTATGATCAAAAAAAACAGTCATCTTGATGTTTCACAAAGCTAGAGTGAATTCTTACCATTCGCCTGTGCATTCCCAACACCCGGTAACGTCGCCCGTTCTTGACTCCCGGCTTTTCCGCTTGCTTCCATTTGCTTGATGAGCTGACCGATCACCCACCAACGAGGGTTGCTAGGGTTCGTCAAGCCATCTATAAGGTGGACGCGGTTTCTTGAAAATAACACCCCTTAATTTGCATACCAGCGCCAGTTAACCTGTTTCACAATCCCAATGCTCGTCCTTTCTAAGTTTTTTGTTTTTGGGACCGGCATGACTTCTGATAAAGCACGGATGCGTTCCCACGATTCGGAAGAGCCTCTCCTGTTACTCTGTTTTCTACGGAAACTTGGGACAGGTTAGCCTGTAGTTCTTGTCGCAGAACACATTGTTGAAGATAGATATGAAGACTCAAGTGTGGAAGGGAGTCAGGGGAAATCTACTAGAGACCTAACTAATCGACAATAGCTGTATTTTCTTCAACATCTCTGCGATCGAAAGTTATTGGACGCACGTTGTGGAGGATCGGGATGGATCAGGGAGCATCGGATCTCATTTGATGGACATTTCTAGAAGGGTTAGTTTAATGGACAGCGAGAACCTCTAAAAGGGTGCTGAGTTTAGGCTTCAATACATTGAGACCTCCTATACAATAGCTTCAAATTTCTTTAAACATGACTTCTATGCCATTAGACGGTGACAACAGTACTCGCAGATTCTATTCCACACTCACTGAAGAAAACAAATTCAGCAACACCAGCTCATCAAGCAGTGGTGGTGCCATGAACTCGCCAAACAATGTCGCAGAGTGGAACAAGTTAGTCAAACAACGAGTAACTATTAGAGCATGTGCGTTCACAATAGAGAGCAAACCAGGTTTTCTTTTTTGGTCCATTGGGTGGTTATCTATGAGACTGATATCAAAATATGACAGTTGGATGATGGGCGTTATTGGACTTGATTACTACAGTCACTTCAACAACCATACACAAAACAGACTACCACATCACAGACAGACTGGAGAATATCATCCGGACAAATTAAGAGTCAGCTCTACTACATTAAGCGAAGTGTGGAACTTTGCAACAGTAGACCAGAATATAATCAATGAAGTCGCATTGCTTGTCATGCACACCATTCGACAATCAGAAACCTCAGTCATAATTTCTATGGTGATTTCTGTTACGCCACTACTCTTAGTTGTTTTTTGTATACGGCAAATAAACGATGCGATTGGTGTTATTTAAGAGGCTGCAAGGTGAGTTGAACCAGTGAAGTGATGTGATTCCTTGAGCATTGCGATCTCTTTTCTATTGTGCGGCGCTGCCTTATAGGCGAAGAGGAGGAGAGAAACAGCCAGAGAGTTGCAAATGATAAGGACGCCGATAAATAGGTTCGGCAAAATCTGTATAATATACCCTCAAAATCTGCATAAATAGAGAAATGTTGCCGGGACCATGAAAGCCATGAAACATAATTTCGTGTAACGCAAGTCTACTTTTAATCAAACGTCGAGGTTGATCCGTTCCACTTTCTCCACTCGATCGTCCTCCAAATCAAGTACAACACAGGAAACAACGTCAGAATTGAAGTCATTGCCTGATGGGGCAACAATGGTGTTTCCACCTGCTCCACTGATGACGTCGTAGAATGCAGGAATGTCCTCTTTTCCATTGGTCGTCGAGCCTTTGGACTTCTTCTCTCGCCTTTTCTCCGCCATTCGGACGGTCTCGTGAACGTGCCCGGTAAGCATCACCAGCGGGCTCCACTTTTTGGTCCATTTGCGTAACGCAAGGCTCCCAACGTGTTTTCCCCCACGAATAATGTCTGTTTTTGTCATGTGCGGTGGCCCGTGTGACATAACAACCAAGCGACGCGGATCGACTCGATTCGTCTCCAGATGTGTCAAAGAGAATGCCTCAAGTTGACTTTGCACTGTCGGTGATGGTGCAACCAGAGCTGGGAAGAACTGTGCAGAAAAAGTTTTACCGTCCGATGTTGGGGATTCTGCATCGCGATGTGGCAGCGCAGTGACAGCACCCCAAACGGATCCCTTTGGTCGTTGATCAGGCTGCTTGATGTCATCACCATTGGAATCAAAAAGCTCCCAGTCCTTGTTAAGATGGTGTGAGAGTGGAACCCATGGCGTCCCAAATAACCAGTATCCGGCTGCCTCCGATTGCTGACTATCGACGTTATCGTTCTTTCTTGCGAGATAAACGACGTCTCCATCTAAAATAGTTACGCGCTGCACCTCCGGCGAAGATTGTGCTACTGCATATTTATATGCGGGCACGTTTGCCTGATCAATAATAATAAGCGGGGCTTTTTGGGCCAAGTTTATAAACGCTCACTCTGAAATCCGAGTTTCCAAAAATCAAGTACACTGGAACGGCGCATGATTGCAAAAGAGGGAGGATCTGGCTGAGGAAAAACTCCCTTTGAAGGCCAGGTGTTAAGCATCGTTTGGTGTCGTCCTTCAAGTGTTCTTCCATAGCCTCATGAAAACCTCTTGCAGATGTATGATCCCTCGGCATGATGTGAAGCGGCGCGTAAGCTCCACGAGGAGGGCTTCCCGGATAGTAGATTGACGATGATGGAGCAACAAAGGTGTGGGAAACCTTGGATGCCAAGGTCCCCCGTCTGGGGCCAAGATCGCCACCTAGGAGCAGTGCGTCGACCTTCAAGAGTTGTGCATGGCTGACCAGCTTCGTGAAGTGCCTCAGGTTGCCGTGCAGATCCGACCCAAACAAAAGCCGCATTGAGGTGGCTTAAACACAAAAATGTCGGGTCTCGCACGGCAATCGTTTTTGGGGGAAGTCATCAAGTTGAGCTCACGGAAGACGGTGAAGGTGCGGGTGGCAAGAGAACAAATACACCCCATCGTACAAAAGGTTCCTAGATTCACTTGCATGGTTGGTTAAAAAAAACATTCTAACGTGTTTGACATTCAGCCCATTGTAAAGCACAAAAACTATCTCGTACACGACCCGAAGGAGAAGTCCGTGGTCGGCGATATCGTTCAGATCGATTCCTTACCCTCGAAAATTGGCAAGCAGAAGAATTTCGTGCTCGCAGATATAACAATACCCGCTGCGAGATATATCGAGGAAGAGACTGGACAGATGTTTACACAAAAGCAGGGAGAGGCTCCAGTAATGAAGCCGGGGCAATACAGAGTGGTTGGCCCCGATCAGATTCATCCGTTAGACTGAGCAACAAATGAAATAAATACAATAAAAGCACCAAACAGCCAAACAATTTTCGACTGCTCAATTTGAGACGGTTCATAATTTACTGATGCCCTTTGCCCTTTGCTAAGATGGTTTACAAGATCCTTACTCTCAAACCTATCGCAACGCCACAACAAGAGTGACACGGGAATCTGTGAGGTGAGCAGAGATGGTGTGAAGTTGTGCTTGGCGAGGGCTAATCGAGCTGTTTGGCACATCAGGGTCTCACTTCACAATGGGAGACGTCTCGAACTTCCTGAACCGGCTTAGAACCCGGATATCCAGGTCGTGCCAGTTGGAGAACTAATTGACAAGTTGCAGAGAGCTTGGGACACAATTCTTTTCGAATGCAAATTGGAGACGAATCTGACGCGGGATATCCATGACACTGACATCCCCGCATCTCTCAAAACAATGCTGGACTTGTTGGTCAGAGAAGCGCTTGTTTCTGAGCCAGGGTCGGTCGAGGAGGGAGGTTGCGCAGAGCTATTCCTCAACACAAACTTGCTTGGTCATCTCATCCGCATATCCGAGTCTGATATCCCAGACGGGTTTCGCGGAGAAGTCATTCATTTCCTTTCATCATTCATTGGCCTTTTGGATGGCAAGATCCAAAATGCAATCCACCGACCAACGCTGTATCTGCTTCGAAAGCCTCTTCACGACCGAACGAGTATGCGGTGCGAAGAGGATTAAACATCGCCAGTAAAATGCAGGAACTCCCTGTGCTCCTGGAGGTGTTTTTCACAACAAACTATATTCCACGTAATGTGACTGTGGAGTCTGCTGCTGCTGGGCTTGCCATGGCACCCCAAACGCCGAATCGGGCTGCTGTTTTCGCTGCTAAGCCAACCTAGAACCGATGTCTCCAGTCCCAATGTCGCGCGAAGGTTCCACGACGTCTTTGATTGCGCCAAACGGCCAAAAGTTTCAAATTGCAACACCCCAGAACCCTGAGTTTGAGTTTTTGCTGTTCGAGCACTTTATGAGATGTATTCACCTTGCAGGAAGGCACGGAGATTCAGAAGCGAGACGTGGTGATTTCGCCAGGACTGCGTGCTTGATATATTGGAGTTTTTCACCCTCAATCTGATCTGGAAATCTACATTCACCAATCGGGCTTCCCCAGAATGGTGGATGCCGGTCTCGGAGGATTATATGCACAATTATCAGCACGACTTCCGGCAGGCCATAACAGCTTCAACTCGTTTTGCGTTGTCGTCATTTAGAGAGGATCTGTGGATGTTTGCTCAGGATGTTTCATACGATGCCCGAGCACGGCAATTATAGAGGCTCTTATTTCGAAATTGTCGTCAAGCTTCTTCAATCTGATCGTGCATCCGTCTATTCAGGGTGCACGTGGCAACATTCTTCTACCTACAGGAAATGGTTCGAACGGCCATAGAGAGTGATGAGGTTTCAAGACTGCTTTGCGAGTTCCTCATGTGGAGCGAAGAGGATGACGAGGGACTGACAGAATGGGTTGAGGGAATTGATGAGAACGGGGAAAGAGAACATACGGGAGAAGCAGATCCCCCATTGGATGAAGAAAATTCAGAGTTCCGGATTCACGTCAGAGATATCTTATTGTCAAAATTGAACTCGCTTTCTGAGGAGGTGATGACATCGACGCTGCGACTCATCCATTCATTGCTCTCGCATCAGAGCCACAATGCCCTTCGGCTGATCATTGAAGAATTGCCACGGGCACTGGAAGACGGAAGCTCTGGATCGAAGCTTGATATCCAACAGCATCTGGCCATGTAAGCAAGTACTTTGCATTGCTTCCGCCAGATCAAATGGATGGTGAAACCCCTCAGAGTTTCGAACCATGCATTAACGATGCGGCCGATATGCTTGCTGCACATGGCCGCTCACAGCAGCCCCTCCGAACACCGTCTGTTTTAATCTCATCTCCCACTGGAAAGTCTCCTTCCTCGCTTTCACCCGGTGTTCCCGAGAACTTGAATAATACCAAGAACTTTAGGATCACATGCGAACAATTGGCAGCGACTCAATGTTGCGCAAGATCCTGATGAAGTTCTCAACGTTCTTCAGCCATTCCTATCAAATTAACCATGCCCTTACGAGCGTCCTGTCTCAGCTTGCGTCTGAGCCTGAACCTCTGCTGTACATGTACCTGTTCTCGGCAGAATCATTCCTGGACCCACCAAATTCACTGATCAAGGAAGCCGAGTCTCGATCAAGTCGAGACGGGACAGCTCCGAACAATTCAGAGGAAGTTCACGAAACAGACTACCGATCTTTCTAGAGCATCTTGGTTCAACTGATGCACGAAATCGACATAATGAAAGAAACATTCCAGGACTTTGCATCATCGCTCGCCAAGACCCGCTAAATGCTTTACAGCGGCAAATTCGAGTGGCCCATCCGCCGAGCTTCTTTGGACAAGCACTTGGGTTTGGTGGTGGCAAGCGGGATCTCGCAAGTCGATGCGGCTTTCACGAGTCGAACTAAAGCGAATGCCGATTAAAATTGAAGCTTGAGAGCGCTTCGGCGAGTCAGTACGCTACAGCTGCGGATGCAACATCAGCATCTGACCCGCACAAAGGCAAACCCGACATATCGACGAAGCTTCCGATCGAAACGCAGCCTGAAAACACTGCAACTGAGAACCAGGATGGGTCTGGGGACTCCTCGTACGTTAGCGCGAAGGCAACTGAAGTCTCTGACCCCAGCTCGACGACTGTTCCATCTGATTCGGACGTTGTTGACGACTTGGCCGCAGCAACCAGCGCGACTGCACTTGCCGTGCGGCGATTCTTTAGCAGGGTCCTGAACGGCTCGTTCCAGCAACAGCTACCTGGTGGATCGGGTAGACGGAGTGTGACGCGTCCGCCACGATCCACGTCCACGCGGTAGATTTCGCTGGGGTTGTGGTTCCAAACATCCAATCTGCTGCGGTTGTGCTTGATCTTGAAGGCGAGTTTCTTAAGAACGTGGTAATTTTGGAAGAAGCTGTTAAGTAGCTTCTTGCCATCATCATTGCCCATGCTGAGAATGATCATGATCAGATTACGTATATCTGAACAAGAAAACATTTGGGGCTTCTTGTTCTTTATCTGTTATTTGATCTGCTTTCTGGTGATATCGTAGCACGTCTTTCATGTAATACATTTTGTTTATCTTGCTGAAATATCCTTCTGGGGTTGAGATCGAATACGAAGGTTTGAGAGGACATCAGATTGAGGGTATGAACTGATCCGGAAATATTTTCTTTAATACATATAAACTGACGTTAAAAAAGGAGCAGATCATATATTTACATGTATCATTAGTTTTTACGTCAAGGCTCATGCGGGCGTTTGCGGCTTTGCTGCTGCTGTCTCATTGCAAACGACTTTGTGTCATCATCCTGGAGCACTCGTCTCAGCGGGTAATCAAACAGCTTCTGTCCAGTGATTGGTGAGAAGAAGGAGCTGCACAAAACGTGTCATTGTGGTTATCCCTTTGCCATAGCATCACGATCTCACTTTAGTGTCGGTTTGGGCTCTTCCGAGAAGTAAGGATGTTTGAGTGCATCTTCGGCCGTTATCCGCTTTGTGGGATCATACTCCAACATGCTTGCCAAAAGTTGGAACGCTGTTTCATTCTTGATGGAAGAGTACATCTGAAAGTCAGCGCGAAGCTTATTTGGGTAATTTGGAAATGTTTCGAGGTTGGGGTATTCTGGCATGTGTTGGATACCGGGCCATCGCTCTCCTTAAATACCAATTGAAATGAGGACTGAATTCAAACAAGATCTAAGATCACCACACATACTGTTCGGTTTCCCGAGAACCTGGAAAATCTTTGTGAGCTGATCGCGTTGAAAGGGGATGGTCTTCTTCGAGTCCATTTTTGCTTCTTCGCCTTTGAACAATGGCCGGAGCATCAAAAGCTCCGCGAAGATGCATCCGACGGCCCAAATATCTGAGTTGATCAGGAGATCAGAGACGTCGTGCTGTTATGTGATTTTACTTACCGATGGCTTTTGTGTAATGCCGTGTTCCCAAAAGTAGCTCAGGAGCTCTGTACCTTTCAATTGTGAGAAGAGTCAATGCGGGCTGGAGGGAAAGATCGTATCTGTTCTCACCATATCGTCACAACGACTTTGTCTCCGCTGAACAAAGGCTGCAATGGACGCTGGAAGATCCTTGCCAGACCAAGATCACCTGTATTGGGTCAGAATGTCCCTAGCAGGTCGGGTATTCTTCAGCTCACCAACTTTGACGACACCATCGGCACTAACTAAGATGTTGGCAGGCTTAAGATCCTACTCGGGCACCAATAAGTATGCAGGTATGCCAGTAAGACCCAGATATGAAACGTTACCCTGTGAAGAACCCAGCTAGCATGGAGATAAGCGACACCTCTGAGCAGCTGCCAGAGAAAGGACTTGATGGTAAAGTCGGGAATGGGTTTGTGCTCCGTGTGTCCATGGAAGTGTAAGATTTGCTACATGGCGGGACACCGTCAGGCCGAGTGAAGCTCCAGGGCGCCAACTTACCAATAGATCGTGTTCCGCATAGTCAAGGACCATGTAAATCGACCGATCCGTTGCGTCCAGCATGACTTCCTCCAAATGCACCACGTTCTCGTGTGATAGCTCTCTGCACAGCGAGATCTCGCGAATGGCCGACTGCGATATGCCGCTCTGCAACGCCGATTCGCCTTCTTTCTCCGGCTTGAACTTTTTGATTGCATATTCCTTCTTATCGCTGCCAAAAATGACTGGTTGGAGCCAACACTGTTCGTTCTGCACAATTTTAACGTACTGGTGGTGTATCTTCTTTGCCTTGTAGACTCTCCCGTACGTCCCAGCGCTCAAAAACCCCACCACATCGTACTTTGCCTCGATGGGCACCTTGTGCTTCTGCCGACGGGGTGTCATGCCAGTGTAGTAGTGGCTTGCCGTGGATGATGACCTGGCCAGACGCGACCACCAACACCACGAAGGACCGGCCATCATCGTGGATGGGAGTTGGAGGACGAGCAATGGGCACACCAGCGCGGATGTCGATACCGCAGCATCTACAGCAGTCGGGAGCACAGGCGTCTGATGGGGAGCGGGTTATATCCTCGTTGGGAGAGCTGGAAGAAGCAAATCTGGTACAACTCGAAAACATGCGGCTTAAGAGTGGGTGCGAATGATTTGAACTCGTGGATGCGGTCTCATTTGGATTGATCTGATGAGTAGATGAGCTCCGGAAAACATCGCTTATGCTTGCACATTCGAACACGACGACACGGCAACTTCTTGGGACTGTGGTTGAGCAGCAACGATCACTTACCGAGGCCGTGGAGGAGCTTGAAAGGGCGCGAACGAGGAGATCGAAGGGGTTGACTGGTGGGACGGGCTCTCCGGATAGACTGGTTAGATTTATGGCAAGTGTTGGTGATGGGGAGCGGCGGGGAGATCGGCGCGAAGATGAAGAAGTGGCCTCATTTGCTTCGTCGTTTGGATCATCGATAAAGAGAGATCGAGATGTAGGGGATGGGGAGTCGCTTGAATCACAGCTCGCTAGAGAAAAGCAGCTTTCGGCAAAGTTGCTCGACTCCAATGATCAGCTCAGAAGAGAATTGGAAGCTATAAGGAGGGAGTTGAGAGAGCAGGAGACGAATCTTGATCGATTACGGATGATCCAGAACGAAGCATACGACTCAAAACTTGGATGGGAACGGGACAAGAACGAGTGGGAGATGGAGAAACAGAAACTTCTGAGAGAGCTCGCAAGCGCACATCTGGAGCGTGAAAAATTCAAAGATCTTGCAAAAACCCTTGATAGTGAAGGTATCCCGAAAGTGGTTCTTGATCTCTATTGGAGAATGGAGAATGCTGATTCAAACTTTGCAGGAAAGCAAATGATGAAGACCCTTGTCAAAACGGAGCAGCTACGTTTAGAGCACGAGGCTCTCAAAACAACTCATACTTCATGCCTCGCGTCGATATCTGCACTCCAGACAGCCCAAGAAGAGCTGAAACGGGAAGTTCTTGAGCAGCGAGAGAGTGTTGAGAAGTACAGAGCAGCGCTTCGATCCGCAAAGGCGGAGCAGAAACGTTCGACTGCACTTGCACATCAACAAATCACGGAGTCGTTTGAGAAGCAGCTTGCAGACGCACGATATGCAGCACAGCAAGCTGCGGAGGAGGCTCGAGACGCAAAGCGGAGGTTGATGGAGGTGATGAATGTGATTGAGGCGAATCGGATCGCTATGGATCACGGTTATATGCATAACGGGACGAGTGCGGCTACCCGTCAGCAGAATCGACATGGGATGAATTCTTCATCACCCGGGCGAAACGGACATGGCCATGGAGAGTCGCCGCCAGTGAGCAGTCGTGTACAAATTCACAGTGCGGGTCACCAAAAGCCCACCCGGGTTGTCGAAGCGAGTTCCAGAGAAAATGCAAAGAGAGGCGAAGTGCATAGCCTACCAGTTCCGATGACGAAGCGAGACGTCCATTTAAAATCTACCCCCGGCGTGCAATCCAGCAAAGCTGACTCGAGGGTCAGGGGGACTCCAAATCGGCACAGAACTGAGAACAACGGCAAGAGAGCTCGGCCTAATCAGTTCGCCGATTCAGTGCGGTCGAGAGAAAACGTGATTGGAATTCAAGAGCTTGGAGGAATGTTTTCAGATGCACTAGCCAACTCTGTTGGTCCACGCACGGTCGAAGATACCTTTGCGAGACATGAGGCGAAGATGAATGACGAAGTGGTGGACATGTTCACGAACCGGATATCTGATCTCGAGGCAGTGTTTGAGAGCATAACTGGGAAGCGATAGAGTCGTATTCCGTTCTTCTGTAGTATTTAAGTTTCTTTCTTTTTATTTTATTTTGTAGTTTTCATTTGGTGTGGCTCAGACACCCCAACACGAAATCAAAATCTCAAAATCTCGACGACCGAAGCGGTGGGGGCCGTAAAAGATTGGAAGGTCCGCCGATACTTATCTGATTCAAAAGGTGAACTACAACCAAAGAGTACCAGGCCCCGAAAAGGTCTACATTAGTCACCAGCACAGCTGATATGAAAAATTAATTCTCCGGCGGGCAGTACAATTACCTCAGCATAGCACGAGTGAGCAAACAACCTGATGCGGGAAAACACAGCGGGGTCGGAGACGGTTGAGAAGGCCCTGCGAGTCGCAAAGCTGAAGCTGGGAGTGTTTCGGACGGGCAGGCATGGTCACGCCTTTTGCCTCTACACAATTTCGGTTCCGGAAACAGGAAATACAAATCAAACGATTCAGCGCACATTCTTTCGCTCTCGGGATTTGGACCACTTGGTGTTTTCACAGGACGTCGGATACTTGTTGAGATCCGGAATGCTACCATCGGGGTACCTCTCGGATCCAACCCACACGCTGAGCGAAAGCACTGGTGATGTTTACATATCTACGGAGGCACTTTCTGGGATCAAAGGGTCGACAGATTCGCCGGGTTTGCAGATTGTTCGAAGACTGTGTCGACTGGATGCATCCAGCCTGAAAGTGGGAGCCGCAGAGGCAGAAGATATCTTGAAGAGCTTGAACGGGCTGACCTTGAAGCGGCCGTTCGGAGAAACGGTAGACGAGCTAGACTTTGAGTTTGAGCAGACACACCGTTCAGGTGGAAGCAGTACAGAAAGCATGGTCTTGGATTGGAAAGAGAAATCTGTAGACAGTCCTAAAAGTGAAGGAGCCAGGGTAAGTTATGACTATTTTTGGGTGTTTCGGCATTTTAATAACAGCTTTCGTCAGCCGAGTTCGGCCAAACAGGGAATGCATTCTGCATCAAGGTCGAATCCCGATATTGGACAGAAGAGAACCATGGATGACGCTTCGTCGGAGCCCCCCAGTTCGGCTCAGCCAGAGACACCAAATCCAGCGATGAGTGAGGACAGAAGAAAGCGGAAGCGACTCTCAATTATTACAACGTCTCTTGACAACTACCCCCGCTCTGCACAAGATTGCCTTCACTCGAACGCCGACACCAATACCTCCGCCGTTCCAATTACAGAGTCCCCTGCCGGTATTGGCGTTGGAAACAGCGAAAAGCCTCCATTTTCGTCTGATCCCACACCTTCGGGGCGACGGATGAGTGAAAAGCGCAACCACACTCGACTAACAATCACCACACCTGGATCAGACGGCAATCGACATCCGCAAATAATGTCAGCACCACACGACGGGCCAGTTCGTCCATTGCCAACTACTCAAGACGCAGATGCACAAGCAATGCCCCCACCATTGCACACACCCTCTCATCATCTTCCTCCAAGTGGCCTCAGCTTCAGAGGTGCTGGACAGTTGAGACAGAACATGGATGCTCGATTCCCTCCTTCTCCTAGAAACCCCGAGTTCCCAGCTCGAAGACTTCCCGTCCCCACACCATCACATATGCATCCTGTTTCGCCTTCAACGGGATACACACCACACGGCACATCTCTAGCAAATCACCACCTTTCCAACTCGGGAGGCTCCTCGAGCGTCCATCCAGCTGCAACCCCACAACACACCATACACCGCGATTCACACGCGCCCCCGCCGTCGTCATCGCATATCCATCTACCACACAACCTCGGTTCGCACCCACCACCGATCACCGCAGTCCAGCCGCCTCTAGTATCTCGAACGCACTTCCTGAGCGTGTTCGAGGGCATCTACGACCAGATGGAAGAATCAATCGCGCTGCAGCGGACGCTGAAAGATCAGATCCGCAAATCTGCGGCGCTGCTTCAGACGCTGCAGGGTTCAGCGACGATGATTGAGGGGCTCGTGCAGACGCATTTTGGAAAGATGCAGATGACATATGGTGAGAAATTTGGGATGGCCCTGACGCAGTTGAACCGTCGACTTCGGGTCATTGAGGATATGATGGGGGTGGATCCGACAGCGAACGGATCGGAAAGTGGGAACCATGAGAACGCGGGAATGGTGTCGGCGAGGCTTGGCCCACAGACGGGTGTTGGAGGCAGTCAGATGCATAATGGACAGTTATTTAGTGCCAGGGGGACGTTCCACGTAGGTGGTGGGCCGCTGAGTGCGATTGGTGGGATCAGACCCGGAGGTGCGCCGACGGGGGGTGCTGAGGCGACGTCGGGATATCATCCGGAGTTGACGAACCGAATATTGCAGTCCGTGCTAGATCGACTGGAGGCATTGGAAAAGAAGATTGGAGTGGAACCTGCATGAAGAACGATCCTTTTCAAGCATGGGATAAACTTTCGGAATTGCACCTTACTAAATAAATCCGTTCTCTAACTTGCCAAACTTTTTGGTGCCCCCAGGTCATTAGCAATCCGACGTCATTTCACACACACAGCAGTCAGAACGATCTGTGACAGCAGAATTCAGCCACGCATTTGTTAGTTCACTTTCAATGAAGAGCAACTGAGGATCAAAATCGACCTGTCCTCCGACTACTCGACCATCATGGATCGTGTAGCTGATCGCTTCAAACTTCATGGCGAGGATGACGACCTCGAAACCCTTTTCCGGTACCCCAGTTTGAAGTCCTAAGATAATTGCCCGATTGATCTTTTTGCAATTATCAATTGAATGCTGATTGTGTGGTTCTGAGTAAAGTGGTGTGAGACCGTGCGGAAGATTGTCGCTGCCTTCGAAGGAAAGGAGTCATCTGAAATGTGAGCATTGAACACTGAAATCAATTTGTGAAAACGCAGGCGATGTTGATGGTTGGAGGAAAGCATTCCTCCACCATTCGACAACGTCGACCCGGCCGTTATAGCTAGTCGCTTTCTATTCACACAGTAAGTCAGGGCCCCCGACTGCTACCAATCGAGAACAGAGATTTAGCCATTCTCGGAAGTACCGTTGATTGCCGTCTCATTGTATCTCAAAGAGAGATTTGAATTCTGTTGCAACGCCAGTCTGGAGATCAAGTGGCCACGAATAAAGTGCAGCGAAAGTGCGATTGATCGATCACACCAGCGAAGAGGGACATTTGAATGTTCTCGATTGGTGGACAGCGAGTGGACTCAAATTAAAGCACCGAGAAAGTTTGATGGACATGGCGAGTCTTAACAGGCAACTCAAAGTTTTGCAGGGGTGGGAGTCAAGAGGCCCCAAGATGAAAGATGAAGTGGAGTGTGCTTGAATTGGACTTTTGAATCGAGTCTTCACAGACGTCCATTGAAATAAGAGACCTAGCGTTGACTGTCCGATTGTAAGATAAGAGTGGGCGTGTGATACCGGTTTTTGAACTGGCCAGTAGATGGGACGGAAGTGGTCAATGGGATGGGGAGATGAATACTCCGAGGACGAGTAATGTTTTGTTAGCTGTTTATTGCCGAGGAAAGTGAAGAACACAGGAACATCCAAGATGGAAACAATTTTTGTAATTCAATATTCCTAGGGAACCAGTCACTCGCTCCAGCTCGCCAGAGGCTCTCAGTCGTTTTTACCAAGCAGGATTCGACGAATCACAGCATGGAGTAAACAAACGGACTTGAATTAACCAAAATGTGAACAAGATTTTTCGTTTGATTGGCTTGAATACAAGTATCTCGTATCTCACTGCCCTCACAGACCAGCAGAATCTCTCAGAATGGCCATGTTTCTCCACCCTGATTGCCTAATCCAAACAATCCCGGTCCCCGACAAATTCTGAACGTCTTTTCGCCGGCTTGCTTTCGTGCTGCCTACCATCCGCGAGCTCAGCTTTTCAGAGCTGTTGCTGTTACGAGAGGACTGAATCGCCCGTTCTCTGCTTCTTACCAGAAGCTCAAGTTGGTCGCCACCTCCAAACATCTGCTCACGAAGATACTAGCTCAATTTTTAGGCTCGTCTACTTCCAGGATCTTGATTGCCTGACTATCCCAATCGCTGTCACTAAGCACTTTCTGTCACGGCCATATACTACCGAGTCACCATTGAACCCTGCATCTTCAAGTCACCACAACAACAGCATCCGTTCGCAAGCTAGAACCCTGACTGTCACTTCTAAGTTGCTCTCAGCTCTCGCTGTTCTCTCAAAGACTGTGATCACAGCAAACAAGGAGAACAACCTATCCGCCACTCAAATCGAAACTGGAATTATTTTTATACAAACTTCCACTTATCTCAGTATATCTTCTAACCCTCCCCTGACCCGCCTATCAATCCAATACTTCGCAAACTGCTCATCTCAAGCCAACTTTGATCATCTCACAGTGTATCCAAAACCGCGACAGTTGCCACAAAGAGCCAGCCAAGACAAACCTATTCAACAATTTGCTCCAACAAAATTGAACTCACATCACGATGTACGATCGGTCAAATCATATTTTTATGGAACGTGCGTACTAGAACGCAATTACCTCCAGTACATCACTCATATCCCAGATGTAGTGAGCATTCGTTTTGAGCCATTACCGTTCCGATTTCGAGAGCGCACCCCTCTTGAACGACACGAGGACTGGCAAGACAACCTTCTGAACCAACTTAAGCGCAAAACGGGACGGTATGAGGAGTTTGTCGTTTATCGGCGCACCATGTTTCCGCCAGACTGGAGATACGTAGATGAAGTCCTGCTGCGGACCAGGGAGCACCCTCCGCCTATTGAAATGTTTGCGACAAACATCAAAAAACCAAGGAAGTTCTCGCCAGGGCTGAAAGAAAAGGCTTTGGAGCTCGTCAAGGACATCAAGCACACGATCGAGGAGCTTCCCTGCATCGAATGGAGAAATTTGGGCCAGGCGGAACCGGAACCACGTGTCGGCAATAGAGGCGATCAAACGCAAACAGGCTCACTACCAACAACTCAATAAAGTTGAAAAGGCGAACGCAATGCTTTTGTCACGGCGAGCTGTACAAAAGAAGCACATGGACGTCAGCCACCAGGGCTCACAACGAATAAAGGCGAACGCGGATGTCCGCGTGGGCAAGTCAGAGAAGATACAGCCAACGGCCCTGGACAATAAGACTCAGACTTAGGACGTTGCGGATTGTTCACCGGGAGTGGCATCAATATTTCCGGGAAGAGGAAAGCTTCCGCTGTTGGAAAGCATCACCAGAGATCGAAACGCCAGCCAAGCGTTCAATCGTCGGTCCCGCTTCCTCAGTTGATTCAGTCGATACTCCCCATCATCCAAAGTCTATCCCAAAACAACAAACGCTGGATCATCCATCGAAACCACATCCTCCATCGACACCGGATCCTCCATCGACACCGCAACCTCCATTGACACCGCATCCCTCGAAACATGGTCCATTGATTCATTCAGGACCTCTACTCTGTGCAGGCAAGTGGAGAATCTGGACGGAGAAAAATGCAGACAAAGATGTTTGGCAAGTGGTGCAGTATTGAGCCAGGTGTTCGCGCTGCTTGTGAGCAATGGAGCGAAAACAAAGCCCAGATGCTCAACATCCGCAGCAGCACGGGCATCTCCAAAGTGGTTCACTAGGGGAAGAAAAATCCAGTGAAGACTTTTTGAGTTTTTCGCTTTCTGTGTACTCCAGTTGTCCGAGAGTAGTCTACCTCTCCCTTGTGTTTAAAATTTTATCGTCGCTGTTTCCGAGTCTTTCTTCCAGCTACTTGATTGGAGGCGTGTTTCATTTTACTATCCGTCCTTCTCCCATTGCTTCCTCGATTCCTTTGGTGAAGAATCATTTTCCTCTGTTTTCCATTCACCCCATATCATTTTTCAATTTTTCAACTTTTTTTCGCTGATAAGCGTATTCATCTTGCTTTTGTGACAGTACGGGGATTGGTGATACTATGCACTGACCGGATTCGGTCCTGTACTGCGTTTTCGTCATTGTAGGGGTCGGTGAAACGACCTTGATGACGTTACATTGCTAAGTCGTTTGCTTGTATCATAGATTCCGATCTTTGATCTTACATGAGGTTATTTCCTTTCCGTTTAGCACACTTTTGTGTCGGCTGACTGTTTTCGGTTCAGTGTCGAGGTCGAGGGGAACTGGTTCTCCAAACGCCCTTTTCGTATCAAAATCGGACGGTTTCTTGATCCCATGGAACGAGATTACCTCTCAGGCTTTCACAGTATCGGTTGTTGTACCGCCTACAATGACGACGGCGATCAATGGTAATGGACCCGCCAACTTTTTACAGTGCATGTCAACAACGGTTGTGGTTCCCAGGGTTCTTCGTTCACCAAGAGCGAGCCCGTATTCAACTTTGGATCTGCGGTCCCGACAAATGTGTGCGGCGACGACCTGGCAAGCAACAGGATGCCGATCTGTCATGACCAACCCTTCTCCTCTGCATGAGCCTGCTGAGCAATTGCCTCCTGCCGTTGCGACGACAACAAAGAAAGCCACCCCGCGCGACAAAATCCAAACCATCCAACGTCACAAATTCTGCTGCCACATCTGCGAAATCGTCGTCCACGCTGCATCTACTTCGCCTGCTTCTTTTAAACGTTCGCGTCGGTCGACTACATCTGCATCCCCACACCACAACAACACATACGATGATGAAGTGGGAGTGCCCTCGGAAGAGGAGGACGACGAGGTAGTACGAAAGCGCAATAGGAACTCTGAGGCAGCGCGACGGTCGACGCAAGGACCTTCCATTAAGTCTACCACAGATGTAGAAACATTAACTTGAACATAATCGTTCTCTTCGACCTCAATTTGAGCGCATTATATTGCTCTTCTAAGAAAGAAGGTTTCGCATCGTCGAGAAGTTTTCTATGATGATACTTTCCCACAAGCATCCCTCTGTCTCTCTGAAAGCATGCTACCGCCTCATTGGGAAACCACGCCATTCATTGCGTGCAAACTTTAAACCCCTCCAGCGCACGCTTTGCCTTCCCACTCCGGATGCTTTCCCTTGCAACGCCAACCGCCTCTTTAATCGACCCTGCTTTCCCGGCAACATACACCAGCGCAGCCGCATTAAGTAGGACAAAGTCAAGAATCGGGTGTCCGTCCGGTAGTTCTCCGTTCAGAAGACTGTGCATTGTTTTGGAGTTCATCGACGCATCGCCGCCAACGACTGTAGAGAGCGGGTGTTCTGACAATCCGAAATCGGAGGGGTGGAGACGGAGTTCTGTGATCGAGCCGTCGGGACGCAGATCCCAGACTTGTGTGAAACCTTCCGGGCTGACCTGGAGCCAAACAAAGTGTTTTAAAAACGATCTTGATCTTGGAGTTTGGTTGTACCTCATCAAGACCGATCTCTCCGTGCACGACCCACGCGCGCTGTACACCTGTGAGTTTGAGTGTTTGAGCGAAGAGCAGCCCGAGTTCTTTCGCGTAGACGCCAAGGACAATCTGCTTTGGCCGGGCGGGGTTCGTCAATGGTCCCAGTCTGAGACCAATCATTAAATCAATGAGCCGTTCATGTACGATATTGTTTTATTTCAAACTCACAGGTTGAAGATTGTTCGAACGCCGAGCTCTTTCCGTGGGACCGAGACGTTTTTCATGGCGGGATGGAAGACCTGAGAAAACAAAAAGGCGAATCCAGACGATTCGAGAGAGCGCGATACATCATCGGGCGTGAGGTTGGACAGATGGCATCCGAGTGCCTCCAAAACGTCTGCGGATCCACAACTGGACGACGATGCCCTGTTTCCATGCTGATACGCAATCAGAAACAAAGATTCAGCATTTGAAAATTTCTTCTACCTTTGCAACGATACAGCCAGCGCCAGCGCCGACGAGCCCCGCGGCCGTCGAAGCGTTGAATGTATTTTGACCATCACCACCTGTGCCTACAATGTCTATTACGCTGTTCTCGAGATGTGGTGGAATGGATATGTGAAGGCTGTTGTCACGCATGACCGATGCGAAGGCTGCGACGATGGAGGGATCGGATTCCTTTCCTGTCAACTTCAATGCTACGAGAAAGCCGCCGACCTGGGCGTGAGTAGCTTCTCCATGCATGAGCGCGTTCGCCGCACGGGTAGCATGCTCGCTTGTGAAATCGGTTGGGGTCGCCAGCAGCAGCTTCAGAGAATCCATTTTCTGTGTTTTGTGGTGATCCACGGCGAATGTGATGAGATGTTCAAGCCACGTAGAGGTGACCGGCGAAGCATATTTATGATGGGAAGTTTTGAAAATAGACATAAGAACATAATGATAAAATATTGGGTGATCAAAACATTCGGAAATTATCATTGGGATTGCTGAAAAACCAAGTGTTATCTCCTATTTGCAATAATCCATCCGTTAATCACAGGTGTACACACAACAACCACAAAATCAAAAAAAAAGCAGCATCTATAAAATGTGTCTAAGCAACGAGTGCTGCAATGGCGGCAAAGAGCGAAACTGCAGAAACCAAAGGCAGCGATGCACCAGTGCCAACAATGGCACCTCCGGTAGCAGTCGCGGTTGGCGCCGCAGTCGTTGAGCTCCTCACAGCCGTGGTCGCCTGCTGGGCAATCACAACGGTCGTAGTTGTGGGTGCTCCACCAGCGGCAGACGAGGGCGCCGGACCGGGAGCACCAGTCGTGGTGGCAGCACTTCCGGCTGCAGCGGATGTGCGGGTAGCACCACCGGCCGCAGGGGAAGCAGGGTTCTGTGCTCCACCGCCAGAAGACCTGTCAAATGCCGAGTTCACGACGTTGCCGTAGCCGTCCTTGTAGGGTGCCCTGCCAACGCACTCGGCCATGGAGATGAAGCGGAAGCCGCGCTGCTTGACGAGGTTGTAGATCTGACGGATCTTTGCGGGGGTTCTAGAGTGGAAGAGGTAAGAGTTTTGCGAGATCCAGTTTCATAGGGCTCGACTTACTGTTGGACGTTGATGTCGTGGGAGAGCGAGTCGTATCCGGTTCCAGGCTTAAGGTCGGTCTCGAAGATTTTGAACGGGTCGATGTTTTGCCACTGTAATAAAGTAAGAACCAAGTACACTACTACTGCAGTGTCATTAAACTCACGTCGTTGGTGTCCAGGTTCCATTTAACCAAGGTGTAACCCATCGACTTTACAATATTGTAAACTCTGGTGTCAGAGTCGCCGTAGGGTGGGCGCATCAGAGCGGTACGGTGACCGATGACGCTGTTGATCAAGTCCTCGTTCTTTTGGATCTGCTCACGGACCTGAGCGTCCGTGAGAGTTGGAAGTGACAGGTGGTCGTATGTGTGGTGTGCGATCTGGTGACCTTCGTCATACGCACGTTTAAGGATTGCCTGTGTGCTCACAGCGTTTTTTCCCTATTTGTGAGAAATGTTGGTAAGCCACTGGGCAAACTTCTGTTTACAGAGTTGTGCGTACGAGGATGAAGAAGGTGGTCTTAATGCCAAGCTCCTTCAGGACGTCCAGAATGGCAGGAGTGATGGTGGCCTTTTGAAAATAACAGGTCAGAAGTGAATAGCACCCTCAATAGCGGCGAAACTCACATGGGGACCATCGTCGAAGGTCATGGCAAGAGTGTTTGGAGTGTTGCATCCCAAGAAGTCTACGCCGTCTACCTGTGCATTTACAGCTGAAGGGAAGTTGAATGCAGCGGTAGCAACAATGGCAGCGAATGCAAGGATGGAAAGCATGGTTGATGCCTCAGTTGATATGGCTGCCTTAGTTGATATGGCTGCCTTAGTTGATATGGCTGTGGGGCACAAGCCCGCTTTAAAAACTGTAAATTTTAGAGTTTGCCGTCGTAAATGGCTCAGCAAGAGACTCAGCTCACACAAAGTTTTAATTTTAGCCAATCGGTGTTTCAAAGAGACAAGGAGAGAGTGGAAACGAGTGGTGGACAGCACAGGTGCAATAATGGGTGCGAAGAAAGATTATGATTTCAGAAATTGCTTTTCTTCTAAACAACAAATTGGGAATCATAAACGGAAGATGTGGATGGAGCGTGCCGGATAGTTTTACCGAACTAACAGGGCAATAATGATTGGGCGGTTTGGCACAGCGTTCATCGGACCCCAAAATCAGCGCACGGACACCTTCATACACGTGAAGGCTCCCTAGCATCATTTAGCCTAATAAGGCAATGAACATCCAGAAAGTCAGGATGCAAATTTGAAAATGGCAGTGAAGTCACCAACGGCTTCTCTTTTGGGGTGAAGAGCTTCTATTAATACCACTCTGTACAACCGCTGTAGAGCCACCACCGAGCTCATCAGCTAGTAGTTTAGTACCAGTTCTCTACCAGTACGAGAATTGCATTAGGTTGTTGGGTTGTGCTGTGCCATGCTGAGCTCCATGCCACCACCAATACTAATATATATAATAATTTTGATTTTTTAAATGCGGCTACAAACTTTTAATTTCTTGCCGAACTCAAAATTTTGTCGCACACCGAGAGGGGCTCGCTGTTAAAAACACCCCTTCCCGGGGCGTCCCATACCATTCTCCGACGATGCTTCTAGCCAACGTACTAGCCGCTTTGCTTGCGGTTTTCACTCTTACTGCGGCAGGCACTCCGGAGGAGAATGGTGTCGACTTCCATGGCTGCAAAAGCCCGAACACCCTCGCGTTGACGTTTGACGACGGCCCACATGTACGTCCGTTTGTAGCCTTAGTCTCTTGAAACATATGGCTTAATTTTGCCAACACTTGCGAAGCCTACAGTGACCCCGGCTATTCTCGACGTGCTCAAGGAGCTCGGCATAAAAACAACCTTCTTCGTCATGGTACTTCCCTGTCCCCGGTACTTAGCTGACGCAGCTTCTCACCCTCTCTTTCTCAGGGGAAGAATGTTCACAATAACACCGCTATTCTAAAGAGGGCGTACGACGAAGGGCACCAGATTGCACAGCACACGTACGACCATTTTCCTCTGACGAGACTCTCCGACGACGAAGTTCGTGACCAGATTAAGAGGAATGAGGACCTGGTCTACAACGTCATTGGGCAACGTATGCGGGTCATGCGGCCACCTTATGGCAACTCGGACCGGAGAGTGCACAAGATTCTGAAAGGGATGGGGTATTGGTCCATCTTGTGGACATTGGATACAAACGACGTACGTGCCCGAGGATTTGATGGTGGTCGCTTTCAGACGTACTCATTGTTCGCTCTTTCTAGTGGCGAGGATATGACCCAATGGACACATTCGAAAAGGGTGTGGAACCTGGAAGGGGCATCGCATCCCTATCTCACGACACGGCCGCCGTAGAGTAAGCGATCTTGTCGTTTATGAGCGGAAGTACAGCAACTTAAAAGTCCAATTGTCAACATCTAGGACACCCAAAAAGCTTCAAGAGATCCATGCCTATGTAAAATCGAAAGGGTTCAGATTTATCTCCATCTCTGAATGCATCGACAAACAACCTTACGAGGACGGTTGGGGCAACGTGGTGAACGCGGCGTTCGACTTAAGCGTAGCCACCAACACAACGGAATCTCCTCGTAATCCCACTGACGCCGCGGTATCTGTTTCACAAGCGTCCAACGATGCAAGCTCTGTATCCGCGAAAGTCCCCTCATCCTCTGCAGCCTCACACTCCTCCTCCGTCTCTTCTGACATCGCACTCTCCACAACTCTCTCACCAGCGACTTCGACCCCTATCGCTCCACAATCCGACCCTGAGCCTTCCTCAACAACCCCTACAATCCCATCCTCCATACACGTCCCACCACCGTCCGCGCCACACACAACTTCCAAAGCGGTCCCAGTAAGCTCCAGCGTCGTCTACTCAGTACACTGGGCTTCAACTCCCTCACCGCACCCATCTCCACAATCACCCACCACCACAATATCAATACCCACTCCCAACCACAACAACAACGTCACTCCAGTCATCGACGCCCCTTCAGTCGTATCCCAATCCATCGCATCACCAGCATACTTCGAAGCCTCAGGACAAGATACAAATACAATCACAAACACCTCGGCGCCAATACCCCCAGCTGCGTCGTGGGCGATCGCGGTTATCGGTGTCACGGTCGTCGCGGCTGCGGTCGCGGCGGTCGCACACAGACGGCTGTATCGTGTCACGGGAACATGGCTGAAGGGATACAGCCAGGTCGGATCAGTGGAGAGATCGGTAGTATAGCCAGAGCTTTGCCTCCAGTGCAACTGCTTTCATTTTGCGTTTACACGAAGGAAAATTGGAAAAATCGAGATGCGAATTATTTTAGAAATCCACGCGGATTAAGTACATATGTAATTTTTGGCCCTTTACTTTTTTTTGTTGTTTTATTGTTACAGGCATTTGTTTTTTTGTTATCTTCGGCACAGGCAATGTGCAGAGCTGCTAACTTGTTTTCTTTTTTCTCCCAACGAATAAATCCTGCTCTCCTCAGTTATCGGTCTTGGTAAAAGATTCTGCCGTTCTGAAGGGCTTCAGGTTTTCGGTGGACAACAGCGCTGTCGTTTTGCTGGTTGTTGATTTTCTTGGCATCGTGAGTGACAAGTACAGCAAACATATTCAAGTGGGCGTCAAAAAGTTAACAGCAAACACGAGGAAAAACAGAAACGGAAACACTAAAAATACGGTACACGTCAATCCCCAGTGCGCAGATGTTCTGTCCCGTCAATCGTGAGTATTTGGATCCGTTGATCTTTCCGAGTCTCATGTCTTGAGCTCTGGGGGGTTCCGTTGTACAGATTCCGAAACGAAGGGACAATAGCCCGAGCAGCGTAGAAGTCTGCAAGAGGTGATCTCACTCTAGGATGGCGGTATGTCCTTCAGATAAGCACTAAACAGACGATATCGGGTACCAAACTGGCGCACACAATGAGAACTGGCTTAAAGGTCAAATTATAAGACGGTCTCGTCCATGGTGGCCTGTATATCAATGGTACGAATTAATGACAATTAGGTGGTTGCATATTTGAGAAATCTCACCAGTCCATTCGCAACTCGGGGAAGTTTTTGTAGCTCGGCGTCTCGCCTTTCGTCACAAGCTTGGTTTCCTCTGAAAGCTTTCGTGGTATTCAGGTACAGTGCGAGAAGCGCGAGCGGAAACGAGAAGGTGTTGGCGGTGGTCTAGAAACTGGATCGTTAAAGTTCCGCGGTGGGACCTTCTCAAAAACGGGGAGAACACTTACTTCATAGCCCTAGAGCAAAAATAAAGGCGATCAGTTCAGTCGGAACATACCCACCCATTCAGTCCCCAAGCTCGCCACAAACAAGAACAAAAAAAGCACTCGACACCATCTCACTCTCGCTCATCCCCTTCCCCTCCTCCTCCATCTCCACCGCCTCCACCAAAACTCCCAAGTTGACCGCGACTTGGACTCCATACACATCCCATCCCTCCTCACCTCCTTGGCCCTCTCGATCACAACCCGCATAAGCTTCCCAAACTCCTCTCGTGCCGTCACCACGCTCTTCACGAAATCGTTCGGGATCAACGGGATCCATTTGCGCGAGAGGAGGACAAAGTGCAGGTACGTCGCAAAGATCTCTAAGGAATGCTGGAGGGGCATTTGGAATCCGGGAGGGGTTATGCGGGCGTCGTGGTGGCGAGGCCGAGACGCTCGCCGCAGGCGGGAGTCGGAGATCACAAAGAGGGTGAGATGCACGGAGAGTTTTAGTGATGAGGTGAGGTCAGAATGTTGCATTTGTAGTGAGTCTGACGGTTTCACTCCGGAGCGACATCCACGGCCACGACTTCATCGTTGTCGTTCTCGCGCGATTTCCATTCACGTCAAGAACTGTTGCACGGCGACGATGGTGGACTCTTGAACGTGCAGGTTGTTCTTTTCCGAGAATTGTGGCAGTTATACGACGTACCCTCCTCCAGCTACGTAGAGAAATCAAAAGTCCACCTTGCGACACTAGCACTTTCTAAACTTGCTCATCATTTTAACGTTTCCCACCATACACGAGATCGTGATTCGTTTCGTTGGGATTAGAACTGCCCGTATTATATTTCATTTTCTAATCGACTGTTTATTTGATTTTGTTCACTTTGGTCTATATTCCTTGTAGTGTGTTGCTTTCATTCGAATTATCCATGGCAAAAAATGTATGTATTTTTACAGTGAGGCTGTTGCGAAAACAGGAGATTTACAAAACCAAAAATGTGAGAATTACATGATGCACCATCACAAAGTCCTTTCTAACCAACAAAGTGTCCTCAACGACCACCCCACCCACCATTCTTTCTGTTTTCATCAAAAAACGCTGCACCATCAAAACCAAAAACACTGTTTGCCAAGGATTGTTAATGAACCAATCATCCATTCGCACAAAAAATGAGCTGCGAAAGGAACATAATAAAGAAAGGAGCTCTCAAGAACAACGAAAGTATAGCTCTCTGACCAAGCAAACGAAATGTGTTTTGCCCGGGATCGTATAAATGTGGCTGGATGTGTTGTTTCCGATCAAAAAGAAAATGCTGGGTCCGCAAGGAAAAAGTTTCCTCGTTCGTCTCACCATCACCCCATCGGCCACGAGTCCGTAAGGTGTAACTCAAGCCTTGGTCTCCTCCGCAGCGGGAGCAGCCTCAGCCTCGTTTTCCTCGTTTTCGGCGATCTGGGCAGCGTTGGCGAGTGCAACCTTAACAACGAGTTCGCGGCTGTCAACGACCACGTTCTTCAACTCGGTAAGAACACGCTGCTGTTCCTCGTGGCTCTCCACCTCAACGAAACCAAAACCTTTGCTCTTTCCAGATTTAAGGCGAACCACCTTGGCAGTGGTGACTTTGTAGTCCTTGAAGATCGACTTCAGATCTTCGTCGGTAACCTTGAAGGGAAGGTTGGCAACAAAGAGCATGGTCTCGGAAAGGGGAGCAGGCTCCTCACCCTCCTTGGGCTCGCGGGCAGCGCGCGGGAAACGGCGCCTGCCAGCGGAACGACCACGACCGCGACCACCACGACCGCGAGTAGACTTCTCACCAGCTTCTTCGCCGCCAGACTTGTCCGTCGCGCCTTCACCCTCAGTGGGCTCCTCATCATCGACACGCTTCTCTGCACCATCGCCTTCGGCACCAGCCTTCTTCTTAAAACCAAGATAGTTAGAGACATTAAAAAGCTCCGTAACGTGCGAACTCACAACACGACGACGACCTCCACGACCGAGGTAGCTGCGGCCCTTCCGAACAGAGCGAACAACGCGCGATCCCTTCGCCTTGCCTTCACCAGCCTCCCGCAATTTGGCAAGTTCAACGTTGATCTGACGACCACCGAGTTCCTGCTTGTCGAAAAGGCTGACGGCCTTCTGTGCCTCCTCCTCGTTGTTGTACGAAACGAAACCGTACCCCAGAGAGCGAGTGCCGCGAGTGATAATCTCAACCTTCACACTGCGATAAGTCAGACACTGTCAAACACGTAACATTAGATCATGACTTACACAGGGCCAGCAGGAGTGCAGAAAGTGGTGAGCTCCTCGCTAGTGGTAGTGAAGGCCAAGTTGCCCACAAAGACCTTGTGGGTGTTGTCCTCCTCTTCCGGTTCCGCTGGGGCACCATCTTCGCCAGCAGGTTTGGGTTCCTTGGGAGCCCTTGGTTTCCTGGGCTTCCTTTCCTTCTTTGCCTTTGCGACGACTTCGGTAGGTGTCGCTTCAACGGTGGCATCGACAACGGGGCCCGGTTCGGCAGCTGCGGTTTCGGTGGTCATTGTGGAGGTCTTCAACAATTAAATCAGCAACAGTTCAAGCGATGCGACAGAAGTATTATTCAGTGTATTCACATACCTTGGTGTTACTAGCCCGCCGTCGGGTCTGAGAATGGACAGTTAGAGAGTGTATTGGGTAGGTCTGTAGCGCTGGTCTGGGTGACTGCCGGCTTGCTGATCTGCCGGTGGGAATCGGCGGTGCCTTAAGAGGGGCGCTGGCTGGTTGGGTGGCTGTGTTGAATTGTGGCTGTGTTATAGGCACGTGGCTGCTTTAAGGGGCTGCGCCTTTTCGGAACCATTCACTAAAGACACCTCTTCGGGTGAGAATGGGATCGGCTGGATCGTGCGTGTAGGGGGGAGACTGTGCGCAACAAACAACATATTGCCCATCACAAGATCATTGCCGTGGACCCGATCCATTGCCATCTCATACTTTGGCGCTGTATGCACAACAAGAAGCGAGATCATGTGAAGGGAGCGTTGAAGAACCATGTTTCAATCTACCACGGGCCGCAGACGTGTCTCCATGGACAGCGCAGCAACAACATCCCCGATTCCTTTACTAGAATTGCATTTTGGTGATTGCTGGAAGGTATAGTGACAATTTCTTTGGTCCGAATAAGCACTACCTCCTTGTTTGTTGGTTCACCAATTCGAGTATTCTTGCAGCGAGCGTGCTCTTTCCCCTTCGAACAAGTGTTAAACTAACCAAATCGAGATTGTTGACTGACATGACATACACGTGGTGGTGATTATGATCCTATCTTGAGAAGACCTGAAATCAATTCAGTGCGAGCATACGTTAGAGGTAATTTGGGCGCTTATCATGATTCAAAATTCGCAACATTTTCGTCTCCGAGTACACTGGAATTGGTGTGCCGACAGGCTTGAATGTTCCACCTCTCTCCATGAATACTGCATAACTGGGGAGGTTACATCTGAATGAATTGGAAATTCTTCTGAATCTGCTGATCACTGGAAATTTCACAACTGTATTCTTCTTTCTCTTTGCAAACTTTTCAAAACTGTATTATATGTGTAAACAAAGTATTCCGAATGAAAAACATTGTCTCTGACGAATATCTTTGGACATCATTTTCATGCTCCGTTGAACCTGCACTCGGGAATCGTGCAAGAGTTTCCAGACCTAACAGGAGCACTGCACTCCACACGGGCGCCGGTGACTTCGGGGTTGATGAAATATTGATTCCTGCAGAAATCGTGCGAGTCCGGAGGGTTGCCCGCCACCTGAATATTGATATCCTTGACAGTGAACTTTGGCGGATCGGCATGGAACAAATTAGGTGGTTCAAGAACCCACATCGCCATCGTCTGCTCCTGGCCTTGCATGTCGAACGAAAACGTGACCGATTTGCCGTTTGCTTCGTTTAAAACGATCTGGTCCCAAATCTTCTCGCCGGATCGCTGGTACATGACCATCAACAGAGTGTCGCCAGGGCTCACCGCCATCTGCTCCCCACCGAAGCATTTCGAGCCGACGTATTGCGCAGAGATCCACCATGTGTTCGATTTATCGATGCTCGGGTTGTTGTTCGGTGCGCAGGAGCCTCCGTATGTCAGGACGGGTTGCATGACACCAAAGCCGAGTGGCCCCAGATTGGGATTCTCCCAAGGCTCGAGACCAGGCCACAGGAAAAGAGTCCTCCATTTCACATCCGGCACCGGCGGAACGACAACACGAGACGTCATCGAGACGATCGGGTATTTGGCGTTAGTCAACCACTTCGCCATGACGAAACCCCAGGTCTCGGTTCCACAAACAGCTCCTTTCAGGTACTGCGCATCCGCCTTCTTGACGTTCTTGTTGTTCTTCAGGTAGCACGTCCCGCCGTTCCAAGTGAAATGATTACAGTTGCCGTCTGCCCAACAGGCTTTCTGGCACGAATCCCAGGACGCCGTGACTGTACTCGAAACGTCGTTTCCGGGGAAGTCGCAGTCAAAGGCGTAATTTTCGGCTTGCCACGAGATCGGCAGGATCACACCGCAAACGGTGTCTGTCGCGACAATTGCGTCGTTCTTAGTGGCTCCACCAGTCTTCAACCAGCATGTCCCGCCCTGGTAGTTGCTCCAGGTATAGTGAGTGCAGGCGTTTGTCTTGACGCACGTTGGTCCGCACTGATCAGCAGAAGTACGAACATTTGACAAGTCTTTGTTGAGGAAGTCGCAGTTGTACGCCCAGTTGCCGGGCTGCCAGCCGAAGTCAGTTGCTGCACGCTTGGTTAGACTGTGCAGAGGAACTCCAGAACTCCTCACGAAGCCAACCACCGCAAGGGCAGTCAAGATAGTAACAACAGCAATCCGCATTGCGCTAAGGAAACAGGATCGCTGAGAAGCATGTTCTTTTTATACGCGTCATGCGTGCTACAACATCGGAAACAGAACATTTTGCACATTCCATCCATGATCATACCATCAAAATTAATACATGTCCGCTCGACAAAAATTTTTATTATGAGTGCGTGTGTGGGGGACATTCTTTCCTGGAGCCACACTTGCGCAGAGACCTAATTTAGATCATAAATTAGTCGCGACTTCGTCTTTTGATATGGACCGATCGCTCGTCTCATTTCAAAACAAAAAATCCGTGCACATGTGCATCAGCCAAAAAATTTCACTCTCGCAACCAAAATTTACTGTTCACTTTGATCATTTCTGTCTGTTTCTGCTTGCTGAGCAATGAGCTAAGCAATGACAAGTTGTGGTGCATGGTGGGGTGCCAATGGAATATTTGATCACCGCGGTTTACTGCAATTAACAACTTTCTGGACAAATTGAGCTGTGCAGCTCAGCGCTGTTTATTTTAGCATATTTCGTTTACTCCTTGTATCAGATTGATAGTTAAGTATGTTCTAGTTTTTTAGTTTTGGTTAGTGTTATAATTGTCCATGATGCTCAGCAAGTTTATTTTTATATTGATCATGATAACTTCTAGTTTTAGTTTGGTTAGTGTTATAATTGTCCATGATGCTGAGCCAGTTTTTAATATTGAGCCTGATCACTGGACCAAGCAAGTTTGTCTTGTCGCGGAGCTTGGAGTCCTGGTAAAGGTTAGATGTCTTACCCTTGAAATACAGAGTCTTACCAGATCTGATAAGCAACATCGAGCCACTCTGGTGCTTTGAATAGTACCTAAGAGCAATTGCCGGTAACCGCTGTCCTCGTTGAGAATTTGAGTGTTTAAGAGCTGTTTTCCGAACCACCAGCCCAAAGGTGTGCGGCATTCATCCAAACAGCCAGGAATCAAATCCTCAAACGTGAATATGCGGGAGAATTCTTGTATGCACCTGATCTATAGTGATCAAGAGTTGAGGAGCTGAATTACACTATTTACCTGAAGGGAGGAGGAACATTCACAACCTTTGTTGTTTTAAAGAATAAGCCAACAAATTAAGCACATTTGCCATGTTGAAGTTTCAGATTTCCAATGTGAATACAATTAACAATATACCTCTTTTATGCGTCAATCTAACAATATTCTGGACATGAGTTCTCTGCAATGCACTGTAGTGTCATTGCACACTAACGCGATTTCCCCTCAAATGCAATGCTCTAGCATAGCAACCATATTGTACTTTATTGTTTCTTCTTTTTTTCTAACAATCCAAAACATTCTGCAGACGGCTGCAGACAAACATGCAACCGAACTTTTTCATCATGTTTCTTTTTCATGTCATTTCTTGGCACTATTTCAGAAATGAAATAACCCATATCCCTCCTTTCAATAAACCAGTCTGATGTCACTGTTGTAGGAAGGAGGAACCGTGAGGGAAACTATTGACTTCGTTTAGCCTGCAAGGTGGTTTTGTTGAACCGAGCTCAAAGACTAAAACCTAAGGTTCTTGTACCGGAGCGAGATCGTAGAGAACGTTGGTTTTAAAGGTAAGACCTCAATATTATGGGCACATTTATCTATTAAAGCGACGTGACACAGGCTTGAAGAATACAATATATCCACAAGCCAATAACCAAACGATGAGGTATTGGATAACAATGAAGGGCAATGGGAGCAGTCTCATTTAAAAAAAAATGACCAGGTGTGAAATGATAAATGTGTTTTCAATTGCAAATCAACGACGAGTCGGGAACAATTTTGAAACTTGGAGTTGCTTCGGAAACTTTGAGAGATAGGAGTGGTTGCGAGCGCGGGGCTTTAGGCCGTGGGGTTGCCCCAGGCATCAAGGTTGTAGCAGTAGTAATCGAAGTAGCTGTTCACAGGGTCGGGGTTGAGCGCCCAAACGGGGAAGTTGATGTTGTTCGCAGTAAGCGCAGTAGCGAACAGAACTGCAGCGGCAACACCACCAGCCTGGGCTGCAGCCAACACGTAGTTGTACTTCTTCCACCAGTCGGGATACTTCTTCAAGATCCAGTAGGAGAAGATGAAACCCATCAAGGGGGCGACGATGTAGAAGTTCTGGTACTGGTTGGAACCTGCACAAAAAGACCAATCAATAATATGAACGGATTCCAAACCTAGATAACATTACTTACCACCAATGTAGACAATCAGAGGAATATTGATCATGTGCCAGTTCTTTGAGGGGTAGTACTTGCTGACCGCCCAGATGGCAATCGGCGCAAAGAAACCGACAAAGAATCCCCAGAGAAGGTTCTGGTAGACCGAGCCGATACCGAAGAAACGTGCGGGAGCAATGGCACCCCAAATTGCACCGGCGTTGTAGAACGTAAGGTATCCAAGCACCTGCCAGTCACCAGATCCGAGCACGATCGACTCCTGGAACATCATCCACCAGGCAACTCCAAGGTAAATGACAGCGCCTACGACGGTTCCGTAGATCTGGGCAGCGAACATGGAGATCGGGGGAATCTTGAGGTAGTGTCCCTGCTTCAGATCCGCGAGGAGGGTGATCGCCTGGTAAGCAGTGTTGAAACCAACGGACTTGTAGCACATAACCGCAACGGTGTCACCAGGCATTAGAAGACCAGCAACAAACTCCTGGAGCACATTGAGATAGATCTGTGTACCCGTGATACCGAGCACAACGCCAATAGGGATCAGAAGAACGAACGCGGTGACGATGGCCAAGATTACACCCCAGACGGGCATGCGGAACTCGGTGAACGCGCACACAAAGCACAGGCCGATGGTCCAGAGGAGCAACCATCCACCATAGAACCACTCGGGAATGTCGGGGTATGCAGCCATGAGCTTGTTGTGGATGTCGGTCTCGTCGTTGATCTGCTTGATCGCGGCCTTGAACTGGCGGATGATGTCCTTGCCGTACCACACTGCCACGTGGGTCACCATTGCCGGGAGCACGATGAAGTCGACGAGGTAGGTGACAGCAAACAAATCGGAAATGTAGATGGGACCAACCTCATTGTACTTGGTAACGTTGAGAGAGAAGTCGGGCTTTTGGTAGAGCGAACGGGCCCTTGTGTAAATGCCGTTCTTGTTGAACAATGAGTTGGTGTTAAAGTACGGTAATGTGTCGTTGGTGCCCGGGATGCGGTCCTGTTCGAAGCCGTAACCCAAGTGCTCAGGGTGTCCAAAGGGGTTGGTAAAGTACATCGGGATTGCAACGAGGTACACAAAGATGTAGTTGCCGATCCAACTCTGGAGCTGGTAGATCCATGGGATAAGGTAAACTCCGGCACCGATGTACTGCAAGTCGAAAGTGAGACCGAGAAGACCAGCTCCTGAAACTGGAGGGCTCACGGAGCCGAGGAAGCGAGCAATATTGCTGGAGGAAAAGAGGCAAAGCAGAGCGACAGCTTGCAATGCGGTAGCAAAGATCTAATACCAAAAGCTTTAGTTGGAGGTATCACACTTCCGTATCAAGAGTATCCTTACGTTGGGAATGAGCTCATAGACAAAAATTCCACCAAGAGCGATCCAGAAAAAGCTGAAGCGAGACATCTTCCAGGTGTTGAGCTTCAAGTCAGGCTTGTGGAGTGATACGAAGAGAGCAGTCTGCGACAAGATTCCGGGCCACAACATGGCAGCGGGCTTGACGATGAAGCGTCGCGCAAGACCGGCCATACCGAAACCGACGAGCTGGGTTGTGATGACCCAGAAGAATGACTGCACGAAGTCGATCTTGTCGTTGCCCATGAACATGTCCATTCGCTGAGAGACGACGTTGTACAAAGCGTATGGGCTGGCACTTCCGGCAGAGGCCATGACCGAAATGAGAACGTGCTCCTTGATGCTGAACGGACCAGGGTTCAAGGTGAAGCTGTACTTGCCGACCGAGAACTTGTTCGTGGGAAGGAACTTGGCAAGAGCAAGACCAAGAGGGTAAGTTAGCAAGACAGCCAATGTGGGATCTGTATGATTATGTGTGATTAACACAAATTAGGTATCCGCCATGAAGCATCAGTTTGCCAACTTACCAAGAGTGATGGAGTTGGTACGGAAGGAGAAGATGGCGTTGGCTGCAGCCATGCCAGCACACCAGAAAGTACCAAGGATCCATACACGGGCACTACAAAGATCCGATCACCGTGAGCCCAGATCTGGAAAGCTTCATTGATATACTTACGACAAGTGGGGTGTCTCCGGATCATCAGTCTGAGGAACGATGGCGCTAGTAAGTTTGTTTGCCAAACTTGCATCAACATTCTCAGCGTCCAGAGCAGCCGCAGCATCCTCTGCTGAGAGGGGCTCCTCGCCGGTTTCGATGTCACCAGCCTTTTTTTCGTCGACGGCGTCGAAAACTTCTTCCTGCTTGACCTCCGTGTCCGCCATATTTCGAAGGAATGTGGAGTGCAGATCTTTGTAGTAAGTCGATGCTTTTAAGCAAATTGGGGGGGCAATTTATCCCATGGTCGCGCCATGGTGGTTCAGAATTTGATTCGAAAAAATTCTCTGTGGTTAAAATAGAATGATAAGGTAATTAGCTCAAGCCCACTCGTGTAGAAAGAGTCTCCGAGTGATTGAGGGGAATGTAAAGCGGTGATGATGTGACTGCTATGCTCGAAAAACGAAAGGTAAATGAGATTGGAGAATGTTCTAAATTCTTTCGACACAACAACATAGAAAATTCGAGCACCAAAATTCATTTCCCTGGACTCCCTGATGTAACGTGATCGTGCTGATAACAGCAGCTTCGCAAGTTGATCGGGAAATCGTTGCACAATCGGCTTCACGACCATTCAATTGGAAGCTCAATCCGAATCCAACGTGCCGTTCATTTTTGAGCGTTGAACTCCGACCCTGCCTTCGGCTAGCCCAGTGAACTGCGAGCTTATAACTTTCCCTCACGCAATGCGACCCTGAGATTGCAGAATTGTTAAAAGCCACACACAGGGTTCTGTGATGATGCAGACGACGGTATTTATTCATGGAAAAATCATTGTCAACTGGAAACGGCGATTATTCACAATGTTGGTCGGGCCACTATCACTTGCAAGTCATCGTTTTTTTGTTTGCCGGAGTCACTTTTTCGCAATCAAATCGATCTGTGACGAATTAGCAACGGGCAGTTCTTGAAAGCCAAATGTAGTTAGAACATGCTTGTGATCCAAAACACACAATCATTTTCAATTCTTTACCTTCTACAATCGACTCGCTCGACGAAGCCGATGACGACGCCTTGCTCGTGCGTGCAAAGTACACACATTCTATTAGCAGCACAAACTGGAGTATCCCAGCGACAAGGTACGAGACCCACGAGGTCCAATTCGCACCCGGCTGTTTCACGATCGAGTAAACGAAAACGAACGAACCGGGCGCTTGCATTGCCAACATCGGGATCGAAAGCGCGCCAGCACGCTTTTTGAAACCAAACACCAAAAAAATAGATCAAATCATCAACGCGAGGAACGGTAAGCTTCAAAATGGAATTACCCTCTGAATCCAGGTCTCTACAATCTGCGGCATCCACATAAACACCGACGTCGCGGTCGAAATGAGACCTAGGACGCCCGCGAGCCATTGGCTAGGCGACACGGAACCGACAGACGCCGATCCCTGCGTCGACACGAGTCCCCACATCACGGCCCCGACCGTCACACACAAGAAAATCGAGACTACGGTTGCGACAACGGAAGCCGTCCGTCGTTCGCGATGGATCCGTCGGAGATCTGAAGCGTTGCACCCACTCGTACGCCGCGGGAAGAAGACGTAGAAGAGAACAAACCTTGTTGAAAAAAAATATCGAAAATGGGTTCAAAGCGGGATGTATATTTTTTGGTGCGACTCACACGGCAGCGAAGCAGGCGAACTGCGTGCCGACTTGGAATAATCCCAACGTATTCTCGATGCAAAAGGAGGGTGTCCACTGTTGTTTCAAATGTTTTTTTTTGGGGGTGCATCATGTCCGAAGAGATGAAAAATTTTTAGTCAAGCACATGCAAAAATATGGAGTTGCTCAGCAAAGAAAGAAAACCCAACTTACATCGGCGTGCAGGCAGCACTGAATGTTTGGGTATTGGAGCAGGACCATGTTGAAGAAGCTCCCTGTTCCACCGACCGCACCGAGGAGGAGAAACAACGAGGAGATCCCATCACTGCTTCTTGTTGTTAAAAACTTGTGAAACTGCAACAACAAATCAGCCTTTGAAGCTTATGACTTGAAAGAACGTTGCATTATACCTGTGGGATGTAGGACACGAACAACCCGACTGTAATCGCACCACCTACCACGAACTTCACTGTTTCGTGGGAAGCGTTGTTGCAGATGTTGAGGTCCATAAACGTGGCGGTGTTTAAGGACGGTTTCCGAAGGGGCCGTCTGGTGAAATTTTGTTTTGATACGCCAAATAAGACGGATGTTAATCATTACGAATGTGTTGATCTATTTCAGCAAGTCTAACCTTCTCAACTTCTCGCCCCTACCGCTCCAAATCCGCCATCTTCAACCCTAGCTTCAACAACACAACCTCCTCCAGCTCCCTACACTTCTCCTCCATCCTCATCTGTTCCACCTCCGCAAGACGCTCCGCGCACCCAGCTGCAGCTTCCATCCCTATTTCCACCAACACCTCACCAGGATCCCACCCCCTGTGGTCCCCTTCCGCCTCCTCCATAATGCTGCTTTCGCTGCCTTCAAGAACCTCGCCGCAAAGCAGCTGCTTCAGAATCCCGCGCTGTTCGAGCTGCGTCAGGACTTCCATTGCCGCGATCGGCTCCGCTTCCTCTGGCTCCTGCTCCTCGTCATCAGAGACAATCAACCCTTCTGATTCGCTGAGCCGTGTCCGAGTCCACTGTCGTAACATCGCATGCGCAGCGGCTGCACTCAACCCAGGATTCTGCGTCGCAGATCCAATCGCACCAAGCAACCCCATCACCCGATTCGGAACCCCATCCAGCCCAACAACCTCCTCCTTCTTACCAACCACCTTAACCTCCTTCTTCTCCTCCGCCCCATCCCCGTCCCCGTCCGCATCCCCGCCACCCTCGTCCTCAACTTTCTCCCCTTCATCATCGCCCTCAACCCACCGCCTCTCAAGATCCATCCTCATAAACAAACTCAAACACTCCCCAGCGCTTCTTCCGCCCCCAACAATCCCCGCCACCTCGTCCCACCCCAACCCCCCCTCAACCCCCTCCAAAAGCCTCACAACCTCCTCATCTCCCCACCGTCCCCCACCGCCCTCCTCCTCCTCGTCCTCATACAACCGCGCCTGGTCCATCTTGTACGTCGCGACAGATGGCACCTCAAGCCGCATAAAGTCCGACGAGGTGTGATCGCTCGGGTACACACCCTCTGCGAAACAGAGCTGGCACAAATGGAACGAGGACGTATGGAGAGACGCGTACCGTCGTCGCGTGCAGTCCTCCTTGCAGAAATGGCACCGCACCAACGATATCGGAAGCTGCGGCGGTGCGGTGGGTGCTGTTTGGGTGCGTGCAGAGGTCACACCGAAACTCGGCACGTTGGCGTCAATGTTCCGTGGGTCATAGTCGCTCACCAGCAACGCGGATTCGTGCGTGTAAACCGTCGTAGGCGGGTTATCCGCAATGATCTAAACCACCACAAAAAAAACATAAGCAAAGAGTCCTTTCAAATAGATAGATTCAGTTCTTTCTTTTTTGCTTTCTCACCTGCCCATTGATCAATCCATGCATCTCCAAGAACCCATGGATCCGCCCCAACCACACCACAGTCCCCGGCATCCCCCCGCCCTCAACGCTCACAACCCTCTCCTCGCTTCCCTTCACCCGCACCGCAAATTCCTCCCCAGCACCCTCGACGCCGTCCACACCAAAAGGCGGCACACCCCCAATCCGCGCCTCGTCAAGCCCAAGACCCTCCCAGCACCGTCCGAGGTCCAGATAGTGCTCCGGGTCCGCGAGGGACACCGCGACCATCGCGTTGCGCGCGCGGATGTACTCTGCCTTTGCGACCGCGGCGTATTTGTTGCGGACGAGGAGGGACGGGAAGAAGGAAAGTTCGTAGGATGAGATTTCGGACGGGGAGAACCAGGATGGGAAGGAAGGGGGGAGACATAGCCTCGTTTCGGCGGCGGTGAGGGTCGTGGTACTTGCATATGTTGCTGTTGCGGAGTTGCGTGTTGGTGTTGAGGGGTTGGGTTTGGGCGGAGGGTGGTTCGGTGGGGTTGAAGGCGGCGGAGTCGACATTGGTTTGGTGGGAGTTTCGGGCTTGATTGTGCTCGAGGGCGAGTCCACACCACTTCCTGCTTGGCCGTTCACAGGCGTTCCAGAAGAAGAACCTTCTGCTTTCGTACCAACGTCGGATTTCTCCGAAACAATCGCCGGCGTTGCATTCCCATTCTCCATCGTTTGCGTTACTGGTACGTTCGCATTCTCCGTCGCTGTCGTCACCACCGGCGTCCCAGCGCTCGCACCTACAGCTGTCGTCACCCCACCACCAACACCAACCCTCCGTATGGAAGCCGCAAACTCCGCCGCGTCGCTCATAACCCTCCGAATCCACTTCTCAACCTCGCCAGCCCCAACCTCATCATCCTCCTCCCCCTCCCCTTCCTTTTCCGTCTTCCCTTCCTCATCCTCCTCCTCATCCTCAATGCTCGCCCACTTCACCCTCTCTTTACTCCCAACCCACCCAACTCCCATCCCCTTCCACCGCCCCTTTGCAAACGCATACGACTCCTGGCACACGCTCAGGGGGTACCACTTCCTCACTCTCCGCGAGATGTTAAAGATCACAGCCGAATCGTCTGAAATCGGCTCGTACTCGTGCCGTTTGAGCTTCTGCGTCACCCGTTGGTCGAGGTCCACGGCTCGGACGACGGGGTAGGGAACGCTGTACGCCGGCGCGAGCGGCGGGAGACCGTATTCTTTCACGAGGAGCACGGCGGGCTGGGGAAGCGCGGGGCGGTCGGGTTGCGGGATCGGTGCGGGGAGGTAGGAGTGGCGGTGGTACGGGCGTTTCGTTGACCGCGTAGAGGATGTGCTGGGTCGGCCTTTCGGCGGTTGTATGGAGGAGGGGTGGCCGGGTGTGGTGGAGGTATTTTGGGTGGTGGGCGTATCGGCACGGTCTTCGATGTCGATCTCGTTCTCATCGTCGGTGCCTTCGTCCGAGGACGAGTTTCCGTCGTCTGCATCCCGAATTTCAATGTCTGAATTGTCATCGTTCAAGTCGCTCTCGTCCGTGACTTCGACGTCTGAAAAATCGTCTGAAGTCGACCCGGACTGCGCTAATGACTGTCGGGGCTTTTTGCCCGAGAAACTGGGGGGTTGCTTCCCGCTCACGGTAGGTCTCATGGGTTCGACTCGAGGGGTTTTAGCAGACTCTCGCGGGGTTTTACCCGATGTTGCTGTCCGCGGTGGTACGGTTTTGCCTGACGTCTGCATCCGCTGGAGGGCCTGTGGACCTGGAGACTTACCGCCGATGCTGGATCTCGGTGCTTCTGTTAACGATGGCTTGCTCAGTTTGAGAGTGGGGGCAGGTGATCCTTTATCCGCCACAGCTGACTGCTTCCTGTCCAGCGTCAATGACAGTTTGCTTGAAACTCCGCTCCTCGTTGATGTCGATGGAGTAGTGGCGGTTGCTTCTGCCTTTGTCTGCGATCGCGAAGATCGTGCCCCTCTCGCCTCAGCTACGTCCGTGCTAGCAGGTGGGGTATCGACCGGACCTTTCACTTTCAATTTCACCGGGAGCTTTCGTGGCGTAGCCACAGCTGAATCTGCGTCGTTGGCAGTCTTTGCTTTTCGGGAAGAGCGCGTATCCCCATCATCGCTGTCCTCATCCGGCCGCTTTCGCTTCCGCTCGTTAACAAGATTGCTCTGCGAAGATCTACGCGATTGTGTCGCAGAACGCGATGTTTTCGTGCCGTTCCGTCCGTTCGCCTTCTGACCATCTCCCCAACTATCATCTTCATTTTCTGACGCTGACATCGTTGCAGCTGCAGACTTGATTGACATTTTGGAACTCTTCGTGCCGCCGTTCGTTGTTCTCTGATCTTCAGGAACCTCATAATCTTCCTCGTTCTGAAAACCATGCTCAGTTAGGATTTGCATAATGAAAATCCGCAAACTCTTCACATTACCATCCATTCATTGTAAAGCAGACTGTCTGTTAGCCACTTTGCGTGCACCATCCAGGGTCCAACGTGCTCAGGTGGCGGCTGCAAAAATTCGTTATTGTCGATCAAAGCACGACCCGATAGAACCCACCTCTGGCTGAAGGAAATCCGGGGAGTCCAGGCACCACACGTCGGATGAGTCTGGACGGTACCAGTAATGCAAGCACACGTATCCGTCCTTCTTCTCAAGCGTTCTGTAAAACTCTTGGTTGCTGTAGTCTTGTTCATCGGGAGGATAGATGACGTGCGTTGCTTTTGAGTGGTCAGTCGCTATGGTTCCTATGGATTGAAAAAACAAGTTGTGCTTGTGTGGGGCAACAATCAAAAGCTGTGGTGTACCTTTGAGTTTTTGAATGGAGGTGGTGAGTTCCGAGACGAGCTTTTTGTTAAGATTTGAGGCAAAAGCGATGCGGGGTGATACTATGTAGCCTGATTCTACTAGCGCCTGCCTGAGTTCAGCAAGAAGGGCTAGGGAGGCAGATTTTCTGCGGTTTAGTTCGGAGGGCGGAGAAGATGGAGGTGCGGTGGCCGGAAATTCCTAAGACGCCATGTAATCAATAATCTTATGAGATCCATCCAAATGCCATTTTCTTATACCCATCGCTTAATCCCTTTCTGCTTCTTGTACCTATACGCGCACGCGACGATCAACGCCAATATCGGCGAGGGCTGAACAACTTTCGATTTTGCGTATCCCAGCGACGACCGCTTTCGTTTCTGTGACGACGAGGAGGACGAGGAGTCACTGGTAAAAGTCACAAAGGTCTCTTTGAACAGTTTTGCCGGGATCTTGACGAAAAACAGCGACGACGAGCTGGAGGCGTTCTTCTTTGTGTTAGAAGATAGGCTGTAGTGCTCTACAGCCGTGACGGGACCGAGCGCGTCCTCCTGGAATTTCCGAAGATGAGCTAGGAACGCGGCGATTTCTTTTGCGTTTGGGACTGGGGAGTCGTCAGCAGCAGCATGGATGTCGGATTTTCTCGAGTTACGTGATGACGAGGACGAAGCGGATCTGGAAGGTGGATCGGTCGATGTCGAAAGACCGGCCGCGACCAGGGGTCTGATTTTATCGATAGCAGCAAGCACGGACGGGAGAGCGTAGTAAGCGTCGAAGGGGATGCCTATGAGAGGCATTTTGACATTATCGAGGAGCGACTATTTTAGTTGAAGAGGTTGTCGTGCAGACAAAAACGCGCTAGAGAAAGGAAAGTCGGGTGGCAGCGAAGAGCGGAAGGGCAGGGCAGGGAAGGGCAGACTGAGAATAGAACGCATTGAAAAGAACAGAACAGCCAAAGCAAAACGGAGCAAGACAGGGGCTACAAAATGGAGAGAAACTGAGAATCGAGAGAATCGTCGAGCTGTTAGGTTCACGTGGAATTATTCTTGGGTTTGGCTTTGGTTTACTAGAGTTTGGGGGAGCGTCTATTGGCTTAGACATCGGGTGGGATCCGGTGGCATGTTTAAGCCACTACTGTCGAAAAAAGCATCACTCTGATTACCTACCATGAAAACACAGTGTCCATAGAAGTGCACACGAATTATTACACGAAAAAGAAGTCGTGACCGTCTGCAATCGTCTCATTCGCGGACTCGAGATGGGTTTGCACAGCTTGATTTGTAACTTTGGATATGGTTAGCTGCACAAGACGATCTTTACACTTCATCAACATCGTTTGTAAGCGCAACATGCTCCACTGCATCACACTCTCAGACCCATCTATTCTCCTCCCGTGCCTCCTTCGCAGACGCAATCATCAAGTCGTCCGGACCCTGATCGACCTCATCATCCTCAGGCTCTTCCAACGGCTCGCTTCTCTTTCGGACCGCCTTCGCGTGAGTGTACTCCCCTGTGTTGTGCTGCGATCCTGCGCTGTTTTCGCCCCATCGATTCCCCGGGCACAACCAGCGGCGGCGGATATTCTAGTGTTTTCTGCGGATGAGCGGGGTGCCGTGTTTGTGGATTCGGAAGCAACCGAGCGCATTGGTGCGATCAGCTCGGCTTTGTTTCCTGAGACTGCGTGACCAACTGATCGCAGCGATGATCGCAGCCGTAAGATGCAACATCTACGTCGTCGGAAATGTCGGGGATAGGCCCATTTGTTTGTTTGGATGATTTGATTTGGCGTCGCTCAGGTGTCGTTCGTCGTAACTTGAGTCTTTGGCTGTTTTGGGGTTCGGTGCGCTCCGCGATCGTTGCAGTTTGGGGCTGTTCTTCTTTTGTCCGTCCTCGGGTGCAAAATGGCTCAGGAACGGTTTTCCGACGGGCAAAGGGGTACGGAGCTGTGCCCTGAGTCTCGCGGGTGTCAACAGCTTTTCAATGTCCACACCTAATCATCGTCCTCATCCGCTTTCGACCGGTTCCATTTTGTGGGCGTCACGGTCATGTCGCTGTGCGGAAAGCGCTGGCATGTTAAACAAGGGTACACCGTCTGCCCGCCCGCCCGTATCCCACTTCATCCCAGCGCTCTTGCAACGTCCCACTGCGGATGGTTGTAAATGCACCGTCATGTCCACGGCGGTGCATTTACTTTGCCGCTCGAGCTTGATGATGTCGCTGTGGTTGTGTCAAGAGCCTCATAGGACACCATGAGAAGGCGCACTGTGTTGGGATTTCCGAAACCTGTGCCTTCAAGAGCTTCGTCGTCTTCCACTCGTCATCCCCCCTCGACGCAACGCCGCTCACATCATCGACAGCATACTCCTCTGTCTTTTCTACCTCGATTCGATTCGGTTTCAGTGGTCCAGCCAGAAACCGATTGTAGAGATCCTAAATAGGTTTGCGTCGAGTGGGTTTCGGATCGGGTGATATCGACGAGTCCGATGATGACGCATGGGGACTTACTGGACCTCTGATATCGAATTTGGTCCACCGGTGTCGTGGGGGAGAACGGGCTGCTACGAATTGGTGTCCGGGGAAGATCAGGCTCACTAGAGTTCGCGCTCTCTCGACCCCGACTTCGCATTTGCACTTTCTTCAGCAATTTTTTTTTTCTGCTGCTTCTCTTACGCCCAAGGCGTGGTTCTGCTGGGGTTGATAGCGGAGGGGAAGATGGACGGACTTTTGTTGGAGGGCATTGACAGCTGCCGGGACGGGGGATGAAGCGCCATCGACCGCTCATTCCAAAGTGGACACAAATGATTGATGTGATGTCTGCATTCTGTGAGGTTGAAGTGGATTTGTCCAGATCTGGGCTAAATGCTGATACAACGAAGCGGCCGACGTCCACAAAGTGTAAAGATTCATTAGCTCATGCTAAATGGATGTAATAAATCGAGGCTTTTTTCAGACTCACAGTAGAATTGATTCTTGCCATGAGCTTCCATCCCGACGAGGTGTGCCACGAATCGGCGCCGCACCGTCGAAGAAGCGCCTGTTTGGCGAAAGCAGGAGCGAATCTGCGACCGAGCAGCAGTCTCGAGTGAGCAGCAGCGACTCTGTGGACCTGGTGCCCCTCGACCATATCAGCATCAGTATACGATCCAAAGGCACTTGAGATTTTATGCGTGTCATCAACAATTGCGAACTGTGAACTCACAGCTACAAGAACAATTTATGGAGCGGAGGGTCACTGCAACGGAATACATGGACTGGGAACAGTCGGTAACGCAGAAATGGAGCCCATTCCCGCCCACGTTCGTAAGCACTCCGGGCGAACACGTCAAAGACCATTCTGCTTTCATCGCATCGGAGACAAAGTCGCTGTCCCTGAACTCCCTCATACCACCGAACTCTCCAATGCGTCTCCGATTGGCCTCCTACAACATCCATTTCTTCCGTGACAGATCGGGGAACGATAATATTTCTCGAGTACTGAACGATGTATCTTTGATCAACCCAGACATCGTTGTGTTCCAAGAAGTTCCTTACACTTACACGCCGAAAACGTCGAACATGTACGATGCGCGAATGCGTGAACTGGGTTATATTTACCATGTTCGCTCTTGCACGAATGAACATATGGAGTTGGGGAACGTATTGTACAGCAAGTTACCTTTGAGGGACACGGTCGCTGCGATGATGAGTGGGACCAGGTGCTTTGCGAGTGCGGTGGTGGATCTCCCGGATGGAAGTGGTGCGATTCGCATTGTGGGGACACATCTGGAGGTCAACAGCCAAGAACAGCGCATAGAGGAGATGCGCGCAATTTTGGAGTTCTTGCAGTCCAGAAAATCACTCGACAAAAGCGTTGTTGGACATGTTATCATGGGTGATTTCAACGAGCACAGGGACGCTGGCTCGTTTACTGTCGCTGCAGACGCAGGCTACGCGGATCCGTTCCTCCTAAGCATGCACGTTCCGCAGTACACTTGTTGGACGGGGACGGTCATTGATTTTATCTTGGTCGAGACCCAATTACTACAAAAAGTCAGAGGGACTTTTTTGTTTCACACCACTGCTTCGGATCATGTACCGGTCATTGTTGATCTAGCCTGAATTTCAGGCAACAGTTTCTCACAACGCTGCTTCTGTTCAAGTACCAGGGACTGCAATCGTAGATCTAGCCTGATATATTGGCGGACAGTAAATGTTTTTTCGCTTCTGTTTCTGTGTGCACATACTAAAACCATTGTTCAAACACTCTAAAACAAGTACTTTTCCGCATCAAGCAACGAGAGTTCAACTCCCGTCAGTTTATCTGATTTTGGGAGTCCCAGAGCAATGAAATACAAACAAAGAAGTATAGCTAGAAGTGCAATTGTGAGGCAGAGCACCAACAAAATGAACTGGATCTTTTGCCATCTTGGTTTAGCTGCTGGTGCTCCGTCGTTATTGTCATGCAGAACCTGTATTGATCTTCTGAAAAACTGACTCCGGGACCCGTTTGTTCATCCGTATCTTCTGTGCAGGAGGTAAGTTCAAGCATTGTTCAGACTGCGCCGCTGGGAGCAATCAAAGTAGGATGCAGCTCCTACTTGTGCAAGAACCCAGATTGCTGATCTCACAATGTATGCACCGATGCACATATACATTCCAATTTTCCGTTTGCGGAGAGTTCTGAAAGCTGGAGCAAGGAGTCCCAAAATTGTCCAATTCCAGAGACCTTATTCGCCAAGAGTTCCCACCATTGGCCCGCCCGAAGCCACACAGTATGCTCGACTCGAACACACAGGCAACGGGAATGGGGATGGGGAACATTGATGCCCAGGATGGTACTGTTTTTACAATAATTGACATGGACAGAATGAAATAGGGAAACTCTATTGCTTATACCAGGTTACAGGAGAACATACAGGGACCTCAAGCGAAAGGTTGCTGAAATGGAGCAGGTCTGTCGTAAATTTTCGTGGTGGGCATCTTGCTTAAACTTTAAATTTGAAATAGGAAAATGATGCACTCACGCTAAAGCTGACGAAAGCGAAAAATGCGATTCAAAGGTTGAAGCTCGAAAAGAAGTGCGTAACACATCTTGTTTGAAGCTACTGTGCCGATTTAGTCAACTCTCCAAGCATGCTCTTTCAACGCTACAAGCAGACTCTGCCGTCGGACGCATACAGATCCGACGGATCATTCTCTGACAGCGAATCTCGTCCTCTGTACGGCAGATCCGCTGCCGTATGTTTTCCTTCCCCCTCTCGTATGTACATATACTGAATCGTTTTATTCCAGGGCTCGCGATCGGAAGATGAAGAAGTGTACCACAAGGGACAGCTAACTCGTGCTGCTCAACCACCACAACCACCACCGCCTGCCGTACTGTCCTCACCGAACCCACCTCCACACGAAAAGAAGCCGAAAAAGGCAAAAGCTGACCCTAACCTACCCAAGAAACCGGCGAATGCGTTCTTTGTGTACTGCGAAATGCATCGCGGGGAGATCAAAGATGAGGAGGGAGGGTTTAGTCTCGGGGAGGCGACCCGAGTACTCGGGCAGAGATGGAAGACCTTAGGCAAGGAAAGCAAACAGAGTAAGATTTGCTCAACTGTAATGTGATCTAGCACTGATTGATTGTCGGATTTCAGAGTACTTTGGTTCGTTGCTTGCAATCATGCAATTTTTGAAATCGTTCCTTATTTTTATTGCGATAGATTTATATGAAGAGTCCAAAGCACGATACGAGCGCGAGATGATCACATACAACGCCGCAACCCAACCCGGCGCAACCTCCTCCGCCTCCCGAACACCCCAACACCAACCCCCACAACCCGCACCTCCGCCATCCGTTCCCACTGCAACACCCGCTACCTCACCACCGCACACCTCACCCAGCCCGCCCAAAGGAAGCGGTGAAAGTTCGAGCAGCGCAGACCGACGCGTTGTGGAGGAGTACTCAGAAGACGAGGAGGGCAACATTGTTGTCAAGAGCGTGTATTACGAAGCGGACGGTGCGGTCGCGGGGGTCGAGAAGAACGAGAGGAGCGGGGCGGTCAAGTGGACTTCTGACGAGGAGGAGTGGGAGGGCAGTGGTCGGGAGGAGCGGAGTGCAGTGGTCGGGAGGGTTGGTGGGAAGGGCGTGCTGGGACGGGTTGGGGGGAAGGGCGCTATGGATATGGCGCCGAGGAGCTTGGCGGATATGGATGGAGTTGGGAGCGAGGATGGGGAAGACGAGATCATGAGCGAGGATCGGTAGTTGTTGTTGGTATATATATTGTTGGATTTTTTTAGTGGAAATTCAACGTCCGCACTTTGACACGATGATATCCACGGATGGCCAGACCTTTCTCGCCTGTAATCAGCTTGTAAACTCCTACATCCTTAACCCGCGTCTCACTTTGGATCATGGGAGTCAATACAGATGGCTCCGGTGCTGTGGTATGCTATCAAACCTTTCATCGTCAGCAGGCTTACAACCTGGTGATAAATGAAAGGGATGAAAGCATTAAACGCTCACCTTCTGTCTGCAGTTGAAACCATGCGGGAGCAGAAGGTTAAAGCCAGCAATGTCGTGCCGTGTGATTGAACTATGGGAAACAATGCCGCTTAAATACCCGGAAATGTGACGGTAATCGGTAATCGCCATGTAGCCTGAAGTGTCATTTCCACGAAATATACATGTGTGAGAATGGATACAGGTTGCGCAAGCGGTACAGATTTAGTGCTAATCGTTTGCTGTGCCTATATCTGACCGTCGCTTGCCTAAATTACAGTACATTAGTACGTTCTGGGAACAGTCGATGAATGCCCTGCAAATGATTTCGACCCTTTCTCACACAAAAATTTACACATCGGTATCAGATAATCCGCTTAAACTAGTAGTAGTTGAAGCTGACAATTAAACTAGTAGTTGAGCGGTGCATTATTGAATCAATAGAAGTAAGAGTTCGCGTGTCATGTTTTGTACTTTCATGATGGTGTGCTTCTCAAATCACGGCACTCTTGCCAAGATCGGTTAATCGATCTATTGCAGCTTATACAAAATACAACGCACGTTTCACGAAAGCATTTGCCAGCACATGTAGAGCGAGCTGCTTTGAGTAGGTGGACATTTGTGAGACCTGTTGTGATTGCTCAGCAGTTGACGATTTGTGATATAATTTTACAAAGATTTGGGACGATTGAAACACTGGATACAAGTTCGGATTCATTTGCAAGAAACAGAGTGTAAAGCTCAATAACGGCATACATCGGGCATCTTTCGTCCATAACGCTCCCTGAGGTGGATTGGAAACCATGGAAGACAGGTTTAACCAAGGATTTCATGCTTTCAAATGACAATATCGATCGGTTCATCAGGACTGGGTTGGCGAAGTGATGGATGGGACTCTGATGATATGAACCAGATACAGAAGCTGATTTGGGCTGTTCCACCTGTCAACTTGTGATTGTTTTACAACGTGGCAGTGGTTGACTAACAAGAATGTGAAAAGTACCGCACAATTATGCCTTCGCTCCAACAAAAGAAGGGAAAGGGAAAAAGTGGTGAATTGTGAACGTTTGATTTCTTTGTGAGTGCACGTTTATCGTCAAATTGCAGCGATTCTGCCGCATCTTTGTCGAGGATTTGGATCTTCGGATTTTTTCTGAGTTTCGTGGATTGAATTCTGGGAACTTTCGCAATAGATACGCCCAGCAGTAATAACACGAGTTCCAGTAACGATGTGGGTATCAAGATCGCGGATCGAAAACATTGGCCACGCAAACGCCGTGATGGCGAGAACGAAACAGAACAATAGAGGAAAAGATCCGACTTGAAAGAGCTGAAGTTCGAAGCGCGTTCCACTATTAATATGTAACTCTACTTGTGGTGCAACAAAAATAGTTTTTATCCAGGCAAAGATCACTACCATCATTACAAGCTGGTAGAAGCATCACAGTGAAATTTCGAAAAGATACAACTGTGTTTGAGTCCAAGTAACTTGTTACAGACTGGTTTCCAAAGTATAGAGTGTCATTCATTGATTGTGACAGTCTACCGGAAAGCTGAGATCAGTCGACCGCTGAAAATGCAGCGACCAGTTCCGAATACTGAAATCACCTGCGCTTTGGTTTGGTTCAATACATTTCACAATCTGTCATCCATCAATTTCTATGAAGGTGCTTCGCATTGTGCATTGAAACTTGACGTTCCGTTGATAAATGAGCAGGGTCCCTCCCAATGCATGGGAAATTGGGTGATGGACAACAACCACCTGGCATCATTCACAGACGAGCTGGTATCAATGTGCAGTACCCAATGAAACTCTTGGTTGTTGCACCTCGAAACGAATACTCTGACTTCCTATGATAAAAGGTGACTGATACAGAGCTGAAACAATCGGGTTGATCACCATAAAGAAGATTGATATGAACGTTGTCAGGAATTGTGGATTCTTGAGCCTCAGTGCTGCCGAACGGCCCGATATTCCCAGGGAGAGCTGTGCGAAATTTCCAAGGGTTGTCGCCTGAGGACCAAGTATGAAAGCTTTTAAAGCCTGGAGCAGCCTTGAGAACGTATAATCGAAAACAGGAACGCAAAAGCCGATGACAGCAACGAAACCTCAACTCGCATTGAATTATCTGATTCAAGCACACCTGACGTCAAGGTGTTCAAACAGATCAAATTGTGACAAGTAGTCCAAGCAACGGAACGGGGCAACGGATCCACAAACAGGTGCTAAATTGGACTGGTTGTGATAATGCCGGTGTCTCCCGGTAGATTTCCTGAGGTGATCTTTTCTCTGGAACGATGGTAGTGATGGCAAGCCCTGAGACATCATCTGCAACAACAATGTTTGGTTCTTCTTAAGTTGGAAGATCTGTGGACTGTTCGCCATCGTCGGGTTTGGCTCCCATCGCGCGCTCTTCATTACAAGGAGAATCACATCAAAACATCCGGGACGAAAATGGTGACCGAGCGCGGTGCTGAATCCCAGCAATCATTCTTGATTTTTAAGTATTGGAGCCAAAATATCACCACTGTCACCTCAAGGAATGCAACGGCTGCGAGCCATGAAATCGCCCGGGAGAGACCCCTGACGTATTGCTTTGGCGCACATAGCTTGACCACAAGCACACATCCTAGACACGCAAGTGGTGCAAACTGAACCGGGTTAAAGTAGGCAGTGACCGGAAGCCCACATGCAATCGAAGCTATCCAATTGTCCCACTGAGGCATCCTGGCACCGATCAATGTGACCATCGTAAGCGGCGGGAGGAATGACGACGGTGATATTGCCAGACAGTGAAGCTCGATTGGGCCAACAGCGACAAATGGCCGGACGCCCAAGCGCCATTTGCAGGTCGCTTAAGTCAAGTGGCGATTCAACCGGTGGGTATCGGTATGCCCTGCACATAACGACGTGGCAGATAGCATCGACCACGAAAACGAGCAGAACGATTTTAGCAGGCTTACAGATTTTAAGTTAATAACACAGGGTTTCCGAGAGACTGTGACAGCTCACTTCTTGATTCACAAATTTCATGCTTTGTCTGCTCCATTTTCAATGGCCGCAGCCCACAATTTAAACCTGCCATTGTCTGTTGACTTTGTGCGAAATTTAAATTTTTTGTGGGGGCTGAGGATAGTAATTCCACAATGTGCACTTGCCGAAAATTTTGTGTAGGGCGAACGGGTTTTAGATGTGAGCAACTTCTTCAGTCAAATAGTTGGTGATGGTAACTGTGTGTCACAAGTGTGGGAGGTACCCAGCTGCAGTCACAATCTTTGTTTATCTGAGATTGAGAAGAAGTGCTTGTCTATGATTTATGCACCCGTATTTTTTGATAAAATCCACAGGCCAGACAAAGTAGTACTCGCTTAAAATATCGCCATGATTAAGCACAGAACAGCCGTGCATTTTAGTCGCCAAATTTTCATAGCTTCGATGGGCCATATTTTGGCATACACTCTGGATCTGTTGGTGACCTCCTCTCTTCATAGACAATCCAATCTTTGTCCGAAATTTTCAACAACAATATCCACGCATGATCCATCATTCGGACAAAGGACGCCAGAGCCATCATCGTTCCAGCATGCGCTGGTCATCTCACAAACTGGCAAAAAGGTAATACTCAATTCCCGAAACATCACCACTGTGTTCGATTTGAAATCAGCAGTTGCACTGGGGTTTCAAACACTGTACTCATTTTTGATAATGACGCCGGTCTGAAACGATACTGCCAGGGATCTGCTGAATATACACGGGCTGAACCAAATCCAGAAGTAAAATCAGCCTGGGGTAGTTTAATCAACAGGCAATCGCAAAGATTGCCTTCACCAGCTTCCAAAAGGGCATTTTGCACTGAGTGGTCAACTCATGAGTACCGTTGCGCACATTACAACTTCCTTCCCATCCGATATAATACCTTAGCTAGTAAATTTTTCAACAGTGAATGCGATTCCAGAGGGCAATGAAAGAGATGGCTGGGATTTGTCGACAGAATATATGTCATAGCCTAGACCATATGACAGAGACGAAACCGCGGGATTGATCACCATAAAACATAATGACAGGCGCAAACAAGAAATGAGGGCCATTTGAGGTTGATCGATGGAAGTCTTCGTGCCTTTACAAATGTGTTGAATGGTGGAAGTCCAGTGGTCTCGAACTAAAGTTCGGCGAGCGTGCATTGAATTTCTATTCGCTCAGAGGGAACTGGGATGTTGCTAAACAAATCTCAGATTGCCGCTGCTGTCCAATGGTGGCATTTAAGAGGCCCTGATATGAGAATTCCTGAAGAGTTTGTTTGGGCGATCGATGGTACGGACGTTCAGCTCGGATTGTTTTGAGAGGTTCCGGAGAAAGGGGAAAAGTTAGCGACCTTTGCTTGGTTGACTGAAGGCACATTGTCGAGATTCATTTGCTCATAGCAATATTCACACCTATTTGTTTGAACAGCTTTCAGCATGATCAACTCAGGACGTTCAGCTCGTTAATAAATGTCGCATCGGTTGTTAGAATGCCACCCAATGTTGCCCACTAACGGTGCGCCTTTTGATAAAATGACACACTCAACCTCTACTTTCCTAAAAAGGATATCCCTCAGCGTGGCAGAGAAGCTTGTTATTAAGGTGTAAGGTTGGTGGAGATTTTGGACAAACAAATACAAAGAATCAGTTCTCTACTTCAGTAGCATGCTCCAGCCCACGAAATCAATGGAGTCTCCCTGCTGCAGCATTGTATCTATGCCCATGAAATGAAAAGACTTAGTGAAAAAACCCGCTACAAGAGAGATTGAGGTAGCATGAATTACCGTCGCAGCAGAATAAATTGCGTCTGGAAGGTCTGTCCGTGGTTAATAAAAACTGGTTGGACGGTCCGCGCCGCCTACTAAAAACGCGTTGGAGGTCCGTCCGTGGCTAATAAATTCTGGTCCAACAGTCCGTCCGTGGTTAATAAATTCGCTTCGACGGTCCGTCCGAATGTTCTTAACCTTCCAGCTTGGAATAACTGTTAGGTGGGAGTTCGGGGCCAGAGGAATTCATTCTCGGCCGAGTTCAAGAGATGTACCCTGAAATTGATTCTCGGACGAAGCTCTGTGAAAACCTAGATTACTTGTTCGTGGACCATGCCCGGATGCTGCTGTACAATGTGTCGGACGGCGGCCGCCGTTCTTTCTGGATGGCCGCTTTCATCAAATCACACAAGAATGGGAAGTTCGCCTTTTTTACGTCTTCCCATATGCGAAAATTTGACGGTTATGCGTTTGATCCTGCATGCCCAAAGTTGGTGCGTATTTGATTATTTTAACCTACCTGGGTTCGTTCAAGCGGACGGACTGCCAAGTTTTCTGATGTCTTTCAGCGACCTGCGGCTGACCGATGCCGAGCAAAGTGATTAGCTGAATTGCATCATGCAGCATCCTCAGTACCAAGCCCACAGAGGGTGGTTTGTTGACTATTACGGTCTGCTGCAGTCGGAATGCAAAGGGCACGTGGGGATGCTGAGGAAGCTGTCGGAAGAAATGCTAGAATATTAAAACCATTTGCAGCAAACCCCAGGCTAGAAACCCCAACGATCGATGAAGTGGTGCGCCTCCGCTGGTTGTTTGCCCCCGCTCCCCGTTTGCTTGGACGGGTTTTCCGATTCCCGATGAAGAGAGCTGACGAGTGACCGCTTGGGCAAGGGCAAGGAAAACCCGACAATCCCCGAAACCCGCAGCTCGCACTCCGCAAAAGCATATCGACCCACTCTCAGGAAATCATGCACTTGTCCAGATCCACCCCTTTGCGCGGATTGTTAGATGCTAACGCCGCGGATTTGGAGTGGGAGGTGGCGGTGGTTACGGCGGCAGGGCCGGCGAGGAAAACACCCTGAAAGATTGCGGATTTGAGGGTGTTGATGTCGCTGGACGATTTTGGACTGGTGGAGGATCATGTGATGGAGACCCTGGGGTCCCAGTGACATCTTGAGCGGCCACACTACAGATCTCGTAATCATCATCATCATCCACTGGGCTAATCTGACGCAATATGATGCAAAGCTACCGCATTTGTGTTTGCTTCAACAGCTCTCGTCGGAGTGATATCTCCTTTTCAACAGCATCGCTCCATTTCCACTTCCGTTCAAATCAAACAGTCTTCTCTTCACCTTGGTGCGGCAAGTCGGCGCGGTGGAACGATAAATTTGATGCAGGCATGCTGTATACGATATGGTTCTATTTTGTGAGGGTTCTCTTCGCAAGGAAGTGGTTGGTACGGTTGACAACATGACACATCACCATGTGTCTCAAGAACTTTGCACCGACGGTGACCGCCAATTCTGTTTTGAAGCCGGTCACGAACTAAAAAATATGCGCCCCTCAACGCTTCCCTCTCCGTCCGCTACGCACATCCACACACACTGCAGCACTGGCCGCCCACCAGCCGGATGATCTCCAAGTCCTCACACATCGCCGTCTCAGTTCACTTTCCCTCTGATCCTTACGAGTCCCAGAGAACGTTCACGACCTGCGGAATCAAATGCTTCAAAGTGCATCGTCTCCGCCACGGCAGCTCGCCCAGATCAGTGCGTAGCAGTCCAGGAAATGTGTGCAAAGGTAGGTCTCTTGGAGGCGGCTGCGCACAGATGTGGGAGTTCTCATGGTACATTGCCATTTCTTCAGGACGGGGATCACACCGACGAGGTGGTGGAAAGGATGACATCGGAGGCGCACGGCGAAGAGCGAGTAGGTCGGAGCCGCAGCAGAACTTACCGCTCGAGGACGTCCAATTACAAAGGCGCGGGAGGGGAATGAACGCCGAGGACGATGGTGTCAAAGGAGCCGAATCGATACAGGCGGAGGCGAGGTTATCCAGAGGGTCAACCGTCGGACCAGGGAATCAGACGCTGAGGACGACGGTGCTGACAGAGCTGGAGCTGATCCTTCACCCGCTGACAATGAGCTGGTAGGCACGACCTTCACGACAACAGTCACAACGGCGACACAAATGGACACGCAATGAGACCTTACCCTTGATGTGGAGTTCATACGGGTGGTGACCAGGCTTGAAGTGCGATACTTCTCTTGTTCAAATCAAAACGTTTAATGAAGTTAGAGAGCGATCAGTAAGATAAGTTGAGCATTGAGCAGCCAAGTAGATTCGCGATCAGCCATAACCAGAACGATCACATTGCCAATGATATTTTCCCAGGGCTGATTGGGTGGGACCCAAAGTTTGTTAAACATTTCGATCAAAAGAAGTCATATCACAGTTAAACGAAAGGATCGAAACGAGTCCTATCACCCTTTCACTTCTTTGATCATCCACGGGCAGATCAGCCAAAAGAGACCATGTCAAGCTATGAAGTTGAAGGTGACAAAGCTACGATCGACGAGCTTGCACAGGCCGTGAAGGGAAGAACCAAGAAGGGGATCTTGCCAGGTAAAAATCTGATGCCAGCTGAGATCTTTCCTTTCCCGTCTGATTCAAACCAAAACTCATGGCCATCTAAAAATCTGACACGGGATCTCCAAAGCCGTCCCTTTTGTGATCACGTTGCCGTTGATGTTCCTTTGTGCGATGGTGGCAGGAGTCGTGCCCGTGAGTACAAATCCTTTGCCAGTGGGACCGGGCCATTTTGACGTTTATTTTAGAGCCTTTACATTGTCTTGAGCACTGCGAAGAGCTCTGTCGACGAGATGACTAGCAACATTATTTTGGTGAGAGCGTCCGAAGTGTATTGTTCATCAAAGTGCATTTTTGTCCCTGACAATTGAAAGCAGACAACCACGTTGTCTGCAACTCTCGCCTTCATTCAACAGCTGAAACAGGTATGCATTTAACAGCCTCCACACGGATGTGACTTACCTCAGTGTCTGCAGGTTTCAGACACGACCACCGTTTTCGCTGACATGGAGGAAGTCAGCGAGCTCATGTCGACACAGATGTACAACTTTGGGGATAACCCGAAGTTGAACCTCTTGGCGGACAAGTTCCGTGCTCGTTCTCCCGGGGCTTTAAGTAGGAGCGAGGAGTCCTATTGGCTTGGTTTATTTTTTACGCTCACCATCATGTTTATTGCATAGGCTGTATTGGTCGTGCAAATCTATTTGGACTGGTAAGGACCGGTAGGGGTTTCAGATCCTTGTGAGTGTTCTCAAGTTTCGCCCATCTTCGCTGCAGGCCACCACGACGCCCCCAGCGGGGGAGCAGAATTCAACTTACTACCAGCTGGTTATACCTGGACGGTATGGGAAATTGGCTTTTTTGCTCAAGTGAGATTTTGATCCAACGCTTCATGTCTAGAGTTTGCTGGACCGATTACAATTCCTCGATGAGCCTGTGTAGTAGCTTCAACAGAAGTAAAGGGCTTGGTTTCGCTTCCTGTGGTGTTAGATTAATCGCCATTTCTTTTGCGTGTGTGTGTAGCAACTGGGGTTCGGTTTGGGCCAACGTCAATCAATCCAACGTTTCCTAAATGGGGAACGGTATGTTGTAGAGCGCCCTGAGCATTATTATTTTGGACCAAATTAGTAAAGTTCTCCCCTTTAGCTTGCTTCAACCCCAATTTCTACACTCCCACAGAACGGCTGTCCTGAAACAGGAGAATGGATCAGTTTCCTCAGTCAAGCTGGAATCCTCTTTTTTAACTTTGGAACATGCCCTACAATGCAACTGAACAAGAATGGAACATATGTTTGTGTAACGTCGTTTTCCCCCAGTAGAAATGTAAGGAAACATCATCAATGAGTTTCAAGTTGCCTTAATTCTATCACATAGTTTCTTTCGGAAATCACACCAGCGGGTCTCAACAGGATGTTTGTCATCACGAACGAAAACAAGATCGCATTTGCGAGCGTGAGCGTCAACCTCACAGACGGGAACAAGTCCATGGTGGTCATTGACAAAGTTTCGGATCCCATCATCGCCGACATCGGCGCGGCACTCTTGTCTCACTACGGCGGCGGCGTGTCCAAGATGCCCTATTTCAATGCATCCCAGTTTAAAGACACCACTGCAAACTTGATCAATGAGTTTCCGATCGCGTCGGATAACGGAGAGATTTGGGCGACCACGGCGTTCAGGCTGAGAGCGGGGAGCAAGGACAACTTTGCGCTGGTGGTCTCGTTGCCCAAGAGCCAGTTCTCTGCGGCCATCAATCAGTCGCAGGAGCACGGGATGATCATAGCAGCGTTGCTGGCGTCGCTTGGGTCGATTGTAGGTGTTGTGTTTACTGTTCTGGCTGTCTGGCCGCTAAAGAAGATCATCAAGAACATGTCCAAGGTAGGATTTCAATTATTGCAGTGGAGAAAAGCATGCAATGACTTTGGATTTTTTACTGATGTGGGTTTGTTGTAAAAGGCCACGAAAATGGATTTCAGCATGTTGAAAGACGGAAAGTTTGATGAGGGCAATGTGTTTATTGAGATCCGGAGTTTGCAGAGGACGTTCAACACTATGATCAAAGCTTTGTAAGTTGGATCCATCCATGTTGTGTGTGCATATCTTGATTGTTTTTGTTCAAGTGCTGGAGCGATTAAGGCAAATCAGAAACTGCAGTGGGTGGGATACACAGCAGATGAAATTATTGGCTGATGATTTTGTTTTATCAAGGTCGGCCACGGGAGGTTCAAGTTTTGCAAGAAAGTAGCATAAACCAGCCTTTGCCACACATTTTCTTGACACAGGGCATGTGTGACCCTGATTTAGGGCTTCCCCCCCGGTAAAATAAAAAAACAATGGTCCGGACAGTTACAACGAGAAATGGCAAATTTGTGCAAATTTTGATGTTGTTAATTATATTGAGCTGACTTCATTATGATCGGCAGTCGAGATTTTTTATTTGGCCACGGTGGGACATTGTTATATTGATCTAACAAGATTGTACAGAGTTTATCAGAATTATGGTCGGCAGTCGAGAAATCCAGACATTGCAAATTTTATTCCAAGTCGACCTAACATCTTGAAAGACAGAACGGAAAATGCAAATGGGGACCTTGCAATTTTCGTGCGTTCTGTTCATTTGTAAGATGCAAGATGATGGTTGTGCTGGAGTTCTTAAGACAAGACAAGTCCGTTCGAAAAGACAAGACAAAATTCACCTCTGCGATATCTTGAAACATGGAAACACATTGAGATCGGGGTCACGTGGTTGAGGGTTTTAGGGACCTGTAGGGCACTGCCACAGAGCTATCGCTCTTACATTGGTTTGCCCTACAGGTAGGTGGTTGTTCTTGCCTTTCTTGTTCGTCATGTATTCAATAAATACATTGGTTTGCCCTACATGCATCACAAGAGCGATCCGGGAGTTCAGAGGTTCTCTCAACACGATCTCCGCCTCACTTGGCCAAACAAAAAGAACAAAAAAAGTTCAGAGGTGGAACTGGCCCCGATGGCCATGCGTGAACTGTTCTTGCGCGGCCTCAAGGACAAAACGCGCATCAAATCACTCGAAACATTGGCCCAGGAGGATCGAGCTCGTCGCGCTCGCACTGGCTGTTGGATCCCGTTCGTTTTTCACTGCAAGAGTTGATCGACTTCGCCAAGGACGCGGCTGTCATCGTGAAGGATCAGCCTACCAGTTTCCCCGCCAAGTCGACACTGACGACGCGGTCCACCACTCGTCACTACCATCAATCGTGTCTCACTGTTGGCCCCGCCGTCGCCGACAGCACACAGCTGGCTCGAAAGAAACGGTGGATGCACGGTCTGTCGCAGCTCGCAACACAAAACGCCTGCGTGCAATGGGGTTATGGGCAAATTGTCGGATGAGTTCCGTGACTTCCTCCGCTCCAACAATGGATGCTTTGCATGCCCCTTGCATGCGTGGTTGACTCACCGATGCCGTGGTTCCAGCTAAAGTGGTTACGACGGTACAGCCCGTATCGCATATTGGCTTTTCCGACGGAGATGAGGAGGACCTAAGGTATGGTTGCACTGCCGGTATCATCCAACATGGCGCTAACGGATGGCCTTTAGCTACGACTCAGACTACTGATTGTAATGCCCGCTGTTCGCTTGATTATGTTGTCGCACCGACTAATAAAGTCCATACTCACTTGTGCACATTCCAAACGGGAGATCTTAACGTTTCGGAGCCAAGAAGTCAAATTTTCCGACGGTCTTGGGGAAACCCCCGGCCCACAACTCAGTCGGAAGCGTCGGAGACCAGCGCGGGTACTCGCATTCGATTCAGGGGTATCACATCCACCCCTGACAGAGTTTTCAGCCCCCGATCAGCCCAGAATCTGGAGGAACAAGAGGTCGATTTTTCCCGCCATCTTTGCAACCCTCATATCTCCAACAGCGACGGCAACAGCGCCATGCGGGCAACGGCATTTGATTCAGCATCCTTGGGACCACACTTGATGAGCTCTGCAAGTGCTTCTGGGCAGTTTCTGCCCTTTCCAATGCACCCAAACCCGAAAATCTCGAACCTCAGAACGGCAAAACCAGACACAACAGAGCCTTGCGGACTTCACCAGTCGATTCAGCGTGCCCGAAAACCCACCTCCAGGCGTCCGTGCTCCCCTGCAGCTTGTTTCTGGTGCCTTCAAATTTCGACCCAAACCAACACATCGGCATTTTTCATTCGCAGATGGTGCACGATAGAGACCTGGGGGCTTCATGAATCGATCCGGCCGTCTTGAAAGCCTCGTTGGTGAATTTCTCAGCCTGCTCGGACGTTGTTGATATTTCTTGAAAATGTGGTGGAATCTTTGAACATACTCTGGCGATGCCAAACCACTGGTGGATACTCAGTACCAACAAATCCCACCTATCAACTGATTCGGAGACTCTATGGCTCAGCGCGAGAAGATGGAGGGGATCGAGAAGTAGCCGCACTCAGATCCCAGTTTGGTAGAAGTGTCAGATTACTCTACAGGGAACCAACGTCGGGTGCCAGGACCGACCGTTGCTCCACCCTGGCTTGGCTTTTCTGGTCGACTTATGGAGTTCATGGATTAAGACGGTGATTTTTGGGGATGGTTACCAAGAGAAGTAACGGATGGGACAGCAACAATCTTTCTGTGGAAGCAGTATGGCATCCTCTTCCCCTCACTTCCAAACTCTTTTGAGCGTGATGGACATGCAAAACCATTGAAGGCAAAAACAGTGAAGTAGTTCACACGAGACGGGCAGATGTATGCAGATTTCAGCGAGGACAGCGGAGACGGCCTACTGTTTCACCCTATCTCCGGCGAAGAAAGGCTTTCTACACAGCACTGTTTTTTCCGACCGGCGAGTCGATGTACCGGCTCCACGAACCGGAACCCAAAAGATGCTGGATTTCTTGTAATGGTGGCGCCTGCAATCTCAGTCCAGGCCACAAGGTATTTGCCATTCGAAATTGTCGACCAAATTTTGATCACGCTGGGCGAATGGAAATGCAGCTTTCAGAGCCGCCGTTAATTTGCGACGGCGACATGTTCAGGTCGCGCTGGTCAACTACGTCATCTCGATGGACGACGCCAGCGCTCTTGGCCGCGTCGACCTGCTGGACCTCCATGTCGCAAATCCGAAACGGAGTCCCGAATACACATCTTCTGCACTGACACGTGCCAGCCAAGAGGGACACATTCAGGTGCTCAGCTGGTGGTTTACAATGCTTTCCTGGAAATAAACAATGGCTTGAAAGATCCGGCTAGATTTGGTAATTTTGCTTCCACCTACTTGTTGAGATAAAGTAGCACTCAGAAACCACTGCTTTCAGGCTACTGCGTCAGCGGCATCGTAAGAGCCTTGAGACGTTTTGTTCGGAAGGTGGAAATACTTCCCACTCAGGCCCTTTCTGGGTCATCAACAGAAGTCCCTGTCGAGGTTCACCCGCAAGTGATCTTCGACCTACCTCACCATGTTCTGGACTTCACCCCAGCGGGACCCAGCAAAAAACATGGACGGGATGACGATGCTGGTCAGGCAGGACCATCTTCCTCATCAAAGTGGTCCAAACCTACACATGACCAAAAAGGTGCCTCCATTAGGACGGAAACCGTAGCCAAGAAAAGCCCCGCTGCTCTTTCTGCTCGGCTCTTCTTTGTTAATTATTCATTGTTCCTCATTAACTGTTAATTTTTTCCATTATTAAGCTTCACTACTTTAACTATCCGTTATTAATTCTAGGGTTTTCCATTATTTGCTTTTGCTTCTTTCACTCTCTATAATGAATCCTTGAAAGTTCCTGATTGATTGTTACCTTGCAGGTGTTGAAATTCCTTACCCCTTAGAAGTACATTGTCAATTGTTCCCTCTTTTAATCTTTGTAACCACTTGTCAATCATTATTGTTGTCTATTGTTTTTGTTCTCAATTGTTTCATGGGTGGTTAACTTTCTATTAATTGAATGTTCCTTATTCCTTGTTAGCTCTTCATTGTTGATATTCAATGTTTATGTTATTTTAGATCATCTTCTAGCTTAATTATTATTGACAAGTGTCTACCACAACCCCTTCTAATGTACCACTTTAGTTTATGGATTGTTCTGTCAAATATTAACTGTTCACAGTTAATGATCCATAGTGTGCACTTACGAGTGGTAGCTCACAGTTGTTACTCTTTACAGGTTTGTCAATAGACTCAATACCACCATCGTTGTACCTGTCCTTTACAACCAGTGATGCCATTAACTGGTAGTTGCACTTGGTTGTGTTCAGGTACCTGTCCAAGCACCTACAGTTGTTCCCATTGGCCGGTATACCGTAGCAGTACTTTAAGACCATCAATTCCTGATACGGGTGTATTAACGCTGTGGTAACTGTACTGGTCTGCTGCCACAATTTTTTCCAATAAGTGGTACGGCAACACTGCTGTAGTGGTACTGGTCCTTCATCATAATTGATTCTACTTACCTGTATTCGCCCATTTCTGTGTCATTGTACGGGTCCTACCACCCAGTCGGTTCCCTTTACTAGTACATTAACACCATCTTGTCAGTACTGGTCCCTCACTGTGGATTGATGTGACTTACCTGTAGTGCCCTACGGAGGTGTCTGCATGACAGTCCTTCAACCTGTCATTCCCTTTCACTGGTTAAGGATCGGCGGGTTTTAGGGTCTTTCGGGTCGGGTCCATTGACCAAATGTACCCGACCGGAGTGCTGGGTTTTCATGGAAAATTTTCGGGTCGGATCCAGGTCGGGTATCGGGTCCAGTAGGAAAACCCTTCTCGGGTCAAAAATCAGACCCGAGTAAAACCCGATGTGATAGGGAAGCTAAAACGAAGCTATTGTTCTTTCTGTCCACGCGGACACTTTCCAAGAAGACGCAATATAAGTTATTTATGTATCAAACAATTTGCATCACAACAGACATCGAGGCATGTATTTTCTGTCCACCCGGACACTTTCTCAACTCATTGACGGTACTTCAGTTATCTCTACCCAATACAACTAACCTCTCTATCAATGTTACTAGCAATAGGATTCTGTCCACCCGGACACTTTCTCAACTCATTGACGTACTTCAGTTATCTCTACCCAATACAACTAACATCTCTATCAATGTTACTAGCAATAAGATTCTGTCCACCCAGACACTTTCTCAACATTGACGTACTTCAGTTATCTCTATCAAGTACAACTAACCTCTCTATCAATGTTACTAGCAATAAGATTCTGTCCACCTCGACACTTTCTTAACTCATTGACGGTACTTCAGTTATCTCTACCCAATACAACTAACCTCTCTATCAATGTTACTAGCAATACGATTCTGTCCACCCAGACACTTTCCAAGAAGTCACAACGGAAGTTCTGTAACAAACAATTTCTACCACAACAGACCTCGAGAGCTGTGCTTTCTGTGCACCTAGACACTTAGAGTCAGTAGCGTTCCAGCCACACCACAGCAAAAATAGACACCGCCTTTGTTAAACCAAAGCGTAAGGCAGCGTCCGACACAAGCCAAAGACTGGTGGACAGTCGCTTGACACACGGAAGCGAAGTCTGCCAGCCCCCCAAATTTCAGAGGCGTCCAGCGAGGGGAACAGCATGCAGGACAAACGCAGACGTGTATCAGGACACAGTGGCAACAACAGCGCTCGAGAGCCGAGCTCCACATATTCTTCCAATGACTCCAGCGAGTTGGGCCTGGCTTCTCAGCATGCACCAGAGCTTCCTGCCGACGTTAGTTTTGCTGACTCTTCAGTGCGACAGAAGCCTGCAGCTGGATCAGTTCAACCATCAATGCTTTCATCAGACGCAGATGTTGATAGCATGTCGGACGGTAGTCGAGGCGGCATAGCGAAGGATTACTATAAGGTTGATAATGGTCTGAGAACATGTTTGGTTGCGAAATGCAAGTGGAGCCAGAAGGTCATAAGACGGGATCAACAAAAAACTTCCTCCGGCATCTGAAAACCACCATGGAAGTATTGCCAGGTCGCTTGGACTGTTGGACATCGTCCCCAAGGGACAACAGACATTGAATTTCGGCTCGCAGGAGAAGGAGCAAAACCTTGTGTTCAATCCAGACGTAGCGTGGCGGTCAATTTTGGACTGGATTGCTGCAGACAATCAGGCTTTTACTGTTGTGGAGAACGAGTTCTTTGTCAGCATGCTGAAGACTTTTCAGCCAAACTATACACCAAAGACGGCAAAAGCAGTGAAGCAAAAGGAGATGGATCTTTACGATAGGCAGAAGGAGCTCGTTAAAGGTCTGATTGTTGGTTCGCCTTCAAAAGTATCAATAACAGCTGACTGTTGGACATCGAAGAACCAGATTTCTTTTCTTGGAATTACTGCCCACTTCATCACTAAAGAATGGGAGCCGCAGGACTTGCTGCTGCAGATGATTCCGATGGTTGGAAAGCATGAAGGCGTCGCCATGGCTAATCAGCTTGTCAAGTGTCTGGATGAATTTGGCATGCTATCGGGTGAACGCTTATTGTGCATTACAACCGACAACAGTTCAAACAACTTTACCATGAGTGCTAAGCTAGAGACGCTCTTGGAAGATATGGATATTGCGTGGTCTGCAGAAACTCAACACATGCGGTGTATGGCACACATTATCAATCTTGCAGCAAAGGATTTTATCGATACATTCGCGCCCGCAGGGGACACAGTCGCAAATGACGATAACTCCGGCGTTAATGTCATAAACCTTCTTCGACGGCTAGTCAGAGGAATCCGGTCTTCCCCAAAACGACGAAGCTCATTTATTGATTCGTGCCGATTTGTGAAACTGGTTCCTCTATTACCAATTATCAATGTGACAACTCGCTGGAATAGCACGTTCTATATGGTGAAACGAGCCTTACAGCTACGAGAGGCAATGGACAAAATATGCTGGATTGAAGATTCTTTGAAAGATTGGTCAATAAATCCAAAGCAATGGGAGGTCCTACAGAAGATCCGGGATGGTTTGAGTGTTTTCGAGGTTATATCAAAGGCAATTGAGGGGTCTAGATATCCAACACTTCCGCTTGTTATTCCATTTTACAACGATCTTATCGATCAACTGGAGGACCTAGAGGATGCAGAATTGGATGAAACTTTCACCAAAGCATTTCGAAATGCACTAGATAAGCTGAGAATATATTACTCAATCGCTAAGAGCCCGTGTTTAGCAGTTGCTACGGTACTCGATCCTCGTTTTAAGGATCAATATTATCGATTTTCAAAGGCTTGGGAGAAAGATGTAGGAAGGGATCAGGTCACCCTAGTGCGGAAAGTCTGGGAGGAATCGTATAAGTCACGGAAAATCAAGAACAGTGGGTGCCGATGTTTTTGGAAACACGCCAGAACGTCGACACGATTTGAGCAGAGCTTCCGGTGATAGACAGAAAAAAACGGACGCTGAACGCTTGAGAGCCATTAGATCCGTTTTCATCTGGCAAGAAGAGATTCCTGAGGAAAAAGATGAGCTGGATCGCTATCTTGGCGATCAGGTACTCCGCGGTATTGATTCTGATGGGAAGCCAATCAATATTATGGACTGGTGGAAGACTGTTGGAAGTGTGAACTTTCCAGCCCTAAGCCAGATGGCAATGGACTATTTAGGAATACCAGCAACAAGCGCTCCAGTCAAACGAAAGTTTTCAGCCGGGGTTGATTTGGTACCTGCAACTCGCAACCGCCTTGCTCCAAGAACAATAAATGCGTTGATGTGCCGTTATGACTGGTGGCATCAATTGAGTGCTGAAGAACCGTTCAAAAATGATTCCCTAGATTCAAAAAGTGATGTTAGTGAGGATTTTGTAAAGGTGCATAATTTTGGCGAGGATTTTGATGTTGTATTAGAGTTGGAAGCAACTGATGATAACCCACTCTTTTAAATATAAATTGCTGTTTAGACTGTTCATCTGTTGAAGTACCGTCCAGGAGTTGAGAAAGTGACCGCCTGGACAGAATCCTATTGCGAGTAGTATTTGTAGAGAGGTTGGTTGTACTTGATCGAGATCAGTGAAGTATCAGTGATGTACCGTCAATGAGTTGAGAAAGTGTCCGGGTGGACAGAATCTTATTGCTAGTAACATAGATAGAGAGGTTAGCTGTACTTGATAGAGATCACTGAAGTACCGTCAATGAGTTCAGAAAGTGTCCGGGTGGACAGAATCCTATTGCTAGTAACATTGATAGAGAGGTTAGTTGTATTGGGTATATCACTTAAGTACCGTCAATGACTTGAGAAAGTGTCCGGGTGGACAGAATCCTATTGCTAGTAGTATTTGTAGAGAGGTTAGCTGTACCTGATAGAGATTACTGAAGTACCGTCAATGAGTTGAGAAAGTGTCCGGTAAGGTTCGGCGGGTCCGGGTCGGGTCCGGGTTTCAGTGGCGACCCGCACCAAACCCTTTGGGTCGGGTCGTGTTTGTCTGGGGACCCGCAGGGTCACTGACGGGTACAAAGGGAATACCCGGACCCGAAGTGGTTGAAACCCGTACCCGACCCTGACCCGCCGGGTTTTTGCTGCCCAGGAGAGGATTGATTGAATTTTGAGTTAGACCACGGATATTTACATGAACACTTTGTGTCTGTGTGGACAGTGTGTATTTTAGAAACACTATCGTTAAAAGAAACAAAACTCCACTGAGCAATCACAAGTTGATAGGTGGAACAGCCCAAATCAGCTTCTGTATCTGGTTCATATCGTCAGAGTCCCATCCACCACTGGTTACGTCCTTCGCCAACCCAGTCCTGATGAACCGATCAATGTCGTCATTTGAAAGCATGAAATCCTTGGCTAAACCTGTCTTCCAAGGTTTCCAATCCACCTCAGGGAGCGTTATGGACGAAAGATGCCCGATGTATGCCGTCCAGAACCTTAGCCACTCAGAAGGATATGCATCCACTAATGCCCTGAACATGCGATAGATAGTGGCAGACGTACTTAGCGAATTATTGTGCCGTATCCAGTTTCCGAGCAAAATGTGCACCCTAAGAAGAGTAAGGCTGCTCCGGGAACTGCTACTTGAAGTTGATATTCGGCTTGAGCGGTCGTCTGATTCAACAAATATGGGCCGTAAAAACTCATTTCGGGAGAGGACTTCGTAGTTTACGTTGACGTACTTGATTGATGGTGGAAGAGACGGCAATTTTAAGGTCATAAATAACCTCATTGATCTTATGCATCTGGAAGCAGATACCCTGGATGACCTCTTTCACCAAAAGGATAGCCGTACGACGGTGCTGCTGCAGGCTAAGCAATGCAAGGGAACTAGTTGGAGAACTGGTTTGATGTACCTTCGGAATTCCACCAATCCCCTTGATAGCCGATGATATGCTGGGCCGCCTGTTGATGTTGGCACCGCAGGTGCTGCAGCTTCTGAATCACCAGCCTGTCGTCCACCCGGACACTTTCTCAACTCATTGACGGTACTTCAGTGATCTCTATCCAATATAACTAACCTCTCTATCAATGTTACTAGCAATACAATTCTGTCCACCCGGACACTTTCTCAACTCATTGACGGTACTTCAGTGATCTCTACCCAATACAACTAACCTCTCTATCAATGTTACTAGCAATAGGATTCTGTCCACCCGGACACTTTCTCAACTCATTGACGGTACTTCAGTGATCTCTATCCAATACAACTAACCTCTCTATCAATGTTACTAGCAATACGATTCTGTCCACCCGGACACTTTCTCAACTCATTGACGGTACTTCAGTGATCTCTATCCAATACAACTAACCTCTCTATCAATGTTACTAGCAATACGATTCTGTCCACCCGGACACTTTCTCAACTCATTGACGGTACTTCAGTGATCTCTATCCAATACAACTAACCTCTCTATCAATGTTACTAGCAATACGATTCTGTCCACCCGGACACTTTCTCAACTCATTGACGGTACTTCAGTGATCTCTATCCAATACAACTAACCTCTCTATCAATGTTACTAGCAATACGATTCTGTCCACCCGGACACTTTCTCAACTCATTGACGGTACTTCAGTGATCTCTATCCAATACAACTAACCTCTCTATCAATGTTACTAGCAATACGATTCTGTCCACCCGGACACTTTCTCAACTCATTGACGGTACTTCAGTGATCTCTATCCAATACAACTAACCTCTCTATCAATGTTACTAGCAATACGATTCTGTCCACCCGGACACTTTCTCAACTCATTGACGGTACTTCAGTGATCTCTATCCAATACAACTAACCTCTCTATCAATGTTACTAGCAATACGATTCTGTCCACCCGGACACTTTCTCAACTCATTGACGGTACTTCAGTGATCTCTATCCAATACAACTAACCTCTCTATCAATGTTACTAGCAATACGATTCTGTCCACCCGGACACTTTCTCAACTCATTGACGGTACTTCAGTGATCTCTATCCAATACAACTAACCTCTCTATCAATGTTACTAGCAATACGATTCTGTCCACCCGGACACTTTCTCAACTCATTGACGGTACTTGAGTGATCTCTATCCAATACAACTAACCTCTCTAATAATGTTACTAGCAATAAGATTCTGTCCACCCGGACACTTTCTCAACTCATTGACGGTACTTCACTGATACTTCACTGATCTCGATCAAGTACAACCAACCTCTCTACAACTACTACTTGTAATAGGATTCTGTCCAGGCGGTCACTTTCTCAACTCCTGGACGGTACTTCAACAGATGAACAGTCTAAACAGCAATTTATATTTAAAAGAGTGGGTTATCATCAGTTGCTTCCAACTCTAATACAACATCAAAATCCTCGCCAAAATTATGCACCTTTACAAAATCCTCACTAACATCACTTTTTGAATCTAGGGAATCATTTTTGAACGGTTCTTCAGCACTCAATTGATGCAACCAGTCATGACGGCACATCAACGCATTTATTGTTCTTGGAGCAAGGCGGTTGCGAGTTGCAGGTACCAAATCAACCCCGGCTGAAAACTTTCGTTCGACTGGAGCGCTTGTTGCTGGTATTCCTAAATAGTCCATTGCCATCTGGCTTAGGGCTGGAAAGTTCACACTTCCAACAGTCTTCCACCAGTCCATAATATTGATTGGCTTCCCATCAGAATCAATACCGCGGAGTACCTGATCGCCAAGATAGCGATCCAGCTCATCTTTTTCCTCAGGAATCTCTTCTTGCCAGATGAAAACGGATCTAATGGCTCTCAAGCGTTCAGCGTCCGTTTTTTTCTGTCTATCACCGGAAGCTCCGCTCGAATCGTGTTGACGTTCTGGCGTGTTTCCAAAAACATCGGCACCACTGTTCTTGATTTTCCGTGACTTATACGATTCCTCCCAGACTTTCCGCACTAGGGTGACCTGATCCCTTCCTACATCTTTCTCCCAAGCCTTTGAAAATCGATAATATTGATCCTTAAAACGAGGATCGAGTACCGTAGCAACTGCTAAACACGGGCTCTTAGCGATTGAGTAATATATTCTCAGCTTATCTAGTGCATTTCGAAATGCTTTGGTGAAAGTTTCATCCAATTCTGCATCCTCTAGGTCCTCCAGTTGATCGATAAGATCGTTGTAAAATGGAATAACAAGCGGAAGTGTTGGATATCTAGACCCCTCGATTGCCTTTGATATAACCTCGAAAACACTCAAACCATCCCGGATTGTAGGACCTCCCATTGCTTTGGATTTATTGACCAATCTTTCAAAGAATCTTCAATCCAGCATATTTTGTCCATTGCCTCTCGTAGCTGTAAGGCTCGTTTGACCATATAGAACGTGCTATTCCAGCGAGTTGTCACATCGATAATTGGTAATAGAGGAACCAGTTTCACAAATCGGCACGAATCAATAAATGAGCTTCGTCGTTTTGGGGAAGACCGGATTCCTCTGACTAGCCGTCGAAGAAGGTTTATGACATTAACGCCGGAGTTATCGTCATTTGCGACTGTGTCCCCTGCGGGCGCGAATGTATCGATAAAATCCTTTGCTGCAAGATTGATAATGTGTGCCATACACCGCATGTGTTGAGTTTCTGCAGACCACGCAATATCCCTATCTTCCAAGAGCGTCTCGAGCTTAGCACTCATGGTAAAGTTGTTTGAACCGTTGTCGGTTGTAATGCACAATAAGCGTTCACCCGATAGCATGCCAAATTCATCCAGACACTTGACAAGCTGACTAGCCATGGCGACGCCTTCATGCTTTCCAACCATCGGAATCATCTGCAGCAGCAAGTCCTGGGGCTCCCATTCTTTCGTGATGAAGTGGGCAGTAATTCCAAGAAAAGAAATCTGGTTCTTCGATGTCCAACAGTCAGCTGTTATTGATACTTTTGAAGGCGAACCAACAATCAGACCTTTAATGAGCTCCTTCTGCCTATCGTAAAGATCCATCTCCTTTTGCTTCACTGCTTTTGCCGTCTTTGGTGTATAGTTTGGCTGAAAAGTCTTCAGCATGCTGACAAAGAACTCGTTCTCCACAACAGTAAAAGCCTGATTGTCTGCAGCAATCCAGTCCAAAATCGACCGCCACGCTACGTCTGGATTGAACACAAAGTTTTGCTCCTTCTCCTGTGAGCCGAAATTCAATGTCTGTTGTCCCTTGGGGACGATGTCCAACAGTCCAAGCGACCTGGCAATACTTCCATGGTGGTTTTTCAGATGCCGGAGGAAGTTTTTTGTTGATCCCGTCTTATCGACCTTCTGGCTCCACTTGCATTTCGCAACCAAACATGTTCTCAGACCATTATCAACCTTATAGTAATCCTTCGCTATGCCGCCTCGACTACCTCTACAGTCCGACATGCTATCAACATCTGTGTCTGATGAAAGCATTGATGGTTGAACTGATCCAGCTGCAGGCTCCTGTCGCACTGAAGAGTCAGCAAAACTAACGTCGGCAGGAAGCTGTGGTGCATGCTGAGAAGCCGGGCCCAACTCGCTGGAGTCATTGGAAGAAGATGTGGAGCTCGGCTCTCGAGCGCTGTTGTTGCCACCGTGTCCTGATACACGTCTGCGTTTGTCCTGCATGATGTTCCCCTCGCTGGACGCCTCTGAAATTTGGGGGGCTGGCAGACTTCGCTTCCGTGTGTCAAGCGGATGACTGTCCACCAGTCTTTGGCTTGCGTCGGACGCTGCCTTACGCTTTGGTTTAACAAAGGCGGCGTCCATTTTTGCTGTGGTGTGGCTGGAACGTTACCGACTCTAATGTCCAGGTGCACAGAAAGCACAGCTCTCGAGGTCTGTCGTGGTAGAAATTGTTTGTTACAGAACTTCCGTTGTGACTTCTTGGAAAGTGTCTGGGTGGACAGAATCTTATTGCTAGTAACATTGATAGAGAGGTTAGCTGTACTTGATAGAGATCACTGAAGTACCGTCAATGAGTTGAGAAAGTGTCCGGGTGGACAGAATTTTATTGCTAGTAACATTGATAGAGATGTTAGTTTGTACTTGACAGAGATCACTCAAGTAGCGTCAATGAGTTAAGAAAGTGTCCGGGTGGACAGAATCTTATTGCTAGTAACATTGATAGAGAGGTTAGCTGTACTTGATAGAGATCACTGAAGTACCGTCAATGAGTTGAGAAAGTGTCCGGGTGGACAGAATTTTATTGCTAGTAACATTGATAGAGATGTTAGTTGTACTTGATAGAGATCACTCAAGTACCGTCAATGAGTTAAGAAAGTGTCCGGGTGGACAGAATCTTATTGCTAGTAACATTGATAGAGAGGTTAGTTGTATTGGGTAGAGATAACTGAAGTACGTCAATGAGTTGAGAAAGTCTCCGGGTGGACAGAAAATACATGCCTTGATGTCCGTTGTGATGCAAAATTGTTTGATACATACAAAACTTATATTGCGTCTTCTTGGAAAGTGTCCGCGTGGACAGAAAGAACAATAGCTTCGTTTTAGATTCTCTATCACATCGGGTTTTACTCGGGTCTGACTTTTGACCCAAGAAGGGTTTTCCTACTGGACCCGATACCCGACCCGGATCCGACCTGAAAATTTTCCATGAAAACCCGGCACTCGGGTCGGGTACATTTAGTCAATGGACCCGGACCCGACCCGAAAGACCCTAAAACCCGCCGATCCTTAGTGTCCGGGTGGACAGAAATCTGGAAGACTGAGTGTCACTGTGTCTGTCTGGGTAGAATAGGATTCTGTCCACCCGGACACTTTCTCAACTCATTGATGGTACTTCAGTGATCTCTATCAAGTACAGCTAACCTCTCTATCAATGTTACTAGCAATAGGATTCTGTCCGCCCGGACACTTTCTCAACTCATTGATGGTACTTCAGTGATCTCTATCAAGTACAGCTAACCTCTCTATCAATGTTACTAGCAATAGGATTCTGTCCGCCCGGACACTTTCTCAACTCATTGATGGTACTTCAGTGATCTCTATCAAGTACAGCTAACCTCTCTATCAATGTTACTAGCAATAGGATTCTGTCCGCCCGGACACTTTCTCAACTCATTGACGGTACTTCAGTGATCTCTATCAAGTACAGCTAACCTCTCTATCAATTTTACTAGCAATAAGATTCTGTCCACCCGGACAGAATCCTCTCTATCAATGTTACTAGCCAGTTTCTTCCCTAGCTTATATTATTTTCAGATCGGGTAGAAAACTATAGTGTCAGGGAAGTATTATAGCATACATTCCTGTTGAATCAGACGACCACTCAAGCCGAATATCAACTTCAAGTAGCAGTGCTCGGAGCTGCCTTACTCTTCTTAGGGTGCACATTTTGCTCGGAAACTGGATACGGCACAATAATTCGCTAAGTACGTCTGCCACTATCTATCGCATGTTCAGGGCACTAGTGGATGCTTATCCTTCTGAGTGGCTAAGGTTCTGGACGGCATACATCGGGCATCTTTCGTCCATAACGCTCCCTGAGGTGGATTGGAAACCTTGGAAGACAGGTTTAGCCAAGGATTTCATGCTTTCAAATGACGACATTGATCGGTTCATCAGGACTGGGTTGGCGAAGGATGTAACCAGTGGTGGATGGGACTCTGACGATATGAACCAGATACAGAAGCTGATTTGGGCTGTTCCACCTATCAAATTGTGATTGTTCAGTGGAGTTTTGTTTCTTTTTACGATAGTTTCTAAAATACACACTGTCCACACAGACACAAAGTGTTCATGTAAATATCCGTGGGCTAACTCAAAGTTCAATCAATCCTCTCCTGGGCAGCAAAAACCCGGCGGGTCAGGGTCGGGTACGGGTTTCAACCACTTCGGGTCCGGGTATTCCCTTTGTACCCGTCAGTGACCCGGCGGGTCCCCAGACAAACACGACCCGACCCAAAGGGTTTAATGCGGGTCGCCACTGAAACCCCGACCCGACCCGGACCCGCCGAACCTTACTTGGGGATGCATACGTGCATGAGCCGAATCCCAAGGGCAAGTTGGAGCCTCGATCGCAGCCAGGGATCTTCGTCGGCTACGAACCATTCGGATTTCGAATCTGGGACCCAATAAGGAAAGTGATCATTAGGAGCAAATTGGTGGTGTTTGATGAGACCAGATTTTCGGCTGATAGAGACAGTACTAACTCCTCTCTCGAACTTGTTTCCTCCATGTTTTCACCAGATGAATGGGACGATTCGACGTCTGATTCAAGTGATGATGAACAAAACGGAGGGGGAAACAGTTCCAGCAACGGGGGAGGAGTGGAGCCATCTGGTCCCACCAATCAAGGCCCACCTGAGCAACGATCAAACAGCCCACAAACATCGAAAACACCGATCATCGGAGCAACACTGGACTCTCTCTTCAAAAGCAACGATGATGACGACCCATTCAGCACACCGCAATCATCTGAGAGAGAAATGTCGGAGCCTACGACTATCAAAGGATCGCCAGAAATGAGGACATCAAGGCCAGCAACCCGGACTAGCGGAAGAACGAGAAAAGAGGTGGATTGCTACGGGTTTGAGAAGCAAGCGAACGATGGAGGAAAGACAGCTGGCAAGAAAGGGAAGAAGTCAGCGGGAGCGGCGATGGTTACCGTATCGGTTGAAAGGGAGTTTGTACCTTTCGCTGATCCACCGCAATCATATGCTGAAGCAATGTTGCGAGAGGATACCCTCGCTTGGCGTTCATCCATGGGAGAAGAGATTAAGGCACACAAGGAGAATGCGTCGTGGCAACTGGTACCTCAGTGGATGGCAGATGGGCACGATATTATCGATTGCGGTTGGGTCTACACTTACAAAACAAACAAAGTCGGGAAGATATTGCGGGAGAATTCGCGGTTGGTCTTGCGGGGGAATCAGCAGGTGTATGACAAAAACTATCAAAACACTTACTCTCCTGTGGCCCGCAAACAAACGGTGCGGATCGGGCTCGCTATCATCGCTCAGGAGAGAATGTTTTCTCGCTAGTACGACTGCAAGACTGCTTTCTTGAACGCGCGACTACTCGACGATGTTGTTTTCTTCAAACAACCAGAGGGATTCGTTGAGCAGGGCAAAGAGGATTGTGTATTTGGCTATTCGGGCGATTTACGGTTTGCGGCAACCTCCCAAGTATTGGAACTCCCTGTTTCATGAGTTTACAACTCAACACCTGCGGATGAAACAGTTGGAGTGCAACCCTTGCTTATATTATCGCCGCGAGGGGGAGAAACTAACGATCCTCATTCTCTACGTGGACGATATTCTCCTGGCGTCTACGCATGAGGAGGAGATTCTGAGGATTGAGGAGCATCTGGAGCGGCGATTCAAAATAAGCAAGGCTGGGCAACCTCGATACTATCTTGGATGGGAGACCACGTACGACCAAGATGCTGGGACGCTGTCTATCAGCCAAAGACAGTACATCAAAGTCTCAGCAGAAAAGGTCAAGGTCAACTTTGCGAGAAAGACGCCTGTTGAGGTTGGAGTGGATTTGAGGAAGGACATGCGGGAGGATGCGATACGAGAGAAGAACGAGGTCGGATACTGGACGATTGTCGGACAGTTGCTGCACGCAGCAACAAGCACCCGTCCAGACATTGCCTATGCAACGGGAGTTGTGGCACATTTTCAGCCATCTCCACAACACTCCCACTGGCAAGCAGCGGAACGAATCATGGCTTACCTTCGGCACATGGCAGACTTGCGGAATCACCTACCGGCATCAGGAACGGCTTGAATTATGCTGCTATGCGGATGCGGACTTTGCTGGAGACCTTGATTCTAGGAAATCAACGACAGGCTACGTGGTGACAATAAACGGCGGTGCGGTGTTGTGGAGGAGCAAGCTTTAGTTGACGCAAGCGAAGTCTACGGCGGAAGCGGAGTATGTGGCGATGTCGGATGCTTCGGATGAGCTTGTTTGGGTCAGGAACTTGTTGGAGGAGCTTGGCTACACTCTCAAGCAGCCACCGACGCTCTACTCCGATAACACAGCTGCTATATCTGGAGCAGAGAACCCGAACTTCAAAGCTCGACAACCCACCCAGCGCAGCTGCCGTGCCTAAGAAAAGGAGGATGAACGCCAGACGCACGTCTCGTAGTCTGAAGAAACAGAAGGTTGTCTCAATCCCAGACCCTGATCATGATTCACTGCTTTCTAACTGGCAAAACCGGAGGCATGAAAAACCGCAATAGAATGAGGACCTGTCACTGTGGAGACATCAGGCCAGAACTGCAGACCGGGTTAGTTCTAAGGCATGGAAGTATGCCCTGGACCTAGAGAGGATCAAGCTGGCTTTGGAGACTTTAGCAGAGGTATCAGTTAGTGACATTGAGTCTGGTGCTGCCTTGACAGAAATTTTTGCTTTAATAGCCCGATCGTCTCCACGCTGGAAGAAATTTCAACCAAAGTGGTGTCCCACAGTCATGAGGCTGCCGGTATCGCCCTGGAAGATGTGAAGGTCTTTTGCAATCCTAAGACGCTTTTGAAAACGTTCCTGGACATTGTCAAACGTGGCTATTACACAGCCACTGTTGTGACAATCCCCTTTGACGCAGTCTTGTTACCCTGCCGGGATATGGCGTGGAGTTTGTGAATGAGCTCAAATGGTGGTATCGTACTTCTACCCGTTGGTTGGATGCAGGGTTTCTGAACGTCCACATGGAGCAAACAAGTGAAAGGGTTAGTAAGATTTTTCATTTGTATGGGACTATTACCAACACTGTTTTTCAGACACAAGCGATTGATATGGAGGGGCTTACTGTCTTGGAACACTTGGGTTCAGAAATTGGTGCTTCCTGTCAGGCTGATTCTCCTACATATCAGCATGCGTCTGGGTCACCGGCAGAGAGGGGACACCAAGCAGTCCCAAGTTCCCTAGCGTATCAAACACAAAAACCTTCGGTACCTACGGTATGGGCTTTTGTTTAATCATTCTGTCATGGAACCCATCTCTATTTTTGACAAGCAGGAAAGTTTCAATTTTCAACGTGCCTTGGAGTTGGGAAACATAAAGTACTCAAAAAAGGTACCCCCCGGCAGACTTAAGCCATACAAGGAGTGGGGTACTGACATGTTGACTTGATGAATATGTGCAGGCTTCCTGTCAATCCAAGTTTGAGCACCTTGCTCATAAACTTGCACCGGACAACGTCGTTCCAGCGATACCCCAGGCAGTGCTTGCGGCCCCAAGTACCTCTATATGGAACATACTTTCAGTATGCCCCCCTATTAACTGTTTTTGCATTTACTCAGATTGATGTTGACCCCCAGAACTGACCCTTGCACAACCACTCTTCTTCAGTATCCCCTCGGCAACTGACCAAACTGTTAAACGGCTAGATGCTCTTCTGAAAGATGTACGTGAGAGAACCCTGGAATTGCACTTCCAGGTCAAGCTGCAGGACCTCGCTTCTAGACCTACAGCCAGACAACCCAACACACATCTGAAACCACAACTCACAGTGGAAGAGGCGTATTTTCTCGACCTTAAGGAGGCAGAGGACTACACTGATGTCACGTCGCGGATGGGGGATCACTGACCGCTTGCGCCTCTTCAGGGTGTCGACTGCACGGGCCGTAGATTGTTCTTTTGGGTTCTGAACGCTGTTTCTGCTCTAGCACCAGGGATCACCAGCACCATTGAAACGTTTGTGGAAAAATATCCGCCTGTTAAGTCAGCAGAGGACAATCGGCATGTCAATTGGGATCTGCAACCCACTCACAACAGCGTTTACCACTTTGGTGTGTGGCAGTCAACTGGAGGTGCCCCTGGAGGTGACATTAGTACCTCCGCTGAAACATTCCCCGACAGCAGTGGAAAACAGATGCAGTTGTTGAGTTCTTACACCACCAACATATTCTTGACCTCAATGAGAATGTCCAGGCATTATTCAGGCGCCTTGACCGAGATATGGCGGGGCAGTACAGTGCAGCGATGGGGAGGCTGAACCCTAGCGGCAAATTACTCTGGGACAACCATACAAACAAGACTTTTGCAATGCTTGTGGTTGTTCTCAATCAATGGATAGTGCGACACCGGGATCTCAAGGACATTCCAGATGGTTGGTGTGCGACCGTGTGCTTTGGCAGATTCAAGGGAGGTAGGACCGTGCTTCCTGATCTCGGAGGTAAGATTCCCTTCAAGAGTGGTGACATTCTTTTCATCAGATCATGCGCCCTTGAATATATGCTGGAGAAATGGGGAACTAGCCCACGAGAATTCCGGGTGTGCCTTGTATTCAAAATGCACAAAGGTGTCTTTTTAAACACAGAAAAAAACACTTAGTTGTGGAGGCAGTTACATATTGTTACCAGCTTGACGACAATTTGCTTGGTCATTAATACAGCTGTCTGATCCTCCTCTATTCGAAGCTTGTTATTGCCACAGATTGCCACAGGGTAAATTACAATTTTGTTGAAATTCTACGTTGCCACAGATTACAATCAAACAGCTCTCCTCTGAAAGAAGTATATTGAACACCAGAACAGGTGCCCGACATATATTCCCACCAGCTATGTTGCACTTGTTGCTAAATTGTGAATACTGTATGGCTGGATACCCCACTCAACCCAACTGTCTAACTGCCTCAAAGCATCTACTATCTCTTGACTCCTATATCTCTGCTTCAGCCAGGACGAGACGTCATTACTCTTGGTGCTTTCGTAGTGGAGACGACAATAGCAGTGAAGAGCGGCTCGTTTATTGTCCGTGGTGCAGAACGGTTTGTTTGAGGAATGATGCTGTTGTGTCCTCCGCAGGAGACAGTAGATACATAACTGGTTAGGTTGGAATTTTGCGAAGTTGTCTAACGCCTTCTTTGCAGCACAGTCAGACCGACGATGTCCGGGTTCTCCGCTGATGGTTACGCTGTTTTGCTGAGGAACTTGCAACAGTCTGCACCGCATTCTGAAGTAAAGGTCCTCCACTTTGACTGGGTGCTCCCAACATCCGCTGGAAGCCACTGAACTGATCCATCCTCCGGCTGTGACAACGACCAATCTGACTTACAGAGGAGTGCTGAAGCAGCTACTTGAAAGATGATCAGGCAAAGTATAACATACATGTCAAAACGGGGATCCAAACCTTTGGCCTTTTCAGAGGCAGACCAGATGGATTCTCTTCTTCATAATCCATCTGATTCTTCATGGTATATGAGCTGGAAGATGACCATTGTTTGCCAAAATGATGGCCCGAGAATGAGTCTGAATGCAAATTTTGCCAATAGCCCTTAGTGGCTAACTTATTGACTTGTCAACTAACACTTACCTGGAGATATGTGGACCTGCCCCCTATTAGGTGTGGGTTTGATCAGGAAGGGTCTTTTGTGATGAGTCCCTAAAGGAGGCCCATATAGTGGAGTAGGTGCATCCCAGTAGTTCAGAGTTTGTGTCCTGATGCTCCTCGGAGTTTGTGTCCTGATGCTCCTCGGAGTTTGTGTCCTGATGCTCCTCGGAGTTTGTGTCCTGATGCTCCTCGGAGTTTGTGTCCTGATGCTCCTCGGAGTTTCTGGAACTCGCGATACGTCTGATTACGTAGAGGTGGTTGTGGAGGGTGTGCTGCTAAAGAGGGTACCGCTGTATTGCTGGCCAGGTGGAGTCTCATGTTGCTGCCCCAATTTTTGGTAAAGGTTGGACTGTCCGCCACAGTTTCCGCACAGCTTCGCAGATGAATTACGACACTCGGGTGCATCGGGGTTTCCGTCCAGAAATGTGATCTTTGCTCTGCGCAAGCATGAACTGGTTTGCATGTACTCCATTAGTGCAGCTAGGTCAGGAGATAGTTCTTCTTCGGTGCGTACATGCGTAAACCCCTCATTCCGAATGAGGATCTCAATGCCAACTGAACCGTTTCTTGCAGCCCTCCCGCCCATCTGACTGAGCTCCATCATCCCAGAGCAACTGACAACAACGACAAGGCCAACGTCGTCCACATTCAGAGCTGCACCCAAACCACTGGTTGCTATCATCACCCTTGACATATCCGCCATTGCAGCAATAGGGTCTCGCTCCTGATCTAGGCCTTCCCGGCCTATTCAACACAGATCCGCATTTCTGTCCAGTTCTTGAATTTTTGAGCCATGGTGACAGCACTGGTGTGTGTTTGTCGGAACTGCTTCTTTGGCGCTGGGTCCTCCCAGAAGCAAACTCTTGATCTGAGCCTGTTGTTCTTCGTTGGCAATATAGATGATGGTGTGCTGGCATGTGGCCCGTACATATTTGCACACTTCCGCTAATGGCCAACTCTTAACAAAATATGCCAACTCAGGACTGTCGGTCGGAGACCTGCAAATGCTCAGCTCTCCACGGCGCAGGCCAACCTGTTCCTCAAATGCGGACTGGAGAACCACAGGCATGGTGGCTGTCATATACACAAAGCGACAACTTCTCAATGGTCGACTAGCACACTTTGACTACTGTACAAATTCCCTGACGTTGGTCATGGCCTCACGGAAGTGATGTTGGGTGAGGAGAATATGACATTCGTCCAGTATCACTGTCCCCAACCTCCTGTTCTCCCATATTTGGACCAACTCTGTGGAGAGCAGGCCGGGATTGTCAAGTTGCTCCACTTGACATAGCAGTAGCCCTGGATGACCAGCTATTGCGTTCAGCTTGTTCTTGTGGGGGATGGGAGATATCAGCACATGCAGAACTGCTGTGTTCAACGCTGCCAGGATGGCCGGTACCACGGTCTTTCCAGACCCAGTTGTTGACACCAGTAGAGTATGTTTGTCGCTCTTGCAGATGGCCTCTGATGGAATCTGAAGTGTGCATATCGTTTTCCAGTGAAAGTACAAAGTAGCTCTGGCTTGCAGAACAGTACTTGCCCTTGCTGCATCCTCCCCACCACTAGGAAATCTTCACGGAATGTGGCATGGACATTCACTGTCTCCAACACCTCTGACACAGTCAGGGTCCCCAACACAGTCGCCGTCTCTGATACCTTCGCCGCATCTCTTACTGTCTCAGATACATTGGACCTGTCCCCTGATCGGAGAACTGCCTCTGGAGATGTTGCTGCTGGAACCAGTTGCTCGTGTTCCTGATCTGCTATCCCGCAACGTATCCTCAGCCGCTCCACTGCAGCTACATCCAGAAGCTGAGGGATGCTTGAACCCGTTCGGTTGTAGATTGCCTCTGCTGTGTGTGACAAATGGCCCTCTCCAAGTTTCGCCATGTCCCCTTTCCCTAGCAATGTGCTTACTTGTGCAGTACAGTTGAAGCAGAATAAATTGCATCTGGAAGGTCCGTCCATGGTTAATAAAAACGGTTTGGACAGTCCATCCGCGCCTAATAAAAACGCGTCGGACGATCCGTCTGTGGCTAATAAATTCGGGTTGGACAGTCCGTCCGTGGTTAATAAATTCCCGTGGGACGGTCTGTCCGAATGTAATTAACATTCCGGCTCGGAATAACTATTAGGGATGTTTTTTGGACGGGGGATGGGTATGGGAATACGGATGATGATTTTGCACCAGAAGAAAAAGCGATATTTCATGCTGTTTACTATCCAAATTGATAATGCTTGTTGGCAAAGAAGTGTTGTTTCACTTGGTTGGGTTGCCCCGAACCACCATCCCTTGGTTTCCCTCGTTGCTGCCTATCCGACCCCCGTCCCAGAGGTGAGTCTACAAGAGCATCGCACTTGCAGCTAATAACTGACTAACCCCACCCTAAACTTGTTTTCACAGCTGCAATTCCTTGTACACTGTGATGTCTCCATACACTGCGTCTGTCTTGCACCAACTGCCGCCATCCCACTCTCTCTCCCCACTTTCGATTAGATTGTCCACATCCAACTCCAAAATCCCCTCCAACCCTCACACTCCCCTCTCTCCACCATATCTACATCTACTACCCGGTATTTCCAAATTTCTTTTTTATTTAGTGTGTTCTTCTTTGGCTACCTCCCTTCTCACATCAATCCTCTTATGTACCCTTGTATCACCCCTGGGCATTATCGATGCTCCATCTCACTCTCCAAATGCCAACCCCGGTCCAAATCCCATCTTGTGCGCCTTTGTACACACACCCACCGCTCCAACACCCAATCTCCGAAAAGTGTGTGCCGTGGACTACCAACTCAATCCGAATGAATATCCCATCACCACCCACTCACCACTTAAAACTCCCGGTTGAATGAATGTTTGTCGTTTCCTTATGATCGCTCCGTCATCTACTCCTGACCCTCTCTCTCTCTGCCCACCCGCAATCAAAAACGTCGTCGTGCTGTTTAGACACCTCGTAGACTCAACGCACACAATTGTAGTCGAAAAGAATCCCTCACCCATTGCAGCACACCAACAACACAGCAAGCAAAATGTCACAAAACAGCAACACCACCATCATTGAAGAACGGCCGCCGACCCCGGCCTTGCCTGTCCGGAAGCGATCGATTGAAGACTACACGTCCTCGGACGAGGACAACAGTCGCGGCGGACGGTTCAAGCGGCAGGCGATCAACTCTTCGGACTCGTCGTCGCATCCTACGCCCGCTGTCGTGCGTCGGGACACCACCGGCGCAACGACTCGAGTGCATCGGGTGCCGCAGCCGAATCCGATGAAACTACGGGCGAACTACTCGGCCTCGACGGCAGCGGAGGTTTCGTCGGCGCGTCGACGGGGTCCTCGTCGTCCTCCAGCGCCGCCGCGGGTGCGCCTCTACCCATGGCGCTCCGAGCGCTCATTACGACCAAGGAAGCCGGTGTCATCATCTGCAAGAACGGCAAGAACGTCGCCGAGATGCGCGAGTACTCGGGCGCCAAGATCACGGTGTCGGACCTCGTCCCCGGCGTCCCCGGCGCGCACGAGCGCGTCGTGACGGTCTCGGGACCCCTGGACCAGATCGCCAAGGCGTTCTCTCTGATCGCGACCAAAATCGTCGAGGACCAGCAGACGCACATGGACGTCACGATGCGGGAGCTGACGATGCGGATATTGGTGCCGCACACGCGGATGGGGCAGGTGATTGGGAAGAGCGGGGCGCAGATCAAGAGGATCCAGGATGAGAGCGGGGCGCCGCGTGAGCGCGAGCGAGGAGATGATGCCGGGGAGCACGGAGCGCGCTGTGACGGTTGGGGTGGTGGATTCGATACATACCGCGAAGTATCATGTTGGAGCGGTGCTGATGGAGCATCGGGAGCGGTCGGTGAATACGCTGCTATGGCGGGGTACCATGCGGGGTATGGGGGGTGCGGCTGGTGGTGCGGCGGTTCCTAACTAACCCTCGTATGAGGTAGTATGGCATGATATATTTAATAATATTATTATTATTTGTTTTAATCGTCGGTGTCTGTTCATGCGGTGGTGATGGGACGGATCAGAGATCGCAGACATGAACGAGCGAGCTGAGCAAATCACTTCACGTGTAACAAAACAAATCGCATTGACAACAATAATGATATTGGTCAGTGCCGAGGCCAGAATTTCAAATGGGTTCTTCTTATGACTGCTATAAATTCCACGGAAATCCCAGTCCCGCTCTCCACTCAACAAAAAACAGTTCACTGCACACACGCACACACCTACCTTCTTCCTTAACTCACGAGCATGACTGCAGACTCGCTTTCCCTCGCCGGCAAGATCGCTTTCGTGACTGGCTCGAGCCGTGAGAACGGCATTGGCGGTGCGACGGCCAAGGCCCTTGCCCGCAACGGCGCGGCAGTAGCCATCCACTGTTCTTCGGAGGATTCTCGCCGCCGTGCTGAACAGGTTGCCAGCGCTCTCAGCAAGGAGTTCGGCGTCAGGACCACAGTGGTCGTCGGCAAGGTCCAGAGCTTCGACGACGCCAAGGTCATGATCGAGCAGATCCTGAAGTCGTTCGGCGCTTCCCACATTGATATTCTTGGTAAGTGAGGATGAAGGTGGGGCCAGAACGGAACATGTGCTAACTCTATTGTTCTGCAGTCAACAACCAGGCAGCCGCGGGCGTGACCCCTCTCCTAGAGGCTACTCCCGAGCAGCTGACCAACGAGTTCACGGTCAACGTCTTCAGCGTCATCTATCTGGTCCAGGCCGTCGTACGCGTGGGAAAGATGCCCAAAGGAGGTCGCATCATCAACATCGGTTCTGCGGCGTCCAAACTCTTGGTCCCCTCGCTCATCTACACAATCTGCAAGGCTGCTCAAGATGCTGTCACCACTTTACTGGCCGGCGAGGTAATCTTTTCTCTTTCGCTTCTCCCGCTTGAAACAGAGCCTCGCTAACCGAAACATTCAACAGCTTGGTCCCAGCCACAACATCACTATCAACTCTGTTGGTCCAGGACCCACACCGACAGAAATGTCAAAGCCATACCTGGTTGAGGCGGACGGCTCGGCGAGCGCGCTGCAGACTGGCTTGATTTTGCAGACACGCGCCGGTGGGCGCCTGGGCACGGCGGCGGATGTCGCCGATGCAGTGGTGTTGCTTGCCTCGAAGCAGAGCCAATGGATTACGGGGCAGTGGATTGGCGTCAACGGTGGGCTTACCGGAGCTGTGTGATTGGCCTGATTCCGCTTGTACTGCTCTGGAACTAGCAACTTACACACAGCCAATGGGACAAGTCATTGACTCTTGAATATACCCGCTGTGTAAAAACTATTCTGTTCAGTGCACTTTCCGGGCCATCGTGTCACTGGAGAGAGTCACCCCCCCTGACTCACAATCATACGGTAGAACCTGCAAGATGAACTTTCTCCAATCTCTGCAGTTCGCACCGACTCCGTTGGCGTAGACATAATACCCGTACCCGCTAATATTATGTTTTCGCTTTGATAGATTCTCAGCAGATTGTTGCTAAAAAGCTGTGCCTGGAGTTGCCAAAAAGCTGTGCCTGGAAGTGGGGTTTTGTTTGGTTCAGCCGTCAGGTGGTAGTGGTGGTGATGGGATCAGCTCGTGGATCAGCGAGAGGATGCGAGGATTCGGATCCCGGATTCTGAATATGCAGGCTCTGGCGCGCAAGCCGCCGCCGCGACGCACAGAGCGAACTGGATTGCAACCGATCTCAACATCAAAAGTCGATGCAAAAAAATTTCGCGATGATAAATTATTCACCCAAACAAGATCATGGCGCGTCCTTCGTCTTCGTCCTCTTCATCGCACTGGAAGCACTTCAAGACCTTCGTGGTGCAGTCCACGATAATCGAGACCGGAGTCGCAACCGTCGTCGCCAAATCCTTCCGCGCTGCCGTGGTCTCCTTCGTGAACGACGTCGTCGCCCCACCAGTCGCCCTTTTCCTCCTCTCGGACCGAGAGTACGACGTTGCTGAGCTTCCCAATGATCTTGGATCGGGCCATGCGATCATCCAGAACACTTTCGTCGTGAGCGGCGATTTCTGCCTTGCCAGCATTGCTAGTCTCATCAAAACCAGTTTGCAGCCACGGGTCAGGATTTGGTCCCTTGTCGACAACTGTCCAGAGCTCCTTGCCCTCGAGATAGGCCACCATGCGGAGTCGCCAGGTATGATAATTCTCTCCGGCAAAAACAAAGAGGTTGTCATCCTAAGCTTTGCGGGTCATGAGCGCTGTTGGTTTGGGGTGTTGTTAAGAAGATTGAGAATCCATTGCTACCATGTGGAATTTCTTCGGAGGCAGGTGGTGCTCCGGAATTTTCTGGAACGCTGGCTTAAAGTTTTCGTCCAAGAACATATAACCCCCAATAAGAACGTCAATCAACAAAATTTCTCACGAAAAAAATAGCATGGTGGGTTAAGCCACCAGTCATAGAATGATAATGCACAAATTCAATTCCGAGGATCGACAGAAGTCTTTTTACCATCCTCATTCTTTTGAAAGTGAAACAAACAAGGAAAGAATGAAACAAACAAGGAAAACTTTTGATGAATGAAACAAACACTCAACACTATCCCCTCGGGCCCGCTGGATGTGTAGTGCAGGATCTTGGCAACCAGATCAATTCCATGTTGCTTCGCAGCAAAGACTCCGGTGTGCAGGAAACCAACCAGAGAAATTGATCCAGCGCTCCCTCGTCCTCACATTGTCTCTTCAAAATGTGCTTCCTGAAGCTGTCTTTGGACTCGTATGACTTGCCACAATCGGCACATTTTTGGTGACCAGTGGATGCATCCCTGTCCAAGGCTTCTTCCTTTGCCATGACCGAAGATTCAATCTTTTTCACCAGGTTCAGCAAATCCGCTGAAACAAGAATAGAAAGGAGATACTATCAGCAATTGCGGTGCAATCCTGAGATCCTCCCACAGTCCAATGTGCCCTTTCAGTGTGGGAACCAGGAATGGTGGGTGGCTTTTAGATAGCCCTAGACTGCTGACCCAGCAGATCATCTCCAGATCTCTCAGTATCAGCCCTATATCATCATAATAAGGAAAACCATAGATAGGAACCCTCACAGGAACCCCAGGACTGACCAGATACCGATTCTTCCACTGTAAAGGGGCAGGCTGGACCCATATGCTGAATTCTAGCACTTCCCAGGGCCAATTCTCCTGCATTCTCCAATATCAAATTGCCAGAATCTTGCATGGTTGCATTTGGTAGGGTTCACAGATCTTCATGTTGAACCTGTATTCAATGTAATAAGAACTAGCCCCATTTTCTACAAATTTGCGAGAGACTTCAAAGTTTGATGACGGGTTCAGGACATATGATGGCATCCGACCCCATAGACAAAAGACTTAGAATTTTGTTGACGCGTTGCATCTGTCCCATAGACAAAAGACTTTTTGGACGTGTCGCGTCCCGAAGACACCATCCGTTCCCTCTACGAAGGACTTTGAAATTTGCTGTAGGACGGCATCTGTCCCACTGTGATGAAGACCTGGCCCTATGTTGATACGGAATTGGGATGGAATTGGAACGATCGACTAGCTGGCGTGATCCTCGTGTCGCACCATCAAAAGAAAGTGGACGGAGGCTGGATGGACCACCTGTCAAGTCGAGAGATGCTGGATGCACAGAGGTACAGGTGATTTCTGTGGAGGAGCGGGGGCGATCCGTCCCAGGTGAGTGGAGACGGTGCGTTCCCGACACGGATGGGATCGGTCCTGTTGAGAGGGAGACTCCATGCATCTTTGGGGTGCGGACGGGATCCGTTCCTCAGGGAGAAAGACTCTGTGCATTTCGGACGTGTCGCCCCATGCGAAAAAGACTGCGCGTTTTCCGAATTCTACCCCAGGGACCCGTCCTGCATGGGAAGCCGGATGCCCTCCGGCCGAGGACTCCGTGTGTTCCGCAGACCTTCGGTGTGAGGAGTGGGTAGAGATTCGTAAGATTTACTCCTCCAAGTATATAACATCAAGCTGGAAGCAATTGCTCGGAGCTCCAGAAAGCTTGTAAGGAGCATACAGCTGGAGCGTAAGCAGATTATTTCGAATGTCGGCAACGAGTATTTCGTGGCCAAGAGCTTCACTGATGTATTGAGTATGGTGAATGAAACGGAGCCCTCTATGATTTTTCCAGCTGTCATTAGAGATTCTTAAAGATATTACCGAAAGGGCACTATAATCTTGTTACGCAAAAAGTCGTCAGGGCTCAAATCCATGTATTGAACTGGAGCAGGTAGAGATTTGTATGCTCCAGAATGCTGTCATTGTCGTTGTCGTCTTCGGTGTTGTCTTTCGCTATTGTTGTTTGTTGTCGTCTTTGTCTTCTTCGTTGTTGTTGTCGTCTTTGTAGTTGTTGTTGTTGTTGTTGTCGTCTTTGTAGTTGTTGTTGGTTGTTCTCGTTGTTCTTCTTGTCGTCTTCGTCGTTGTCGTTCTTGTTGCCTCCTTCATCGTTGTCGTTGTTGTCATCATCTTCATTGTGTTGGTTGTCGTTTCCCTTGTAGTTGTGGTCAACGTCATTGTCGTGGTCATTGCCATTTTCTCTCTGGTGTTTGTTCTTCCGCTCTCCCTCCACCAGCTCCTCCTGTGTGCCATCAGGCTATGAGCGGCCACTAGAGTGTCATCTCATTGAGCTAGAGTTCAGTGATCGGAAAGCTCATATCTGATAACTACGAGATTATCTCGTCTAATGTAACAGAAGCCGAGTCTAGTCAAAAAAAAAATTCAGTTTAGTAATACCTGACACAGCGTAATCACCAGATTGCTTTCCTTTAAATATCAACAGCAACAGTCCGCCTGAGCGTAAAACCGGCCATAAAACCGGGAGAAAAGGGAGTTATATAGCCGAGATATTATTCGGAATCAAAATTAGAGGACCAGACATACATAGATGATTGCATTGGCGAAGAAGGGGTATAATCTGGAAGAGGGTGTCACAAAATGGAGTTACAGTAAGATCAAACCCAAAAGCAAGACGAATTTTTATCCGAAATCAATGTCCACCGAACCACTTCATAAGAAGCATGACAAAGCCGCTCCAGCAACCAGTGACCACCTGCGTCGATTCACCGCTCACCTCCACCACCGCACCGTCAAGGATCGTTCCATAGGATCCAGCGGCGGGCTGAGAGACAGCAAGCAACGGGATCCTTTCCGTTTCCAGTCCAGCAAACGCAAACATCCTCGACGGAGTCATCCGCTCGTCCACGTACTCATCCCGTTTCCGTGATCCACTCGGGCTGCTCTGAACCTTGAATTGAACCTTGGCCTTCTGCTTGATGGATTTTTTTGGTATAAGCTGCGGCGTGTACGGCTTCTCCGGCTCGCCAGGAAGCTGCTCGTAGTCCGAGTCATCCGTCTCAGACTGCCTTGAATCCCACCACTCCTCGTCCGTGAACGGCCTGAACCTAGCAAAAGGATCGGAGCGTGGACCGGGCGGGCGGGCAAATTGGAGCTCGTTTTCTGCGTTGCGGACCCTGGAGGGGTACATTGTGTGCTGTAGCGGCGGGCGAATGGGATAGAGTTGTTGATGAGGGTCGTCGAAAAAGTCTCCTGGAACTATTATTGGGAAGACGAGGAGGCCTGATTTTGAGCATCTCAATTGTTGAATTGCACCCTCCACCGCTTGGGATGGGGTGGGGGAGACTTGGTATGCACCACCGACGACGGTGTCTGACGACTTGCCAAAATAGATAGCTTCCGACACAGAGCAGAGCAATCCAGACCCCTCCCATTCCGACTTTAAGCCTCTGCTTCGATCATTCTGTTCCGAAAATGTCTCGGACGAGTCTCTCCTAATCGAGAGGCGCGAAGAAGGGGCTCGGTCGAGCTTCCTGTCCATGTTGTCGCCGTTAAGAGTTGTGGACGACACTTCCGCAGATTGCTCATCCCAGCTCTTTGCATCCGTGCTCGAAGTGAGGTGCTTTGACGCCAGAGAGGGTCCGTCAGTTAAAAACTCCACAGCGGTGGTCGGAGAATCGCCGCGGTCGGACGCGTGGCGGCGGTGCACGGATAAGGAAGGCAGAGGAGACGAAGAAATTCTGATGCGGATTGGTAGCGGACGATGAGCGACCGGGGCCTGGTCGGGCATAATGTTTGTGTTCATAAAGTGACGTACAGGAGGACGAGGGGAGATTGGATGGACGTGTTTTACACGCGTTTTTGTGGGAATAAATTTTAATTGGATCTGAGCTCAGGGTGCAGTTGGGAGACAAATTCACACGCTTATCAGAAATTAATCAGTCACTGAAATAGGGTGGCTGTGGAGGGGGCTTGTCAGCATCATTCGTGACACACTCACATGTGAATGACTGAGTCACTTGTCAGCTGTGATTGGGAGAGAGCTCATCACAGCACCGAAACTTAGTCATGGACAAAGACAACTCGAACAATGTAGGAGACACAGAAGGCAATACTGAGGAAATCAATCCAAAATCTGAGGATCTAGACAACGCTATCGGCTTGACACCTGCTCAGGCAATGGAGCTCAACAGACTGGGTATGCGGCCGGAAACCTCGTATCTGTGATTAACCACAAACTCACTCGGATTAATCTGCTAAGGCGAATCGATCAAACTCGGATTTGCTCTGTTGGCAATGAAGCAGCTTGAACAAACCTTCAACGAAGATAACCAACCATCCGACCCTGAGAATCAACAGAGAGAGATTGATCTGGTTGAGGAGGAGGGAAAGCTCAGGTGACCAAAAGCGAGCATAATACGAATAAACCGTTTTGTACTCATTCTCGGTGAAGAGAGGCGATCGCTTGCTACAAGGATTTTCTTGATCAGTGCGGTGTGCACACGGGAATGAAGAGTTTTGATAGGGCTATGGAAATTGTGGGGTTAACGGCCTCGGGTGACCTCAAGTCGAAACTGGAGGATGTAGCAGCTGCGGCTGAGCTTCAGAAAGCGAGATCGATTCCATCAAAAGACCAATTGGTAGAGCAACGAATCCGCTTCTCGGAAGTTGAGCGGGCAGCGCAACCCAACCTGACGTTAATGGAAGAAGAATCTCCGAAAATTCCGCCAGCTCAACCACCCCTCCCAACTCTAGGCCTTCCTGTAGATTCAACCCAAAATGAAAACGGCGATGAACACAAACAGCCAGATCCTGTGGTAGAGCCGCCCAGTTCACCATCACCACCTCCACTTCCACCAGCACCAGTTACACTCCCAAAGCCAGGCATAGATCCACCCCAACCTGCGTATAAAAATGTGTACACCATACCAGCCGCACGTACAACATATTTCCCGGTCCGATCACGAAAGCAAAATATTCCAGAGCCTGCCGTGGAAGATCCCCACAAAGAACAGGTGAAAGCATGGAGATTTGAACCCGACCTTCCTCCGATCCACCGAACGCAACAGCAACCAGCATCACAGCCACAACACCAGCAATCACAAAGAGTCGCAAGCTCCGCAACAAAGAAGAGGATCGTAATTCGACAGGGATCAATTGTAGGTGCGGAGATTCATATAGGAATTAATCGACAGTTGCCCGAGATCAATGTTGGCGGTGCCGGCGCGGCAGTGCGAGGTAGGACGGCTGGCGGACGTATCGATCCCGCTGCACATATGGATTCATCAAGCTTAAAACAGCCCCAAAATAAAACACAACAACAGCACATGCATCATTCCGGACACACGATCACAGTGCAGCACACTCTGCGCAACTATGGATCCGCAAGCGGCAGTCACAGACCCTCAGTTCGATTTCCAGATATATTACACACGCCTATTAACAACAACACTTCTGCAGTGACATGGACCAGTGGTCCGAAGGGATTGGGGGCAATGCACATGCAGCAGCAATCACATCACACGCTGGCATCTGCACGAGCAAGTATTGCGACTCCGAGAACATTGCCACCGATTGAGACAAGTCCGTTGAGTGTTGGTGGGACGAGTATGGGAGTTGGGGGACCGACTTGGGTGCCACAAACTAGCTCCCAGTCGCAGAGTCAGCACTCTTCCACTCACCCAAATCAGCTGCCACCACTTAGACCAGAGCGATAGCCTATTACGAACATGAATACAAATGAATCCATGTTTCTAGGTTTCTCACGTTTCTTCCTTTGTTTCAAGGGTCCAAATCCACGTGCGGCAGCAAAGCACACAAAGAACAAATTTTCATCTTGAACAAAAGTTGACCAGAAGCATTAATACTAATGAAGTGGTCTGGGTCGGCTTTTCTCCTCCTCGCATCCTCGCTCACTTCGCTCTGCGATGCCGCAGCTTCCTCACATATCGAGCTGCACCCTCACCAATCGAATCCAGTCTATAACACCCTGTTTGGCAGCCCAACCGACGCACAGTCCGCGAACGGCGTTCAACCATTCACAGTCGTTGCCCAAACAGTCTCGAGGATGTTCGACGCTGCCACAGACCAATCCAAATCATTCAAATTTAACTGTGGAAGTCAGTTCTGCCAGAGAGCTCCATGTTCGCCTTCGTGCAGCCAACGAACCCTATCTTCGAGATCACCCTTTGCGATCACTTCTGGTCCGCGAAACCCATCGGTGGGGATGACACCAGGGCTGGTACTCTGGTGCACGAAATGAGCCACTTTGTGAACGTCGGAGGAACGCAGGACCCTGCTTACGGAAGAAAGAATGCGATTGCGTTGACAGATGAAGTTGAAATTGGGAACGCAGAAAATTACGAGCATTACGGAGAAAGCTTGGTGCCTTCTTGATTCATGTCCGAGTGAGTTTCTAATGGTATGTTTAAATTTCACATTGCAAGCGCTATGGGATAGAATTTTCTATTTTTCCACCTTCGATGGGTTTGCACGCTCAACTTGCAGTTACAGCCTTCCTTTATACCATTCTCAGACCCCGTTCGCTCTGCTTCTGTTATCTTTTTGTTCTTTCTTTCAGGCTTGTTTGTGCACTCGACTTTTTCGCCTTTGTCACTTCTTTTTTGGATCTCTGTAATGGAACTGGTTCAATCAGCAGTTTTTGGTGTAAATAAGCAACAATTCAATAAAACCGAATGGAAATGAGGCGATTGTGGGTCGGCGTCCAATCAAACATAAGATATTTATAGAATTGAAGAGGTTTCGCAATTTTTCTCGGTTGCGTTATAGTCATCAAACGGTGCTTCGTCAATCCATTTCCTAACACTGGGAAATGAAGGACCCTCATATATTCCTGTCGCTACCACCGGAGCTGATTCAGTCCATTGCAATTTATCTGCCAGCACCGTCCGCTCTCATTCGAACTTGCAAGAAAGCCCACAACGCACTTTCACACGACTATGTCATGGCGTTGTGGGCACTCCGCCGGTTCGGAAAGGAGGATTGTTTTCTGAAGCTCCTGGAGCCGCTATCACTGTTTCCACCAAGACCGTTAACACCTTCGAGTGAACTTACGATTATAACAACAACGACCACATCGACTGTTTTGGAGATTATAGATAGTGTGGAAGGTGGTTCAAAGGTGTCCGATTTGCTTTTTCATCACAATGTCGAGGAGACCAACAGTCGACAGGGCCGCTGTTGTTGCAGGGCGCACTGCGCCAGCATCGTTCACATTGGCTGCATGAAAGACTTGCATACCACTGTACCCCATCAGATTGCAGATGGTGGATACCTAGATAGGGAAGGGCAGTTCCACGGCTGGAATGACTGCGGGCATTTCAACAAGAATGAGATTCGCCGAATTGACGGCGAAAAGAACAATGCTGAGCGATGCGACTATCCCACCTGCAGTGTTTGCACTTGGCCGAATGTTCCTGCCGGCGTCGTCGAGCATCTTTTCGAAATGGGTTGCAACGTGTTTGCGCACAATGCACCAGTTGTGCGCTGGATGGCCGAAGTTGGGCGGACGGATCACAAACGATTGATGAGCGAAGCACTCCGAAAGATTATTGATTCGACCGACACACAAGAGAACTTTTGGATGCTCACGCTGCTTCGAGCTATCCGTTCCGGAAAAGTTTGCATTGTGGAGGAGATACTCCGATACAGGCTTGCGTCTTCGAACATCTGTTATCGACAGCTTGACGAGGCACTTCGGGAGGCAGCTAGGAGAGGACACGTTGAATTGGTTGCACTTCTCTCGCGCAGTGGTGCGAACCCACGGTCGATGAACGATAGTGCACTGTGCTTGGCTGCTTTGCATGGGCATCCAGATTGCGTGAAGTGGTTGGCCGAGACCGGAGGATGTGATGTGAGAGCCCAAGGTGATTTTGCATTGAAAAAAGCAATTGAGTTTGGGCACTCAAAGGTGGTTCGGTACTTGGTTGTGGAAAGGTGCTGCCCTGTTATGGGTTGGGAGCTGCAAAGTGGGATACGGGCAGGATGCTATGAGACAGTCGCCATTCTATTGCGCTCAATGAGTGCTATAGAGACGACATTTCTGCTAAGGTGAGTCAAACGTTATCAAAGTATGAGCAGATCTGACGCTTGCTTTTGAAGAAATATTCGATTCGCCGAAGAGCTCAAGCTTTGGGACATCAAAGCTCTTCTGCAGGGATTCAATTCCAACAGCCCAGAAAATTAACAACAATCGAGCAGCAGTCCACACGTTATGTATTTTTACCTGCACAATTTGGCAGCTTGTTTTTTGGTTGGAATTCTTTTGGGCACACTTCATTCTTTCACCTTTGCTCAATAATAATCCTTTCTAGCATCTGGTCAATGAATAATTCTGTGTTGGTTGTGGGCTGATTTACTATAATTTGGAAAATGAATGTCATTGTAAAGGCGGCGGTGGTCGCTGTCGGTGTACCTGCCACCCTATTACGTTCGCATTCACTTCTTACGCCATGTTAAAAGCAATTTATCCATACATCCTATCCGCGAGTCGCCTACGTTTCAAAGCATGGACACGCCAGTTGTGCCTAACATTCCTGAAGATGATGTGGATCCGTCGCCCACTGACAACTGGCACCCCTGTGACTTATGTGCTGGTCGGTGGAGAGGATTCTTGGGCTGCTACCTCGTATACAGACCATTGAGGACCCGCATCTACGTGCTTGATTTGGGAGTCGGAACCAACGGGTGAAACGAAGGGAGGGAAGAAGTGCGATTCGTCAAGTTAGATATCACGAAGCGCGATGATGTTGGGAGAGCAACCTTTGAAACAAGTGCTGATGTTGTGTTCTTCGCTGCAGCTTTGATTCGGTAACTACTCCTGCACAACTTGGTTCATATTAAATGCCTTATCAATCCTGTAAAGGCCCATATGATTTCCTTCCAAAAGATTGTACAAAATCAGACAAGGTGAACGTGGAGGGAGGTGAAATGTCCTTCGTGGTTGCGAAATCGCGTAATCGTCAAAGTTCTTCTGTAGGTATTGAAAACAACTCACTGGTGCGGTTCAGCTACTGATCATGTTATTCCTGCATATTTTATGACCGTACGTGCCGGTTGAGACAATTTTGGCCAGAAATGGTAGGGCTTGAATTCGGACAGCTTAATGTGAGTCTACTAGCTCTTGTGCAGAGAGGATCGTGGTCACGTGTTTCTTGATTTACAGCAGGACGGCACATTTGTGTAGAGTGCAAGTTTGACACTCCCCCTCACTCTGAACAAATGTAAAAGCATAGAGAAATAAAACTAAACATAGCGCTCTAGGAAATATATATATCGGCAACGAAGAATCATAGAGCGAAAAGAAATGGAAGAACGATTATCGTCTTTTGCCACAAAAGAACTAAAGCCCAACCATAGAATAAAATGCATATTGGCTCTCTCCCCCTCAAATCGACATCGTTGACCAACTTGTGATATTTAGCGCATAGAGACTCCCCCTTTGGACAAGGATGTCATAGAACAAATATCTGCAAGAGATCGGAGACCGAGGGAATCGCGGTGTTTGGTAAACTGAATACAGCCGAGAGTTTTGGTGAGTAAGTCGGCCATGTTCTCTGAAGAGGAGATTTTGGTGACACATAGATCAGTACCGTTGTGATGGGCAGTGGCAAAGACTTTTGAATCTACATGTTTGTTAAGGTCAGTGCAAATGAAACCTGATTTAATTTGGGAAACACAAGCAGCGTTGTCTTCATAGATAGTAGTCGGTCCATTGAGTATCGTAAGAGGTAATCGTAAGTCTGTAAGTATAGTTGTGAGAAGTTCTCTGATCCAGATAATTTCCTTAGCTGTGTCCCAGAGAGCAAGAATTTCTGAGTGCATAGTAGAGGTGGTAGGCATATCCTGTTTCGTTGATCGCCATGAGATAGCTGCGCCACAGCAGGTTAGTGCGTATCCGGTTTGAGCTTTGCCAGAGGAGTAGTCAGACATGAACAAGGCATCGGCATAGGCAACAATCGAAGCGGGTTTTGTTCGATCAAAGTAGAGCCCATAGTCCATAGTCTGTTTTAGATATTTTAGAATCATTTTACCTCCTTCCCAGTGTCTCATAGTAGGGGCTTGGCTGTGGCGAGCTAGAAGGTGTACTGCAAATGCGATGTCAGGTCTACTTTTGTTAGCAAGGTAAATTAAAGATCCAATTAGGCTCATGTAAGGATAACCGGGTGAAAGAATGTCTTCTCCTTCGCGGAGAGGACCATATTTGTCGTTCCAGGGTTCAATTTGTCTGACGTCAAGTGGGATGAGTGTAGTATCATTGCAGTCAGACATACCAAATCTGTCAAGAATTTTCTTAGTGTAAGCCTGTTGGTGGACAAAGAGACCATTGGGAGTACGAAGGAATTTGAATCCAATGCATGATTGAGCTAATCCAAGGTCTTTCATTTCAAATTCAGATTTGAGAAGTGTTTTGGTCAGTCGAATAGCTTCAGGAGTTCCCATAATGCTTAGGTTGTCTACATAGATTCCGATAATAACCCATCCATCAGCAAAGGCTTTATAGTAAATAGGAGGTGCTTTAGGCATAGAGAGATAATCTCGAGAATCGAGGAACTTGGCAAGTCGTTCGAACCAGCATCGCCCAGATTGTTTAAGACCATAGAGGGCTTTAAGAAGACGGATTCCAGGGTTGTCATAAACACCTTCGTAATATAGGCCTTCAGGAACCTTCATGTAGATCTCGCAGTCAGTGTCTCCATAGAGGTAAGCAAGTACAACATCCATAATATGAACTTCGACGTTAAATATAACACTTAGTGCAAGGATAATACGGTAGGTAGTAGAATCCATAACAGGGGAATAGGTATCTGAGTATTCAAATCCAGGTTGTTGATTGAATCCTTTTGCTACAAGGCGTGCCTTAAACCTAATAATGTTTCCATCAGAATCTCGTTTTGTAACAAAAACCCTTTGTGGTCCACAAGTAGTTTGTGGGTTGGTACTTCCTGTACAGGGCCTCCAACTTGTCGTTTCAAGAGGCCAGTAATTTCTTCTTTCATCGCAGTTTGCCATTGGGGCCAGTCAGGTGAAGCTTTGGCTTCTTCCAGCCTGATGGAGTCTGGTCGATATTGTGAGTGGGAAGGTTGCTGCTTCTTTGATTTGGAGTTTGTTGAAGTGTTGTCTGTAGCCATGATGGTTTTGTACGTGGTGAAAGCAAATGCATCGTCTACAAGGGAACGGTTGACGGTGATGTTACTGAAGAGGACCTCGTTGTTGGTAGGAGGTTTGAGAACAAGTTTGATTCGAGGTTTAGTTGATGAAGTCCCTGAATGTAGTAAGTGGATAGTGAGTGATTGGGATTTGGGATTTGAAAGATGTTAAAAAAAATAGTGAAGACTAATAAAGATAGAAAAAGCATCGAATCCAGCTCTCGAGCGATATGCCGGAATTCCAAACATACACCACAAAGAGTAAGGACCTAGGTAGCAAACAACTGTCAGAAAGCGAGACGGAGGGCCTTTGAACATGGATTTACCAATGAAAGTTTTCCCAACTCCACAACTCCATCAAGATGCTGCTTACATACCAGTTTGAGCACTGTGACTTTCACAATTTGAGGCGTTACCCACTCCCACGGTGGCGCCGGCATTATCCACTACCACAGTGGTGCCAGAGGGTCTGTTTTCCACTACCACAGTGGTGTCCCCATTGTCATTGTCACTTTCAGGTTGCACATGAGCTGTTTTTGGCCTATTAATATGATAGATCTTTTTGCGTGGATTTGGGTGAGGGAATGGCATCTGAGTGGGCCAGTTATCGATTGGGAATACTGTCAGAGATGATTGTAGTTGCAGGTCTTCGGTAGCGATGTAGTTCTGGGAAAGAAGATTCGTCAAAAACACAATCAGCAAAGCGAGCAGTGAACACATAGCCTGGAAATGGGTCCAGCGCCTTGATAATTCTTGGTGTATTCGCCGATGGAGATGGCTAATGAGTGAACTGAGGAGGTTTTTGTTCGAGATGGAGGTGGTGCAGGAACCCAGACAGATATTTGCTGAGTCCATTCTGCCATCATCATTTATGTCAGGGATAACTTTGTTTTTTGTCCAAAAATGAGCGGAGACTGTGGGCGATGGCGATTTTCTGGATGTTGGAGTGCCAGGCAATCCAGTTGGATCCATCAGTCTGTAGAGTGGGGGGGGACGTTTTCCTGCCAGTTTGGAGCTTGATCGCCGATGATTAGGAGCAGTGTGCTGATAACGTGTGAGTCTACTAGCTCTTGTGCAGGATCGTGGTCACGTGTTTCTTGATTTACGGGAGGACGGCACATTTGTGTAGAGCGCAAGTTTGACACTTAATGACTCATACTGGCAAGGTTGCAGGTCGAGCTTTTTCATTACTGATTGTTGGTTCACCACCCATACGAAGCTGGCCAGAGCTGTTAAGGTATTTTCCTTGTTTGCACAAACGTTGTTTCATCAGTTAAACTGGGACAAACCAGCTGCTTCGGCGCGAGCTTCGAGGCGTACGGCCGTCTTCTTTGCAGTTTGCCTTTTTTGGAGGCAGGATTGCCAAGAAAGGAATGAGCGGCTTGCGACGCCTTTGATGAAAAAGTTTCTTGTTCATATTGGACAATCCTGTTCGTCACTTCCAAACTCCAGTGAAGAAACTACATGATCAAAGAATAATACTTGAACATACTGGCTCCGAATGTCGAGGAGCCTCAACAAAATTTTCCGCGGCATTTGCCATTTTGCGGACCCGCTGTTGCAGGCGACGTGATGAACTATGAAGGCAAACGGCAGCAAATTTGTCTTTGTGGCTGTCTGGGGCTGTTGGATCCAATCCGACAATCTGTTTCGTTGTTCTCTTGGTTGCGGGGAAGATTGTTCCATTGGTGCTTGGCTTGCTTTTGGACATATTTAAGAACTGTTGTTTTGATCAGTGGTCGATAAAAGGCCAGTAGATATGCTTCAATATACCTATCTGTGGCAGAAACGACCGTAGCACCTGCGTTACAAGAACCACCTACGACACTTAGAAAGTACACGAAATGTCGGGGGAGGGAGGGGGGCAAAATTTCTGACAAACCAGATGCATCACCTTTGCCCTGCATGAAAGATTTTGAAGTCTAATACTTGAGGGAACACCGCAAATAGAAAAAGTTAACAATTGTTATCAAACATTGCGACATCATCAACTTCACACAGCAACGCCAACAATTTGCAGTTTATTGTAGCAAATTTGCAGTTATTACAGACTATCTCGTCCTCTGGCGGCTTTGCTTTTTTAGGCGCTGTGACTTCAGCCAGTTCGTCAGTCGATCATGAAATATATGATCACCTCCACACTATAAATCCTTCCAGTGACAATACCACCACTCTTGAGCTGCGAGATGACCTCTCTTGAACGCATTTTTCATCCCTTCTTCCGTCCACTTCAATTCAAGCCCACTGGACAACCACCATTCGAGAACATCCGCTCGGCCACTCCAGCTTGCAAGATCGATAGCGTAATGAGTCCATCGCATTTCCAAACCACTGCCTTTCCACCAGTTCAAAACCACCAGATGACCATTCTGACTCGCATAATTTAGCGCGGAAGCGCTCCATTTCAGCTCAAGTCCGCTGTCTTTCCACCAATGCAGGACATTCGGGTGCCCGTTAGAGCTCCCGCCATCGTTATGTATGGCCACTCCACCGGCATCCCGCTCGACTTCCACCACTCCAGCACATTTAGGCGGGCATTCGCTCTGCGTTTTGAGTCCATCTCATCTCCAGTCCACTTTGTTTCCTGTTTCCACCAGTCTAGCACTCGAACATACCCATGTCCATGGTATACGAAATCCAGTGAAGTTCAAACGAGATGTTCTTCCACATTTCGAGGACATCCAAATGGCCTTGTTCGCTGGCATAGTCCATTCCCCGAAATAGTTGGCCAGACGTCAAACCGGATGCGCTCCACCAATTCAGAGCTTCAACTTTCCCATTGGGCAGCGGAATTTACCGCGTGGGGAGTCCACCTCATTTCGAGCCCGCTCGATTCCCACCATTTGAGACTATCTCTGTGCCCGTTCTCGCTAGCCTTGTCGACGGCCAAGGTGGTCCATTTCAGTGGGAGCCCGGAAGTCAACCACCATCTGAGGGACTGTAGGTGGCCAATGGCACTCGCATCATCCATGGCTGCACTGGTATACGTCAGACGAGCTCCGTGCCGATGGAAGCGAAGAGTGTCAATGTAGCCTTTTGCACAGGCTTCATCAAACGAGAGGAGCAGAAGGGATAGAAGTTCCTTTATACTTGGCCTATGAAGATACGTTGCAACTGGTATAGCCTGCTTGATCTCGCCCACCTACCATCCCAGCCCCCAAATAATAGCGTCCACGAGCGCTGGAAGTGTTGGTGAGGGCATGAGAAATTTTTTGGTTCCCTCAACCAACGATGCCAGAAAGAAATATGCAATATTGGGCCGAAGAGATGCATTGATTCCTGACTAGCCAATCACGCCAAAAAACTCACTTTGAGCCTTCGCTTTCTTGACCTAAACTTACCGGGATGAGTTTGGGATCACGGCGCTTTCGCGGCTGTCTGACCATCGGGGCATTCCTCCTCATTTCTCTCACCGTCGTCACGCATCTGGCGATCATGAATGGAGTAAAGTCGTCTTCGGAGTTATTCCCGCGGAACTTGCCCTCCATCGAACTTGCGTACAAGAGATCAGAGCAACCCGAGGCCATTTCGCGTGCGGTGGGATCCATCGCTGCAGATATCCCTCTCTTGTATGACGAGAAATTCGCGGGTGACCCCTCGCAGGCAAAGCTGGCGTATGAAGAGGGGATCAAGCGACTCCGGACGCTCATTCCGCGCAGTTTCGGAGGAGTTTTCAGTCCATATCCTTTTCCTGCAAATGAGAACCAGAAGTCTATGGCTGACAACCCTGACTTCCCGAAAGCTATGCTCCCAAGTGGAACGCTCGGATCGGATCAAGGAGTACTGGAAGTTCCAGTCAGGCCATCCCCACCCTCACTCGGTTCTGTGCGTTTTGGAGCTGCTCTCAATGTCAACGGCAAATTGGAGGAAGAGGGAGCTTTGATATGAAGAGCGGATTACCAGTTGGACAGTAAATACATGCCTAATTTTGATAGAAATCTCAGAGAACCAGCTACTCTGGTGTAACCCAAAGTCACCTAAATATCCCTTCCCTTCCCTCCCTCAAGAACTGAATTTATGAGAATATTTTTCAAAAACCTATGCCAACGCGAAAAGTCCCTTCAAATTCTGGCGGCATTTCGTTTTGGTGACCGAGAGCGCAGTGCTGGAACACTGAGAGGAATTATCGCATCGCTGCTGTTTGGAAGCACTCGGTTGTTATTCGAGATAGCTACGTATTGGCGGTGCTCATTTAGCGGTCGTTTGGCGGGATTCTGGAGATGCTTGGAAAACGTGGCGGCGGTTCACAAATGAGCAATTCCGATCAAATGCGCGAGACCCGCTCCGAAAAGAGAAAAAGAGTATGGATCGCTAATATTCATCTGTGCATATCTTTGAACTCATTCTCTAGGCAAGCCGATCGGCGGATTTGGGAAACGAAGATTGTGACTCCTCTGAAAATTCGGACAACCATTCCCAAAATGAAGGAAGAGTGACCTCTAAAAAATCGAGAGTTATCCTCCAGGGTCTCGACCCGCACGTCATAATCGGGAAGGAAAAGCGGCGGCGGTCTCAAACAAATCGGTACCAGCCGGAGGTTTACATTCGCGGAAATCCGTCTAGGAGCGCTGGGGGCTCAAGACGTGGTGAACGTCGTGGTTCAACTCCAAAGCGGGATTTACGGAGCGGACGTCGACACGTAAATTATCGGGAATCATATTCGGAAAATTCCGATGATGATGGTGGTTCAGTGCAGGATTTTCAAGACAGTAGGAGGGTGAATCGAAGAGATCGAACACAAAAGGTTGCATTTGACGGAGAACGGTATCCCACAAGATCATCACGCAGATCAGTCGAGGAGTTCGAACACCTGCCTGAACGGAGTAGGAGATCCACTGGATCAAATCGTTCCTCACAGTCTTCACGTCAGAACTCGGTGGATGTGGTTGCCGAAGATGAAGGAGTTCGAATTCGAGGTGCATCCCGTCAAAGCTCCCGACAACAATCAGATCTTCCTCGGATAAAGCTTACCTTGCGCCAGAATTCAAAATCAAATGCGGTTGAAGATGTTTTCTCTCATGAATCTGCACACGAAGAGGATGCGAAAGAAAAGGAAGTAAAAAGCGATCTCGAACACCCCGCAGATGCAGACGAAGTGACTGGCAAGGTCGCAGTAACTTCTGACAGAGGAGATGAAAAGGATGGGGTCGCCATGGTAAACCATGCAGAAAACGGTGTTGAAAATGAGGGAGAGTCCTCTGATAACTCCACGAAGCATCAACGCGAATCGAAAACACGAGCAGGAACAAATAAACGGTCCCGACAAATTACATCTTCAAGCTCCGCATATTCCGAGTCCCACGACGAAGAGGAAAGCGCGGAAATTGAGGAGGAAGCTTCCGCCGAAGATGACGTGGTTGGCGAGGATGCCGACGCAGATACCGATGGAGACAACAACTATCAGGTCGGTACCCACAGCTTACGCAAGAGAAACGGGAGAAATTCAGTTGCACCTTCGGGAATGAATCTCAGGAGCAACAAGCAGCGCCGCCATTCGCAGCAAAAGTCCTCACACCGTTCGGTAAGAAGAAGCACGAGAAGTCGGCAGATGGATGACGAGCCTCGGAGTGAGGAAAATGGTCGGCCTAAACGCAATCGCGCTCAAGTGAGCTACGTACCATTCTTTCCGCCTCTAGACGCCGACGCGGAAAGGGCGAACGCAGCAAGCCAGGGCTTTGGGAGGGCTTTCGGAAGAGACTCGCGGGGAAATTCTCGCAATCAGCCAGGGTATCGACCTGGAGGAATGGCTGCCAAAACAACGCACATGGCTGGATCAGTGAGTACAGAATTTCCAGGATTTCTGATATCGGGACAGTGATACTTTATATCTCCAGTCGGATGACGAAGGTGCAACTCCTGGTCCGATCCGGGGAAGCAGTGCTCGCTTGGACGGGCTCCGTTCACTTCCAGCGCTGAGCGGAATCAAGAGTGGTCTGGCACCATTGAATATTGGCGATCTTAAACGGGCACAGGATAAGCTCATCAGCGAGGCACTTGGCGTTGAAGGATTCGCGGACACCGAGAGAGAGGCTCGGTTGGTTAAGGCTTCTGGTGGCAAAGGTATGAGCAATGCATCATACGGCCCGCTCTGTGCTCACTTCCCGTTTGTTTCAGACCTTGCAGACACAGATCCTTTGGCTGGTGAGCGGACTACCTTCGAAATGATCGGGGGCTTACAAGAACGTACGTGTCGATGTTGAGACATTTACCGGCTTTAAATATCACTGACATTTTCCAGACATCCAAACACTAAAAGAGATGGTTGTGATGCCATTAATGTATCCCGAGATTTTTGCAAATTTCAAAATCAAGCCTCCACGCGGCGTACTTTTCTATGGGCCACCAGGAACGGGCAAAACGCTCATGGGTATGAATTTCAGTCAATTGTCTTTATTCCGCCTATCTTAGTGAAACTGCTCTTTAGCTCGAGCATTGGCGGGATCTTGCTCAACAAACCAGCAGCGAGTTGCGTTTTTTATGCGGAAAGGAGCGGACGTTATGAGCAAATGGGTTGGGGAGTCGGAGAGACAACTAAGGTTGCTCTTCGATCAAGCTCGCGCGTTTCAGCCCAGCATCATTTTCTTCGATGAGATAGACGGTGCGCCATTGTTTTAATGTCATGTTTTGGCCCTTTGCTGACAGCTGGGCACAGGGCTTGCGCCAGTTCGGTCCAGCAAACAAGATCAGGTTCATGCTTCGATTGTATCTACTCTTCTGGCGCTCATGGATGGCCTTGACAGCAGAGGTTTCGGTTTTGTGATCACGGAATATCTCTGTTTAACATTGATGTATTAGGCCAAGTGGTGGTAATCGGTGCAACAAATCGCATTGATGCGATCGATCCCGCTTTGCGAAGACCGGGTCGCTTTGACCGCGAGTTCTACTTCCCACTCCCAAGCGAAGCTGCACGAAAGCAGATTATCGACATCGCGACTCAGGAATGGAAGCCCCCACTGGACGATGACTTGAAATTGCATCTAGCAAAGGAGACACGGAACTATTGCGGTGCCGATGTAAAGGTACCTCAGTATTATTCAACGCTAGGACCTTTAAATCAATCAAAAACAGGCTTTGTGCACCGAAGCAGCTCTTAATGCTGTCCGCCGAACCTATCCACAAATATATTTCAGTGAGAATAAGCTCTTGCTTGATGTGGGTTCTATTGAGGTACGAACTGAAGATTTTAGTCGGGCACTTCACGGTGAGTATGTCCCATTGCAAAACTCACCTCCCCTTATTCCTTCTTGAAGCTATCGTTCCAAATTCGAATCGTACCTCCGTTGCGCGCTCTCAGCCGATCCCTTCTCATATTGCCCCACTTCTGAAGTCCAATAACAAGGCGCTCCAATCGGCGTTGGACCAAATAGTTCCCACGATGAAATTGTTGGCGAAAAAACTCGCGAATGTCACCAGTCAATCAAGTGGCAATCCAGAAATCAAATCTGGAGCTTCTTCATCTTCGCTCGCATCTTTGGCCTCGGGAGAATCATACACAGAAGCACAGGGCTCCTCGAATACCTTTCTGTCGTATTTCAAAACTTTCCAACCACGAATTTTGATTGCGGGAGAGCCGGGTATGGGTCAAAAATATCTCGGGCCTGCTGCCCTTGCACAGCTGGAAAACCACAAGTTTCACATCACAGCACTGGACCTCGCCAGCTTGCATGGTGACAGCACAAAGGTGCGAACGACTTCTTTTTCCAACGTCACTTATTTATGTATCCGTGTAGACTCCTGAAGCAACTGTAGTCCAAGCATTTGGTGAAGCCCGCAGGCACCGCCTCTCGGTGATATATGTGCCTCATGCTGACCAATGGTGGATGAACACAAGTGAAGTCGCAAAGTCCAACTTCCAGAACTTGCTTGCGATGGAGCCACGCCAGCAACCCATTTTGCTTCTTGCAACCAGTGAAACGCCAGTGGAAAACATGTCCGGCAAGTTCAGAAAAGTTTTTCTTGAGGAGGGACTTGGGATAGGAACAATGGAACCGGGGTTGGTGGCGCTCACCTTGCCGAATGATGTGAGTTGTATATTCAACCAAGAGAATTTCTCTGACCTGATTTATGCACAGTCTGAGCGCAGGGCCTTCTTCGAACCACTGTTGGCAGATATTCGGCATCCTTCTATCGTTGCGAATAAAGCTGGAACTTTCGCGATTGATGATGCGCCAACCCTTGTCCAGAAATCTGCAGATATGCCTGAGCTTCCACTCGCTCCACCCCCACCGCCGCATAAGCTGACCCCGCAGGAACTCGAAGCAGTCCGGCAGAGTGATGACGTTCTGCTTGCGCAGCTCCGCAAAGAGCTTCGAGCAATTATGAGCAACCTCAAAGGTTACCGAACAATGTTCAGAACTCCGTGGTTCGAGCAGAACTACCCCGAATATTTCGATGAGGGGCAACATGCACTGACTTTGGATGTTATTGATGAGAAGATCGACGTGCACTATTTAACACCTGAGGAGTGGTACGACGATGTCAAAACTATGACTGACGAAATCGCACATCTGTTTCCCCATCGGCTCGCATCCAAGGTATTGCAATATCGATTTGAGCTTTTTGGAGGCTAACTTCCACGTCAGGCACATGCACTGAGAGATGAGGTGTTTCTGACAAGAAATAGCTTCACGGACGAGTTCCGCTACGATTGTAAAATGATGAGCATTCGCAGGCGGGAGGCAAGGAAGAAGGAAGCGGAACATAGAAGGAAAGCAGAAGAAGAAAATGCGATTCAGGTGGACGAGGGAAGTACCGTGAGATCAAGTCGGAGACTGCGTGGTGAGGAGCCAGTCATAGTCGAGCCGAATGAAGATGTTGTGGAAATAGAGGATGACGACGAGCGTTTGTGTATTAGTCGTTCCAAAGGCAAGGCGCCAGCGATGAGTGCCACACCTGACGCTACCACTGGTGCAGATGAATGCATACTCCAAGCTGTTGGAGTCGAAGAAGGCAGGCTAAAGTCACCTCACGATTTTGATGAAAATTTCTTCATACCTCCAACCACGGAACGAGCCGAAGTAGCGGATCAGATATCGGAAATGGAAATCGACGATGAACCACCAAAAGAAATTATTCCATCGTCGTCTCCAGTGCACAGGGCGGAGATAGAAGTACGGCAAGCGGTCGCGAGTGAGGCAAATCAAGCGGACGCGGCAATTGTTAGCGAGACAGTCGTTATCGGTGGGCCGTCGGTCGCAGTTGAAGATTCTGACAAGTCTTCTGCCCCCGAGCCAGTTTCACTGGAACCGGAGCTTACCTTTGTGATTGAAGAGGAAGAAGTGCAAGCATTTGCAGACATTCTGGTCCAAAGAACGACCGGACTTGGATTAGGTGAAGTGGAGGCGGTTGCAGTAACATTAGCGAGCTTGCTGACGAGAATGACGCGAGTCGAGCAGCGTGCGCATGTTGTTAGAGTAAGTTATATCCCCTGGCACAATGTGTAAAGGAATCTGAAAAAGTAGTGCTTTTCAGGAATTGCAGGCCGAGCTCCAAAGGATGTGTGCTCGATCTTGACTGTTTTCGCGCTCACATTGTGATGTCCTAGCATTCAGTTGCACAACAAAGCACTATAAATTATTCAACCAACAAAAAAAAGTACTCCGCGATGAGAAACACAGGGAATCATAGTCCGGAGTTCCAAGGCATTTTAGCACACAGTGAGTTGGAATCACCAAAGAATCAATCAGCGTCCAAACATAGTGCTGGAAACTAAATCTGCCCTTCTTTCGATCGCTATTTCATCCAGCTCTGCATATTCCTCTTCTCCAAGCAAAGCTTGTACACCTTCACCCCTCCCTTGTGTTCCGGGTCCTCCCTCGGCCGTACATCCCTTCTCATAAGTCATAACCAGTTCTGTTAAGCTCTGCCCATCTCCTCCTCCACCTCCCTTTCCTTTCTTCTGCTTCCCTTTTGGTTTGTCTTTCTTCCACCCATGGCACACGAGCAAGACCATACTCTTCGGGACAAAGACCAGCTCGACGAGATCAAGGATTCGTCTGTACACTTCTCTCTGTCCTGATGGTAACACGGGCTCGAGGGTCGGGTACTTTGCGATGAGCTTGAGAAGTGTTTCTGTGCGCGTGCGGGAGGGCGTGTCGGTAATGTTGTCGAAGGGGCGACCGCGGCGCTTCGCTCGAGGAGTGTTTTTCGGGGTTGTGGAGGGTGAGGATTTGGGATCGGGTTTCATTGAGGTTCGAGGTGTTATAAGGCTGGCATGAGCGAGAAAAGGTGAGTCGGCGTCGGTGGTGGGTCGAATTTCAGAGAGTTACTGTTTCTTGAATGGAGGAGGAGGTGGTGGTACGAGCTCGGACGGTGGAGGATCGTTAGCTAGGTCGCAATGATCACGTTTTCGTGTTGGATTTCGCTGTCGTGTGTAAGAACGAGTTAAGAGTGCCGGGGTACTTTCCGGTGGATAGAAGATGTTGGCGGTACGGGAGGACGACGCATCAGGCAGATCGCAGAATTGGCTTCTCGTTTTTGCTCGATTTTCTTCGTCGTTGTCGAGAGCTGTGTACTTCTCCGCAGGTTCCATCTGTTGGGAACTTTGCATTAACGTGATTTAAAATCGGGAGGGACGACCTTACGTCACACGAGAGAAAGTTTTCATCGTCTGAGGTGTAGAACTCCGATCGCATCAGGGTTCTTGTGTGGCCCGTCCAGTATTCAGTCTTATATTTGAAGCCATCTTTCGATGCTTCCAATGATCTTGAGGTTTTGTCGCGCACGTCAACGATCCTAGCAGGAACATAGAACTTCTTGGAGATTTTTGAGACACTAAGGTAAGCAAGACATTTTAGTTTACCTTAGTCCATCCTGCTTTGGCCAAAACCACTCTGTCTTTGTATATGGTCCTAATGTAGTTCCAAAATCATCAGTGAAACGTCCGTTACACCTGCTGGAAAGACTACGAACATTTTTACAGTCATGCCGAGTTCATCGTTCGAAGACGCTTCCGATGCCTCGTCCGAATCCTTCGAAACCGACATTTTCTGAGCCATCCTCCGTTGAGTCTTTGCTCTTTTGCCTCTCCCTCCATTCCCATTAGTTTGATCTCCCCAAATTTTCGAGGATCCGCCAGTGATTCCCAAATCTGCATGGATTGCTCCGCGTTTCTTCGAGCGAACTTTTTCGCCGATTCTTTGGACTGCTGAGACAAAGAGATTGCGTTCCTTACAAGAGTTTCTGTATCGCATTCTAAGAGAAGCGCGTCGTTGTCGATGTCGTCGTCTTTGCTAAAGATTGGAGTGTCGTCCGCTTGCGAAGTGGTTGTCACGACCATTCCTGTATATTCTACTTCCGGTTCGAGGAACTTTTGGATATTTCTGAGTAGATCAGAGCGAATACGAGTGCTGTACGATCACCATAGACGCACCCTTTTGCTGTGACCAGTCAGTGTTTTATACTCCTGTCACTTAAATCGTTTTCACAAAGTTATTCAGAAGGCAAAACACTAAGCAACTAATTTCGCCAACACACTAAGCCATTTTCACTAATTGATCAATCGATCTGTGTGCGTTTGCGTCTCTGAATCACCACTAATCGAAAACGATCAGTCCATTTTGAATCAGGTCAAAGTCACCCAGAAGAGAGCTCTGTTTCTCAAGACCGGCAACAGCAACCTGACTTCTCCGCTGCCTCCTCTTGTACACGTTGCACAAGTTCAGAAATTTTGGGCATTGCTGACATCACCTCGGCCTCATCAATTCCCACAACTTCTTTCGGCAGTCATTCATTCCGCCCCATGGAGTGGCTGCAACCCATTCAAGTGTTGGGCAACCGCCTCGAAAACACCATCAGTTGGGGCAAGTTCGGGAGTAGGTTCTGGACGTGCTTCAGTGCGGCACGGTAGAATGTTCACCCGCTTCCAACAATCCTGGATTGTGAGGGACGAAACCTCCCCCCAAGCCTTCACCACAACCTTCAGAACGTCGTACCTGTTGACTTTTCATTGCAGTTTGCTGTCATCCACAACACTTGTCCCTCCGTCAGCTGACATAGTTGTATACACCTGAAGCATCTTCCCCAACATCAGCTTCTTGTAGTGGGATTTGAATGACTAGATGATTCCACTGTCAAGAGGTTGAAGGCGAGAGGTGGTGTTTGGCGGGAGGAAGTGAACCTTCAGGTGTGTGAATGTGGGAAGTGTGCTGCCTTTCTCCCCTAACTAACCCTTCACACTGGTGGTACTAGAAAAAAAGGTTAGATACATCAACGTGATTGGGTTTGAAAGCCTAGGATTCTTTGCTTTGCCAATCATGAGAGGCTTAAACTTCTCTGAGCCTGCCGTGTTGGTCACTAACAAGACAGTGCCACGCTCCTTCACCTTCTTCAGTCGCCTCCTGTTCTGCTGGATAAAGTTCTGTCTGGCAGCTCCGCCAGAACAGCTGTCTCATCTCCATTCAAGATGTTCTCAGGCTCATAATCCTTCTGCACGCCTTGCGACTAAGCGCAGGCTGCTTCCAAATCAATCTGAAAGCTGGCTGCGTCCCCAATAAGGCGCAGGCAGGCAATGTTGTTCCGAAGTTTGAATCCTTCTCTTCACCCGTTTGAGCTGGTGAAGTTTTCAATCGTCAGCTCAGCAGCAATTTCACAGGCACGGAGGAGCAGAACTGCGTCACTGACAGCAAGCTGCGGGTCATTTTGAGCTGCTTTGTCAGGTCTCTTCACGTAGAACTGGTCCTTCTGATTCAAGATGTCTCTCACAGTTTTCTCTTTTGCGTCAAACCTCAAGCAAAAGAAAAGAGGTAAGCCAACTTCAAATGTAAGCCAGCCAGAAATGTGTACCTTTCACAAATCTTGCAACATTCCGCTTGTCCTTAAAATGGGCTCCACAGATCTTGTATTTGTCGTCGAGAAACACTGTTTGCGTTTGCGTTTCTCTGCCATGGTGGAAAGCTTGCAATGTGGCTCAGCAAGGGTTCAAGGACTGTCCAGGACGTTTCGCAAGATTGGGGCTTGCGCTTGAGCACTGAACTAGCACAAGGCAATCATGATTTTACCAGGTGAATTCATCAGGTAAAATCTGTTCCAGACCAGACACCAATTGTGAAACGAAACCCCATTGTAAACAGGGCAAGTATAAAGAGGTGCGACAGTAATGATGCCTTTCAACCAATGTGTGTCCTTTTGAAAAGGTACTGCTTCATTACTAATCTACTGTTCCCAATGAGTAAATATTACTGTGATTACTAAATAATGCTTCAATCAGACAATGGATTCATTGTCAGGAACTAAGAATACCAGCAGTACAGTCTAGTGTAAGTTATCCAACAGGCTTGACCAATGGCCGAATTTGAGAACTGTAAACAAAGGCAAATGTTAAAAACTAGCATATCAGACTGTTCGCTATATGGGTTATCCTTTGGGTTGTCTTTTTTCTCTTTGACCTGAGAGTTTTTTTGTCAATCCCTCTTCGTTCTTATTTATGGATTTGTATTTCATGTAATGATTTCCATGTTTGGCAGGTTCTGTGCAGTGATAGTGGTATTTAGTGGGGAATGTGGTGTGGCTTGGTCCTTTGAGTTGATGACCAATGTCTTTGACCACAGGAATACCCACAGGCACTGTTCACTTGAATATAGGAGTTGATGTGACCAATGTCTTTGACCACAGCATTCCCTGGTTGCCTGACCAGCTTGGGTGTAGTGTACAGCCTGTTGGAGTATTAGGCATATACACACCTGGGAGAACAGGTACTGGGCCAAGAGACGGAACCTGGAGCAGTTGTGCTAGCTACAGTACAGCTAAAAACGCCTTACCGCTGCCAGGAGAAGCCCTTGGTTTTAACAGCCAATCAATTTCCACCAGTCTAGCACTGCGACATGACCTTTTCTTGAAGAATCCATCGCACATTTTGTTGAGGTCATCTCAGTGGGCTGGACTTCTACCAATGATTCCACCATAGCAATTTGAGTCCAATATCAACATGCCCAATTTGACTAGCCAAGAAAATCACTCTCTCCAAACAATACAGATTGTATTCACTGGATTTCCACCAATTGAGAAGAGCGATTTGACCAAATGTTGTTGAAACCATAATCTACTAGAATTCCACCAATTCAGTTTATCAATACTGCCGCTGAAGCCTGAAGCTGGTGTAGGCCACCATGCTATTCTGAAATCCCTATAATCTACCCCTCCAGACTGTTGACATAACGGGGGTCCAGACCTGCTGGCAAAAGAACTTCCAGTGCCAGCAGAATGGCAATCACGAGATGCTGTTAGTCCAGAAAGAAAGCAAGTGATGAGCCCACCAACCAATATTACTACAGACTTCTCAGATGACAGCAGATTGCAGCAAGACACAAGACAGCTGCACTCACGTCATCCAAGTGTTCTCTTGCCAGAGGAGCTTTGACCGCAGCCTCTGTCCACCGACCGCTTGCTAAGAGGAGAGGTACCACCCAACAACTGATAACAGCAGACCGTAATTGAGATATTCCTTTGCAGCATGCTGCTATTGTATTGCTCATGGATCAGATAGATCAGACACATTGATGCTCCCAGGTAGTAGCCTAACATGGCATGAGTCAACTTAAGGAATTCCACAACCCGAAGAAACCCCTCCTCCCAAGGTGCCGGTAAGGGCCAGGTGTTAGGACCTGCCCACAGAGATCTGAAAAATTCTAAGCATGTGGTGATCAGGGAAAGTGGGACTTCCGCACCAGCCATCGAGGTGCTCCACAAACAGGGCTTAGGTGAACCCCAGATGTGAGATCCTCTTGAGTCATGGGAGTCCACGGAAACTGAGGACCAGCCCAGGTGTGTTGTCCGGACTCGGAGAGTGATGTTGCTGAATGCCTCCTCAACACGGAGGAGGTTGCGGTGATTTCTCTGTTCTCGCAAACTCTGGAGTGGCAATGATCTCTTGTAGGTGCTGATTGAGGTTGTAGTTGTGGGATGTATTATGATAGAGATCAACTGCAGGATTTATAGCTTGACAGACAGGCACGCCACCGACGCACGGACCATGGCGCACGACATCATAGGATATTTCATGAGGGAATTGCTGGGATGACGATGGATGGTGATGTAGATCAGGATCAAGGAGCCGAGGCGTCGATGGATGAGGGAAGTGTGAGGATCTGACGAAGGATATGGAGGAAAGTGAATAGAAGAATGAACGGAGGCGAGGAAGGAAAGGGGGATCCGGGTTGATCTGTGGAAGTAGTCCGAGCGTTGCGTTGGGGGAGGGCGGACCCTCAACAAGATTTGCTTTTGTTTTCTTCTGCGCTTGTCGCAACGGGAGCTCTGCCATGCTCGTCCACGGTGCTCTATCGAGTTCCACCACTCCATAACGTTAGTGTATCTCAGTCCATGGAGTGCGACCGGTACAGTTTGCCTAAGTCCCTCGATATCCACTAGTCCAATTCAACGACGTGGCCGTTCTGGGAGGGCCACATCGATCTCATCCAAAGTGAACATTTTGTGATTTGATGCTTTCCACCTCGATGAACGTTCACGTGTCCATTCTTGCTGACCAAGGTCGATAGCAGAAGTAGTGTAGGCTTGGGTGCTTATTGGCATCGACGTCGAGTAGGCCAAGTTCGCTCGCTTCATCCGAAGAGATCGCCAGCGGAACGATCGCAACCTGAACATAATGCCTTCTGAACAAAGAGCCGCATCGAAATGCTCGCCGAGGTGCTCCAACAGACACTGCCAGGCAAAAAAAGAATTCGGTCGACTAGTTCAAGCGAAAGTGTTCTGTTTCCATAGCACAATATTTTTTTCTTATGGTGTTCGTGCAAAGATGACTTCCTGAGCAGATCGTATCCGTAGAACGTTCGGATCCCTGTCGTGCCAATACCCCGCCGTCCGTTTTAAGTTTGCGTGTTGGGAGGAGGATTATGTCCAAGAGGACAGGAAGGTTTCTGGGAATCAAACGGCCTGTACTTGCTCCGACCGCGCACAGAAGCTTGAGCACGGGAATTATGGCGCTCCGATAGGCAAAAGTGACCACAGATTTGCTTAAAATTCAAAATCGTTGCTCAATCTTTTTCTTTTCCAAAGAGCTGAGAAGGAGAGTAGGGAGGAGCGTGAGCCGTTGCTAAGGAGCACTCGAGCGGAGGTGCAGAGTTACGGTGCAACATGTGCGGACTCGCTAAGTTCTTCAGTCGGTGCTTCCGGCAAGCAGTGACGAATTTGAGACCGCAAAACACCCACACAACAACGAGGGAGAGGGAGAACCACAACAGTAACCAAAAAAGAACGCCGTCCCATTTGCATCCAGCCAGATCGCGTCCTGTTACAATACTGGTGCGGGTTCGGGCAGAACAAAATCCGCACTGAATTGATTGTGGACTTTGTTTACAATACCTGGAGTTTCGAATTCGGCCAAATCAATATGAACGTATATAACATTTCCTTAACAATTAAATAGTCATATCAATTTTGAAACATCAGTGGAGTTGGTTTCTAGTTAACGCTTACACTCAACAAGATGATAGCAGAATACAGTTGTACTGCATCTGATATTGTATCATCACATATGTTCGCTGACAATTACTTGACGCACGAAATGATGTTCTCTTCCTATTCTCCATAGCTTCGAAATGTGGTCAAGTTAAATTAGAGTAAACTTGCTTGGCAGCTGCGTTTGTTGTAATTTATTATGGATAAACACACTGTCCAATCACCAGCAACCGGTGCGACTAACTGCCAACAAGCTATTTTGAAGTTTTCCTCTATCGAAAGCAGAAGAGCACGTTGAAAAAACTGCTGCTCGTTCAAACCGTGAGTTTCCGCAGCTGGGTAAGACGTTATGTCCCACAGCAAGCGACCCTCATGCTCACACATTCCTTTCTAGCCCAGCACGTTGAGGAGGGTTCTTTTCCGCAACTTCACGGATCAAAGCAAATTCGTGCGATGACCAACAAAGAGCACATGTCGGAGTATATGGATCTGATCCCCAAGCGCCGTCGCCCGTATTGTTCGTTCTGGTGGGAGGATTATGTGCGGGAGAGCCACACCCTGAGGAGTTCTGGGAGGCCAACAGCATTTACTGGTTTTGGCCGGGAGATGTAGCGATGCGGCTGTTGTGGGAAGCCCGAAAATGAGAGAGCCAAAGGTTTGTATAGCATGTTGTCATGAGTTGATATCTGATGTTTTCATATTAGAATTTTGGCAGAGGTGGAGGAGGAATGATTGTTGGGGCAATCGAGATCCGGAGGACAAGGACACGGGGCAACCAATGTGATTGATTCTGCAGGAGAGGGTCGCGAGGGAGAAACCCAACCTGCGGGATACATGTGTGGGTGTTTGGGCTGATTCGCAACTGGATCGACGGCCGGCATTCAGTTTTGAAAAATACGGAATATTTTGTAAAAATTAAGCAAGAGCCTTGGGCCCAAACCCAACCCACGAACATGAAGTGGATATAGCAGTTTCTGTGTTTCAGCTTGGTGCAAACAAGTGCCTGAACAGCCAAGTTTCGATGCATTTTATTGGTCAGGTCAGGATCGCTACCTTGTCTAACACCATCATTCGCCCGCTCACTTTCGAAGCTCTCTGTTTTCATTTTGATTCCAGACCGCTAGATTAAGTCCTGGCAACCATTTTATCTGTACTAGTGGTAGCGATGTTCTGAAACTAAAATCCATTTCCCACAGAGCCCAGCCCCACACACTTTCCAACCGCGGTTCCTCGACGGCCCCAAAGCGACTGTGCGAGCGGACACTCAGCAACTGTGTTGAAAGAGGGACGTAAATAGGACACATCCGCCCACATCCCACCCGTCGGCCATGGCGACATCACCGCATAGCGTGCTGGATGTCGTGTCGCTGCTGAATGCTACCCTCAACCACATCATTCCCGAACCGCATTGGAAGGAGCTTAGGGCAACTTTGGAGGTCGGTGCGTTCACGAATCAGTTTGAGCGCCGAACATACATCCAGCTGAGCAAGGGAGACACCATTATCGTCTTCGGGACGTCATCGATGGCGGATGCAGTCTATGGGCTCAACAACAGAACAAGGGAAATTGGTGAGCGTCTTTGTCAATGAGCAATATATCAGCTGCATATTTAAAACGTGGAATCAGGTTGGATTTCGCGATATCACCTCGAACCTCATCGTGAGGACCCGACGCAGCCAAATCCAGGGCAGTCCTACATCGCCGAGTTCGGGAACCCTGGCACGCCTGGATCAATTTCCTCGGGTTCATCAATGAGCCCATCCCCGATTCCATCACATCATTCGTTTGGCAGTAATTCGGCTAGCTCCGCTGATTCCAACATTGCATTCCCGTCTCCGGCGAGCGCACTGTCTGTCCATACGTCCGGGTCGACCGGCGGAGTGGCAGCGAACCTCATGTCCGCATTGGACAACACCACGATTGCATTTTCTCACATGCGATCCTCATCTACCGAGAGCGCACCTCCTGAAAACGTTGCGTCGTCCAGCACCAGTCGGAGACGTGGAGGGGCATCAAACAACAGTTCATCCGAAGGCTCCCTCTCTCCACCATCTGGTGGGCCGGTGCCTAAACCGCGTACCGAGTCCGACCGTCGATACGAGGAAACACGAGGACCCCGTTGGCACTTGAACTTCAAAGCTGGCCAAAAGAGGACGTTTACCAAACCGTTCCCCAAGGTTTTGGATAGACTTTTGAACGTTTTATACAGAAAGAACCACCCAGATGGCTCTGTGATCGCCGTTTTTAGTGCTCATGCTATGGATATCGCTCGACAAAATCTCAGAAATATGGCTGCCAATCAACAAAAGCCATGGCGAATGTGGACACCCTTCGACATCAACGCACGGTTCCATTTGATGGCAAAGCAAAATGCACCGCAGAGCGATTCACAGGCTCATTTTCTGGAGATGTTGTTGATCCTCAACGAAGCAGTTTTGGCAGGTCTTCCCGTTGACCACTTGCTGGAAATGAGTCTGTCATCACCTTCAAGCACCCCTGATGTAGGTTGATTTTTGCGGTGACTTTTCGTGTCTAACATTTTTCGCTCTTTGTAGCAAGCGATTTGGCAGGTTGGAGCCACCATGGACACCTCTGTTTCTCCAATGTTGCCTACTTCTGGTTCGATTATGCCTCAGACGGCATTTGCCGAAGATCCATCTCTGTTTGGTGTTCCCTCTTTGGTGTTCCCCGACCACGCACAGTACATTGCTGCTTTAGCGTCAACTCTTCCAGCTGGATACGTCCCTGTCCAATCCGAAACCACGGTGCCGGTCACAATTAGCTTCCCGCAGGCGTTTATCACTCCCTCGAATCGCGAGGCTCCATTCATGGAGGAGGAGAAGAGGAAGAGAAAGCCAAAGTTAAAGATCGGCACTTCGTGGATCAAGAAGACAGCGAAGAAGGTCAAGGACAAGGTGAAGCTTACAGCCAAGGTAGGCGGTGATTGTTGAGATGGTAATGTCCAGAAGTAATTAATCTTGACTTGATATTTTGCGAACAGCGAACAATTAAGAAAGGAATGAGCAGAGAGCCGGAGAGCCCAATCGAGCACGTTGACATGCCCGTTCCCGACACTACGCTCTATCCGCCCACTCCTGAGCCCCCGAGCCTCACCGTAGGCATTGACGAACACGACGGTGTGACCGATATCGAGTATATCAGCATGCCCATTCCGGATGAGACAATGTACCCCCAAACTCCATCATCCCCGCCAAAGAAGACACTCTCGATATCATATGTGCTTCTTTCCGCATCTGTGGAGCAATCCATAATTGCCAAGCACGACCAAGCCGCAATCATGGAACTCGTATCAGAGTCCAGCGAGAAGATCTACAAGCTCTTCTCCGACTTTCCTGATATCTCTTTCACCATTATAGACGTTTTCATCGAAATCGCCCTCACAAACTCTGACTCGATCCGTCTCTTCGCCCGGATCCTCAAAACCATCGAGGCCATGGACGTTATCACCGACATCAGCAACTCTCTTAGTGCACAAATCGTTTCTGGAGTGCAAGACTCAGACAGCACCCCAAATGAACGTGCGAAGATCCTCTGCGCTGCTAAGCTGTACGGGGAGGTCTACGCCGTCAGCGCCGAATTCGAGATCGAAGACGAGGAAGACGAAGCGACCTATGTGAACAAGTTCTCACTCTATGAGCTTGAAAGCTTCAACGCCACATTCGAGACCTTGCTGGTTGCAATCGAAGCGAACGAACCCAAAGACGTTATCTTTTTAGCCACGGAATCACTGCGAGCAGTGTTCTTCGGTGCGAGCCGGCGTCTCGAGTGGGAAATTGGAAACCAGATGCCCGACAGCGACGAAGATGGCCATACTCCGCAAAGCGAACTCGACACGGACGTCGAGGCTGGCAGCGCTGACTCCCCGTCCGACAAGGTCTCACCAGCATTGACTCTCAGCAGGCGTGTGATTACAATGAAGCGGACCCGAGAGAGGCAAGAAAGCGCACAGGATGCACAGAACAAGTTCAAATCACTCTTCAGTCGTCTCGTGACCCTCGCAAACTCGCCCACTATCCCCACCTCTCTCCGCATCCGGCTGCGCGAGATCTTGAACTTGCTTCCGACCATTGAAAATGAAGTCGCTGCACAAAAGCCAAAACCATTGGACGGCACTGTGTCGAGACAACAGTGGGCCGCGGAGATGTTCACCCGCGCCGTTCAAAAGACTTCCGCACTGCGATTCTTCAAGCAGATCCAAGGCTCGAAGGCCGTCGTTCCGTCTGAACGGATCCCCGAACACGTGTACGCACTCAACCGTATCCTGGTGCGGTGGTGGGACACCCGCGATGTCCAAACGATCGTTGTGATCGCACGGAGCTTAGGCAAAGGATTTTTCCCATCTGCTGCGTTCCTCGATGGGATCTTCAAACCGTTCACGACGAGTTCGGAGGACGTGGATGTGCAGGTCGTGGACGATGTTAGGAGAGTTGTTGCGGCTTTGAGGGCTGAAGGCGTGATGGAGGTTGTGGATGTCACGAGCGCACTGGGGAGAGCACTTGTTGTGTTGGAGAACGAGAATGTGAAGGAGGATCGGAAGGAAGAGCCTTCGTTTGTGGTGCTCTTGAGCAAATTGGTGGATTCTGGTGTTATCTCAATGGATGATGTGGCCAGTCTTGGCAGGGGTCACCGTGAGATTGATTATGGGGACGACGAAGAGGGAGAGGAGGCGGAAGGAGTAGACGCAGTTCCACAACTGGTTACGCAGCATGAAGAAGACCAAGCGGATTTCATTCAGAGCGATTTGGCAGATCAAATGCGAAACCTCACTGTTACATGATTATTAGTCTCTTTCTGTTTTTAGCGGATTTTGAGCGGTTGTGATGAATTTTTCCTTTACTTTGACTTTGCAACATCGAAACAAATTCTTCTTCTATCTTTTTGTTGGTTATCTTGGTACGCAACAATCCAGCTTTCACTCACTCATGGGTACAATTTTCTGCATCCCTGTTATCCATAGTGGGAGCTACCCGCAAAACAACACACCCCGGACAAGAAAGCGGCCATCATATCACCAGTTTTCTCAGTGTGATTCTTCATTTCACCGACAGATCCTTGTTCCAATGACTGCTCAGTTATCACACCCGGAATTCAAAGCAAATTGGAGTCAATTCACATACAGTGCATTACTCTTGGATATCCAATGGGGTTGGTGTGGTGCGGGACTTCATATGTTTGGTCTTCATGGGGATAACCTCCCGGTTTCCTCGGGCAGACTTCCTCTGAAACCGACATCTTCACTGCTGGGGGCTCTCGTACTTTCGTTCCGCAAGCTCTGTAATGGCCATTTTGTATCTCTCCATCGATGTTGCCGTCTTAAGATCGGCAATATGGGAAAGGTTCAGCTCATAAAATAGAATCAATTCGTATCGAAAGATCGGAGGAAGCTGTTGTTGCACAGATGCCTAATGGAATAGCAGGCCAACGTCAATTATACACTCGGAGCGCTTTTGGGAACCCAGGAGCCTATACCGGTTTCGGCCAAAGGCAGAAGCACGAGCGTTGCTGAAGGAAGCCAGTCGCCGAGAGAGGTGAAGGTGAGTCCGATGTTCAGGGCATCAAGTACGATCCCCTTACCAACGTCAAGCTCAAAATAAAAACATTTGATAGATACGATATAACTTTACTGCTTACCATTGTTTATTCTTTACATTTTCTATTCTTGAAACATTTCTGAAAAACGCCAAAGTTTTACAAATTTTATCAATTGACTTCTTTTAACTTTTTTTCCCTCTTGTTTCTTCAGTTTCTGTTATCTCAAATCTTTAACAAATCAATCTCAATTCTTTCACACCATTCCAACTTAGCAAACGATAATGTTCCAGTTGACACGTGAAGAAAGAACTCTTTCAGTACTACCCTAGAGTGGGTCAAGTACCAGTACTTCTTCACAAGTGTGTTGCAATATACCTAAATAAGGCAGGTAATCCAACTTAAGTGGTTAGCATTTTCAAGGATCAGTTAAAGTGTGCTAAAGTGGTTAAGGTGAAGTTGCAGCTATGAAAGGCGCAATAGGACTATGGAAGTGGCGGTGCAGAGGAACTGGTGGGCATTGACCTGAACTTACACATGTCTGTGGGCAACTACCAGTAAGTAGGGTCTACAGTATGTGCAGAATGGTACAAACACAGCTGTGGGAACATACCAGTGATAAGGTTCGGTGGGTCCAGGTCGGGTCCGGGTTTCAGTGGCGACCCGCAATAAACCCTTTGGGTCGGGTCGTGTTTGTCTGGGGACCCGCCGGGTCACTGACAGGTACAAAGGGAATACCCGGACCCGAAGTGGTTGAAACCCGTACCCGACCCTGACCCGCCGGGTTTTTGCTGCCCAGGAGAGGATTGATTGAACTTTGAGTTAGACCACAGATATTTACATGAACACTTTGTGTCTGTGTGGACAGTGTGTATTTTAGAAACTATCGTAAAAAGAAACAAAACTCCACTGAACAATCACAAGTTGATAGGTGGAACAGCCCAAATCAGCTTCTGTATCTGGTTCATATCGTCAGAGTCCCATCCACCACTGGTTACGTCCTTCGCCAACCCAGTCCTGATGAACCAATCAATGTCGTCATTTGAAAGCATGAAATCCTTGGCTAAACCTGTCTTCTAAAATTGCCGTCTCTTCCACCATCAATCAAGTACGTCAACGTAAACTACGAAGTCCTCTCCCGAAATGAGTTTTTACGGCCCATATTTGTTGAATCAGATGACCGCTCAAGCCGAATATCAACTTCAAGTAGCAGTGCTCGGAGCAGCCTTACTCTTCTTAGGGTGCACATTTTGCTCGGAAACTGGATACAGCACAATAATTCGCTAAGTACGTCTGCCACTATCTAACGCATGTTCAGGGCATTAGTGGATGCATATCCTTCTGAGTGGCTAAGGTTCTGGACGGCATACATCGGGCATCTTTCGTCCATAACGCTCCCTGAGGTGGATTGGAAAAAGGTCATAAATAACCTCATTGATCTTATGCATCTGGAAGCAGATACCCTGGATGACCTCTTTCACCAAAAGGATAGCCGTACGACGGTGCTGCTGCAGGCTAAGCAATGCAAGGGAACTAGTTGGAGAACTGGTTTGATGTACCTTCGGAATTCCACCAATCCCCTTGATAGCCGACGATATGCTGGGCCGCCTGTTGATGTTGGCGCCGCAGGTGCTGCAGCTTCTGAATCACCAGCCTGTCGTTTCAGAGCAGCAAGCTCTCCCTCCAAAGCGGTCACACGTGATTTCCATTGTGAAATCTCCTGGGAAGTCGCCTGCATCTCCCTTTCCATTGCAGCGGTGATCTCCCTGAATCTTGCTAGCTCTTCGTGCTCGCCGTGCTGAATCAATGCACCCGCCCTGCCCAATTCATCAATGAGAGCCTTCTCTCGCACTTCTGCTGCGATGCGGGTCCTTCTCTCGTTCATTGCAGTCTCTTCAAGATCTTTTGTCATGTTCAACAGTCGTTCTGACTGTTTGAGGACCTGTTTTGTCCTTTCACGGTCCTCATCTGCTCGTTTGATGGTTGCTTGGAACTCGTCAACCTTTGCAGTGACAGACATTCCTCTGTAAATGCCGTACTTGTGTCCCTGCCGCCTGTAAAAGTCCAGAAATGTTGTTTCCTTCTGAAAGGAAGAGCTTTTCAAGCACTCCATACGATAGGTGTTTGCTGCTGTTATGAACTCCGTTCGTCCACTGCATTCATTCTGAATTTCGTTCAGGGCTTGACGAACTAGTTTGCTGTCAGAGTTAAGTCGGTCGATCAACCCTTGAAGAACAAATCTTGGGCCGCATTCATCACGATTTGTTTGACAGTGGCTGATGAAGTCCTCCGAGTCGTAGCTGTGGCCGCTTGCTTTGAATTTTCGATACCAAAGTCGTATGTCTGAAGCAGGACAGAGTCCGTCGATGAGCAAATAGTCAGCATCCCCTTTAGTACCACGTCGCGCTGGTTTCTTTGAAGGAGCTGTCGATTTGACATCAAGGCCAACTTCTGCTTCTTCCACTTCAGAACCCAATCCCAGAGATGTTTCAGGTGCAGTCACCGGTTCTGGACTTGATCCTCTTTCAGATGATGGTCTGGATTGTTTCAATGCTCGCTTCTTTGTAGTTCGAGGCATGGTATTTATACTGTTTGTCGTGGGAAGATACAGGCCCGTTGTTCTTAGCCGGAATGTTACAGGACTGTATGCTATAATACTTCCCTGATACTATAGTTTTCTACCCGATCTGAAAATAATAATAAGCTAGGGAAGAAACTGGCTAGTAACATTGATAGAGAGGATTCTGTCCGGGTGGACAGAATCTTATTGCTAGTAAAATTGATAGAGAGGTTAGCTGTACTTGATAGAGATCACTGAAGTACCGTCAATGAGTTGAGAAAGTGTCCAGGTGGACAGGATCTTATTGCTAGTAACATTGATACAGAGGTTAGCTGTACCTGATAGAAATTACTGAAGTACCGTCAATGAGTTGAGAAAGTGTCCGGGTGGACAGAATCCTATTGCGTAACATTGATAGAGAGGTTTGTTGTATTGGGTAGAGATCACTGAAGTACCGTCAATGAGTTGAGAAAGTGTCCAGGTGGACAGGATCTTATTGCTAGTAAACTTGATAGAGAGGTTAGCTGTACTTGATAGAGATCACTGAAGTACCGTCAATGAGTTGAGAAAGTGTCCGGGTGGACAGAAATCTGGGAGACTGAGTTTCACTGTGTCTGTCTGGGTAGAATAGGATTCTGTCTCCCCGGACACTTTCTCAACTCATTGACGGTACTTCAGTAATTTCTATCAGGTACAGCTAACCTCTCTATCAATGTTACTAGCAATAAGATTCTGTCCACCCGGACACTTTCTCAACTCATTGACGGTACTTCAGTGATCTCTATCAAGTACAGCTAACCTCTCTATCAAGTTTACTAGCAATAAGATCCTGTCCACCTGGACACTTTCTCAACTCATTGACGGTACTTCAGTGATCTCTACCCAATACAACAAACCTCTCTATCAATGTTACTAGCAATAGGATTCTCTCCACCCGGACACTTTCTCAACTCATTGATGGTACTTCAGTAATCTCTATCAGCTATAGCTAACCTCTCTACAAATACTACTAGCAATAAGATTCTGTCCACCGGGACACTTTCTCAACTCATTGACGGTACTTCACTGATACTTCACTGATCTCGATCAAGTACAACCAACCTCTCTACAAATACTATTCGCAATAGGGTTCTGTCCAGGCGGTCACTTTCTCAACTCCTGGACGGTACTTCAACAGATGAACAGTCTAAACAACAATTTATATTTAAAAGAGTGGGTTATCATCAGTTGCTTCCAAATCTAATACCACATCAAAATCCTCGCCAAAATTATGCACCTTTACAAAATCCTCACTAACATCACTTTTTGAATCTAGGGAATCATTTTGAACGGTTCTTCAGCACTCAATTGATGCAACCAGTCATGACGGCACATCAACGCATTTATTGTTCTTGGAGCAAGGCGGTTGCTAGTTGCAGGTACCAAATCAACCCGGGCTGAAAACTTTTGTTTGACTGGAGCGCTTGTTGCTGGTATTCCTAAATAGTCCATTGTTCGAACGGTCTTCCACCAGTCCATAATATTGATTGGCTTCCCATCAGAATCAATACCGCGGAGTACCTGATCGCCAAGATAGCGATCCAGCTCATCTTTTTCCTCAGGAATCTCTTCTTGCCAGATGAAAACGGATCTAATGGCTCTCAAGTGTTCAGCGTCCGTTTTTTTCTGTCTATCACCGGAAGCTCTGCTCAAATCGTGTCGACGTTCTGGCGTGTTTCCAAAAACATCGGCACCACTGTTCTTGATTTTCCGTGACTTATACGATTCCTCCCAGACTTTCCGCACTAGGGTGACCTGATCCCTTCCTACATCTTTCTCCCAAGCCTTTGAAAATCGATAATATTGATCCTTAAAACGAGGATCGAGTACCGTAGCAACTGCTAAACACGGGCTCTTAGCGATTGAGTAATATATTCTCAGCTTATCTAGTGCATTTCGAAATGCTTTGGTGAAAGTTTCATCCAATTCTGCCTCCTCTAGGTCCTCCAGTTGATCGATAAGATCGTTGTGAATGGAATAACAAGCGGAAGTGTTGGATATCTAGACCCCTCGATTGCCTTTGATATAACCTCGAAAACACTCAAACCATCCCGGATCTTCTGTAGGACTTCCCATTGCTTTGGATTTATTGACCAATCTTTCAAAGAATCTTCAATCCAGCATATTTTGTCCATTGCCTCTCGTAGCTGTAAGGCTCGTTTGACCATATAGAATGTGCTATTCCAGCGAGTTGTCACATTGATAATTGGTAATAGAGGAACCAGTTTCACAAATCGGCACGAATCAATAAATGAGCTTCGTCGTTTTGGGGAAGACCGGATTCCTCTGACTAGCCGTCGAAGAAGGTTTATGACATTAACGCCGGAGTTATCATCATTTGCGACTGTGTCCCCCGCAGGCGCGAATGTATCGATAAAATCCTTTGCTGCAAGATTGATAATGTGTGCCATACACCGCATGTGTTGAGTTTCTGCAGACCACGCAATATCCCTATCTTCCAAGAGCGTCTCTAGCTTAGCACTCATGGTAAAGTTGTTTGAACTGTTGTCTGTTGTAATGCACAATAAGCGTTCACCCGATAGCATGCCAAATTCATCCAGACACTTGACAAGCTGATTAGCCATGGCGACGCCTTCATGCTTTCCAACCATCGGAATCATCTGCAGCAGCAAGTCCTGCGGCTCCCATTCTTTCGTGATGAAGTGGGCAGTAATTCCAAGAAAAGAAATCTGGTTCTTCGATGTCCAACAGTCAGCTGTTATTGATACTTTTGAAGGCGAACCAACAATCAGACCTTTAACGAGCTCCTTCTGCCTATCGTAAAGATCCATCACCTTTTGCCTCACTGCTTTTGCCGTCTTTGGTGTATAGTTTGGCTGAAAAGTCTTCAGCATGCTGACCCAGAACTCGTTCTCCACAACAGTAAAAGCCTGATTGACTGCAGCAATCCAGTCCAAAATCGACCGCCACGCTACGTCTGGATTGAACACAAGGTTTTGCTCCTTCTCCTGCGAGCCGAAATTCAATGTCTGTTGTCCCTTGGGGACGATGTCCAACAGTCCAAGCGACCTGGCAACACTTCCATGGTGGTTTTTCAGATGCCGGAGGAAGTTTTTTGTTGATCCCGTCTTATCGACCTTCTGGCTCTACTTGCATTTCGCAACCAAACATGTTCTCAGACCATTATCAACCTTATAGTAATCCTTCGCTATGCCGCCTCGACTACCTCTACAGTCCGACATGCTATCAACATCTGCGTCTGATGAAAGCATTGATGGTTGAACTGATCCAGCTGCAGGCTCCTGTCGCACTGAAGAGTCAGCAAAACTAACGTCGGCAGGAAGCTCTGGTGCACGCTGAGAAGCCAGGCCCAACTCGCTGGAGTCATTGGAAGAAGATGTGGAGCTCGGCTCTCGAGCGCTGTTGTTGCTACCGTGTCCTGATACATGTCTACGTTTGTCCTGCATGCTGTTCCCCTCGCTGGACGCCTCTGAAATTTGGGGGGCTGGCAGACTTCGCTTCTATGTGTCAAGCGGATGACTGTCCACCAGTCTTTGGCTTGCGTCGGACGCTGCCTTACGCTTTGGTTTAACAAAGGCGGCGTCCATTTTTGCTGTGATGTGGCTGGAACGTTACCGACTCTAAGTGTCCAGGCGCACAGAAAGCACAGCTCTCGAGGTCTGTCGTGGTAGAAATTGTTTGTTACAGAACTTCTGTTGTGACTTCTTGGAAAGTGTCCGGGTTGATAGAATCGTATTGCTAGTAACATTGATAGAGAGGTTAGTTGTATTGGTAGAGATAACTGAAGTACGTCAATGTTGAGAAAGTGTCTGGGTGGACAGAATCTTATTGCTAGTAACATTGATAGAGATGTTAGTTGTATTGGGTAGAGATAACTGAAGTACGTCAATGAGTTGAGAAAGTTTCCGGGTGGACAGAATCCTATTGCTAGTAACATTGATAGAGAGGTTAATTGTATTGGGTAGAGATAACTGAAGTATGTCAATGTTGAGAAAGTGTCCGGGTGGACAGAATCTTATTGCTAGTAACATTGATAGAGATGTTAGTTGTATTGGGTAGAGATAACTGAAGTACGTCAATGAGTTGAGAAAGTGTCCGGGTGGACAGAATCTTATTGCTAGTAACATTGATAGAGAGGTTAGTTGTACTTATAGAGATCACTCAAGTACCGTCAATGAGTTGAGAAAGTGTCCGGGTGGACAGAAAATACATGCCTCGATGTCTGTTGTGATGCAAATTGTTTGATACATACAAAACTTATATTGCGTCTTCTTGGAAAGTGTCCGCGTGGACAGAAAGAACAATAGCTTTGTTTTAGCTTCCCTATCACATCAGGTTTTACTCGGGTCTGATTTTTGACCCGAGAAGGGTATTCCTACTGGACCCGATACCCGGATCCCACCCAAAAATTTTCCATGAAAACCCGGCACTCGGCTCGGGTACATTTGGTCAATGGACCCGGACCCGACCCCAAAGACCCTAAAACCCGCCGATCCTTATCCCCAAGTCCGCAGCCTCCTCAAGTCTGGCTTCTGTCCTGTTGCAGCTTCCAATGGAGTGATAGTTCGTCCATCCGCAAGCTGCCGAGGGAGTCTGTTCATGATGTTAGCCGCTGTCGCCATCGCTTCCGCCCAGAGCTGTCGGTTTGCTCCTGACTGATTCAAGAGCGCTCTGGCGATCTCCTGAAGACTCCGATTCGCTCGTTCGACATATCCGTTTTGCTGAGGTGAGTATGGCATGGTGAAGATGTGATGAATGCCACGGGACTGAACCCATTCACCAAACGCGGTCGATGTAAACTCTCCTCCGTTGTCAGTAACCTTGATCCTCTTGCCAGTGGCATGCTCGACCTCCGAAACAATCAATTCCACAGTGTTGACCACCTCCGTTGAAGACTTGTTGCGAATCGCTCTGAGTCCCCCCAGACCAGTCCTCGTATGGAGCCTGACTGCGACATAGTTCTTCCCTCCAATTGACTTAGGCTTGGGGGGGCCCTGGAGGTCCAGATGTAATGTCGAAGTCGATGTGTACTTGGGGTCATTGATGGAGTTGAAGCTAACTCGTGTTTGCTTCAATTTCGCACAGGTCTTGCATTTGCTGTGGTCGCTCTTGTCGCTGATTTCGAGGCCATCCACTAGTCCTGCCGTATGAAGAATGCGATCAAAACCGACATGACTGAGCCGACAATGCCAAGTCTCCAGGTCTGTCTTGTTGTCATTGATCCTCGTTATTTTAGCCGACGGTTGAGGTTGTTGCAGGATGAACAGATGATTTCTCAACTCCTTGAACACAAGGATCGGCTTTCCGTGGTGCTCCAGGGTGATTGTGTTACCCGAGCCAGTCATCTTGACCCCAAATTCCTTGAGCCGCCGCCAGGAAATGAGGTTGTCAGAGGCATTGGGCGTGTAAAAACAATCAGTGAGTAACAGTTCCCTCTCACAGCCCTCAATCTCCATTCGATACTGACACGTCCTTTTCCAGCAATATCGAGACCCGATCCTTCCTTCGCTGTTGTAATCTCCATTGTAGAGATGTCTCGATATTCGACAAATGCGCCTCAATTGTGACAAATATGACTGGTGCATGCTGTGTCAAACACCTATCAATTCGACCTCTTGTTGCCGTGTTTGACCATGAATGCGATTGGTGGAGACATTGCTGCTTGCCGAGCGTAACCGCCGCTCTCTCCACTACCTCTCCCATGTCCTCGTCCTCCTCCTCTGCCCCCTTGCCTCCGTCCGCCGCCGCGTCCTCCGCGTCCTCGACCTCCGCGATAGCCCCTCCACCGCGACCTTGTCCTGGCCCATGGCCTCCACCATTCGAGCTCTGCGGGTTCGGGCAATTCGCGGCAAAGTGGCCAGGTTGATTGTAGTTCCAGCATAGGTTCTGCCCACCGGTGAGGTACGCCTGTTCTGGATCGTGGTCAAAGTTTTCTCTGACCCGGCACTTGTTTTCATTGTCCAGGAGGCGGTCCAGGACATGCTGATAGTCCTTCCAAAGTGCTTCTGATTTGATCTCGATTGTAGCGATGACAGTATCGAACTTATGGGGCAAGGAGCTCAGGAGGTAAAGAACGTGCTGCTCGGGAGAGATAGTATCACCAAGAGCGGTCAGTTTCTGAACAATGTTTGCAAGCTCTGCAGCATGGACTTTCAAGTCCATTCCTCCACTCATCTTTTGGGCCATGAGTTCCCAGCAAAGAGTAACACGGTTGACGTTTGCCTGACGCTGGTACAGAGAGTCCAGCAGATCCAGAAGTTCCTTTGCCGTCGCCGCAATATCCACCAGAGTCAAGTCTGTGTTGCTGCGTTTGGACACAATCTTGGACCTGGCTTTTGCGTCCTTCTCGAGGTGCTTGGTGTTGGCCTCGACGAGACAAGTTCCCGCAGCCGTTGAAGCGTCGAATCCCATCGTGGTGGTGGGGTCGACAGGAGCTGTGAGAACAACGTCCCAGAGTTATTTGCCACGGAGCCAGATCTCGATGCGGCATCGCCAGGTGTGGTAGTCCTCGCCATCGAAGACAGAGAGATGGTCGTCCTTTCCGTTTCCCACTGCTACCATGAAGATTTTTGGATAGCTCTGAAACTGTTTGCACAAGCGCAAGGCTCTCTATTGAAGTACTGCCCCTTATAAAGGATCCGACGACCAGTAAACAATCGCCAACACAAGTTCCAGAAAGATCCTCCAAAGCAAGCCATCCACATGAATCCACCTGAACAACATAAAGCCCAACTTCCACCAAAGGAAACATCCAAGTCATAGAGAAAACATGCCAACAAACATCCAACAAACAAAATTTGATGAAGCCAAACAAACATGAAATCCAACAGAATCCAAGTCTTGTCTCTGCCCAAAGTTCTACGTTACTCCTGTTCTACGTGGTGCCAATTGAGTCCGGTGGATCCCATGTTGCAGGATTTGCTTCCCGCAGGGCAGAAAGGAGATCTATGGCCCACAATACAGGGCCATGTTCCAAAGCCCACGTCCTGATCTCGTACGGAGCAAATGGTCCTTTGGGTCGCAACATGGAGACCAGGCAGGGGTCAGGAGCAAGGACCACTTTGCGGCAATCTGGTTTTCTAGCAGACACTCTCTGGCGTCAGAAGATATTGATCGGCCAGTCTAATCAAGATGGCTGTTGATGGGCGCACAATGGAAGAGGAAGGTAAGAGGCTTCATAACTTTGGCGATCAAGAAGGTGTACGGAACCCGACTGTCCTCCTGGCTAGTAGCACCTATTCCAATACCAAATGATCAGTATCATTCCAAGTAAACAACTCGCTCGCCCAGGCTACCTGTATCCTGTCCTTGTATTGACTTACGCCAAGCCAGTGTTGGAGGTGGCAGATCTTCTTCCTCATCAGACCATTTTTCACTTTCGGAAGGACTCTCAAGACCAGGCTGAGTAGGTGGAGCAGGTTGAGAAGCCCCAGCAGGTGGAGCAGGTAAAGCTGTCCGAGCAGAAAGAGCAGCTGAGCTTTTCTTGGCTAGGATTTCTGTCCTAACGGAGGCACCTTTTTGGTCAAGTGTAGGTTTGGTCCGCTTTGATGATGAAGATGGTCCTGCCTGACCAGCATCGTCATCCCGTCCATGTTTTTTGCTGGGTCCTGCTGGGGTGAAGTCCAGAATATGGTGAGGTAGGTTGAAGATCACTTGCGGGTGAACCTCGACAGGGACTTCTGTTGATGACCCAGAAGGGGCCTGAGTGGGAAGTATTTCCACCATCCGCACAAAATGTCTCAAGGCTCTTACGATGCCGCTGACGCAGTAGCCTGAAAGCAGTGGTTTGTGAGTGCTACTTGATCTCAACAAGTAGGTGGAAGCAAAATTTCCAAATCTAGCTGGATCTTTCAAGCCATTGTTTATTTCCAGGAAAGCATTGTAAATGGTGCTTGGAATCTGGTGTTTCTCCATGTCCACTCGATATTGAATGGCCACTTTTGAGGCAAAGTGATTGGTTGGCAATCTAGACATACAAGTAAACTCCGTTCAGCAGAGGAATACCTGGTAAGCATGTTCATCTTACCTTCTCCGATGTTGAACAGTTTGGTCAGAAGGAGGCTCATTTTTCTGAGAGGGCGGCTGATTTTGCTGATCTGCAAAAAATCAGTGCAATAAACGTTGAGTGTACTTGTCTTGCCTTCGTTGCTCGTTCTTAGATTGGGTGACCGGTTTGCAACTTCCTCCGGACTTAGCTGCTTAGGCTCTGCAAAGTCTGCAAACGATGAAATTTGACAAGGTGTTAGGTAATCCAGATCAAACCATAGAGGTTCACCATCATCATGCCTTTGGTTGTCATTATTAGACTGGGTGACAGACTTGCAACGTCCCCCTCTTTTAGCTGCTCTGGCTCTGCAAACGATGAAATTGGAAATGGTGCCAGGAAATCCAGATCAACCATAGCAGTTCACACTCAACATGCCTTTTGGCTGGGACTCTACATCCTGTGACGTGCGTGCACTATGCTCATGAAGTGGCCGCACTGGCTTGACAGATGATAGAATTGGATGTGATGTGAAGGTTCAAGGAGAAGCTCTATGGGGCAGTATCTTAAATATGGAAAAATGTGTCTTCTAACATCAACATGCGGGAGAGTCTGGTAGTAAGATACGATAGTTGCACGTTATAGACATCTGCACTTCAATGTTGTATTTTTTTCAAGCCTATAGTTCACCAGCCCCAGCTTCAAGTGGCTTGGTAATAACAGGTGACCCCAAGATTAACAGACGTGCTTCCAGAAATCCTCAATCCATCCATCAACCCACCATCAATGACTCTCTCTATCATCCTCTCTATCTATATATAGTAAAGTCTACCTCCCAAAGATAAAGACTGGGCTAATCTGTGCGAGGTCCAGGAAGATCTTGGACATCTGATCGACAGGCGGGATCAGCTTGTAGAGAACCTTCATGTTCCTCACGAAAGAGCTTTGAGGACTTCCTGGCGCTCCCGTTGGGGTAGTCCAGCTTGGCATCGCGGAAGAATTTCGAGGCCTTGCGGTGGTCGTACTTGGGCGACCATGTGCTTCGGGAAGGGACATGCTTCGGGAAGGGACACTCCGTCCATCATCGCGAGATGCTTCAAGCTGGAAGGGAGGTCGAAGCAACACAGTAAGTAATTCAACTACAAGAACAGGCAAAATGAGTTCATGTATCATCGCTTACTTGTCATGGGTTTGGAACAGTGCGTCGCTGGTGAAGAACTCCACGAAAATGCACCCGATCGGCCACTGTCAAAAAGCTAACAAATCAAAACAGTCATCAATTGCTTGCACACAACACAACACATCTGGTGGTGACAAAAACTCAGAGTTGGATATTGCATAGTTCAGCTCAATGAGTTCGCATGTGTGGCCCTGTATTGCTGTGTACGCAAACAGGCATGTCGTCAAACCATTACCAACGCAAACAGTCTTCCCAATTGACAGAGTTGCGCAATTCAGAGTTGGGTTGATGCAGAGGAATGTGCTGAGACTAAGGCTGTTCAGGTTCGCAACGGTTTCACATGTGTCACAACTCTTAATGGTGTAGCTGACCGTGCAAGTCCGCGGTAGCTGGGAAACGGGGCTCAAAGTAGTGGTTGCAGCTCTTGTAGACGTTGTAGCAATTTTGGACGTTGCAACTGTTGTCGACGTCAGTTATCAAAACTTCCACACAGAGATAGTTCCACCAAAGAGATTACTGCAGTTGGTTCTCAAGAATGGGTTCAATGAGTACAGTGTTTGGAGGCTAGGGAGAGATAAAGATTAGTTATAGTGTTGCTTTGGGCTGGAATGCTCACCTGATTCCCGCTGCCGTGGCAACGTTCGAGCAGCTGCTTCCGGTGGCGGTCGTTTTGCAAAGTGGAACCTGGGAGTCTGCCAGACAGATGATTTGGCCAATCGCGAGAGGACAAGAAGTGCCACTGAGTGTTGGATTCAATGCATAAAGCTGGGCTGCGTAGATTTTGTTCTGAGTAATGAGAGATGAGCACGAGTCGCCAGACACAACTGCTTGATGAAAAAGCGATTAAACAACACTAAATGGAAGTTTGTACCAATTTGAACATACTTATTTTCGACACACAAGTCGGAGATGGGGATGGAGATGGTGAGGTGGCTGTTATCGTGGTAGAAATTGTTGTTGTCATTGTTGTGCTGGTGGTAGTGGTCACAACTGACGGAGACACACACAGATGGTCCCCACCAAACAGGTTGGAGCAATCGGTCTTCAAAAACGGATTAGTACAGAGTGGTGACACTGTTTGAAGATTAATATCTTTCAGCAGGATGCGTAGGCTTTCATGATATGAACAAACATACCTGATCCCACCCGCCGTCGCAATGCAAAGCAACTTCTGCCAGTCGCAGTTGTTGCGCATTGAGGCACACGCGAGTCTGCAAGACAAATAAGCTGGCCAACCCAAAGGGGACACGACCCCGAACTGAGTGTGGCGTTGAGAGCATAAAGCTGAGCTGCATAGATCTTGTTCTTCGTAATCAGATCCCAACATGTTCCACCCAAAACAACGGCTTTGTAAACATATCAGCAATCAAGCATAGCGCTGGAAAAACATCGAACTTACTACTTGTCCTTACCCATGAGCACTAGCACTTTCAGTCCAGGCAAGACCGCAAGCTTGTCCACCTCTTCCACAGCCGTCTCTGGATCTTGGTGCCTGCGCCAGCCCCGTCGTTGAAACCAGCTTGTTCCCCCTTGCTTCAAGGTGCTGCAGCTCATAGTAATTTTCCAGGTTCAGCTCCCGAATATTGTTCTCTGCAACCATGTGAGTAAATGTGCCGTTACAAGTTTGTTTGGGTGTCATGTACCACTTAGATTTAGCCAAGTGACCATCGGCGTCTTGGGAAACTCGCGCTGGGCTATCTGGTTCTGCGAAGAGTTGGCCTGCTGTATGTACCTGCATTCACCCAGCTGCATCGGGATAGTACGCATGTTGTTCTTGTGCATATCGATCGACGTGAGTGCGCCAAGGGCTTTGCGTCCACAATGCTGTTCTCTGAAAGGTCCGTGTTTTAATGGTATCACCGGATTCATGTAAAGGAGAAGAAGTTTTCCATTAAGCAAAGCGGTCTCCACAGAGGACAAGGATCACAACTGCTGTTGACTGTCCGCTTGCCACACACACACACCCTTACACACAAGTACACCAACGTTCTCTTTCCACAACAATCCCACATTTCATCCATTTACAGCGCGCCTATTCCCCAATGCTCAGCACATAGTGAAGATGCTGGTAGCCCTCCATGATCTCGATACTCGTGACGCCCTTCCCACGCACATCGAGACGCGTGTACGCAAAACTAAGCCTAGGGTTAGTTTAGGGTTAGTTAGGGTTAGTTTAGGGTTAGTTAGGGTTAGTTAGGGTTAGTTAGGGTTAGTTAGGGTTAGGGTTAGTTAGGGTTAGTTAGGGTTAGTTAGGGTTAGTTAGGGTTAGTTAGGGTTAGTTAGGGTTAGTTA